>CM050434.1:20267435-20409935 GCA_027564155.1 Gymnocypris eckloni scoliostomus | reverse complement strand
ATTGTACTAAAGCCTAAGGTATTGTTCTGGAAAATATTAATTCAAATGTATTTTTATAATTATTTACAAAATATATTTTTAAATTATAAAAAAAAAACTTTTGTATTTGATATTTTTTAAATAATTTAAAAATACATCTGAGATGTATTAGTGTTATTTTTAATTGTAATTGTAATTAAAGTTTTTGTTAATATTTAAAAAAGAATCTCTAATTTTAAAGTTAGTAATTTTGTTTAATTTTAGTTTTTTTTAAGATTTGTGTATGTATAGCTTTTATGGATTTTTAGTTTATTTTAGCACATCAACTTAAACTAAATATAAAAATAGATGTACTTTTAAAAATATTTTATATATATATATATTTGAAAACCTCTGGTGTGCAGGAGCCTCATTTTTCTTGTTCAGATGATTAAATATATTAATAAACTAAGGGTCAACTCTGTTTTTTATGCTTAAAAGAAACCAACAAATACTTTTAAAATGTATTTATTTAATATATAATATTTAGAAATGTAATGCATGTTATTTATATATTAATATAATGTATATTAATTGTACAAGTAAATCACATAATTAAAAATTCTAATATTTTTGTGCTTTAGTTGAACTCTTTTAGAGAGGAATCACATTCTCCTTCATCTCTTGAAACAAGACTTTATCCAGGTCTTACGAGTGGTTTTGTCTCTCTGTTTTTTCCCAGCAGGCTTTGCAGGAGGAACTGAAACAGGCTCATAAACTGGCTGACATGTACCGAGAGCAGTGTGTGAATCTGGAGACGGACGTGTCCCAGATCAGAGAGGAGGGCGACGTGGGCCGAGAGATCTTCAAAGTACACAAACAAACTCGTTCAGCAGAAGAAAATCAAGAAATGATTGATTAGCCAGCCTCATGTATGCCTGTGCTAGTCACTTCTGTGGCTCACAAGAAACAAGAGCAGCCTGAACATCATGCTAAATCTCTCCTGTGTTTATTTGAAAAACACATGCTTTTGACATGGAAGTATTTCATTGAAATGTCGAGGTGCATCTGATTTTTGCCGTGTGTTTTTAGGAGCGCTCTGATAAGATGGCCAAACGTCTGCAGCTGATGACTAAACGTTATGAAGCTCTGGAGAAGAGACGAGCCATGGAGGTGGAGGGATTCAAGACCGATATCAAACTCCTGCGGCAGAAAGTCAAAGACGTGGAGAAATATCTCTTTAAAGTCAGTCATTCTCTCATGGATCTCTGCTATTTCAGAATATGTGTCTCCTTAGCTTTAAGTTTCCAGCTACTCAGTCAACTAAATTCTCTCATATCATACTATTTGTTAGTCGTTAATATTAGCATTAATTGATGTCGATTTTGATGGCTGTGTCTTTCACTAGTTGACACTCAACGTGGGCCCTGATCAAGATCTGGCGATTCTCCATGAAGTTCGGCAGACCAACAGCCGCACGGTGAAGGTCCAGAATGAGCTGAAGAACCTGAGGGCCAAAATCTGGAAACTGGAGAACGACCTGAGATTCTGCTGAAGATCAACGCTAGCAGCTCAGCCGCACGCGATGTTATTTAGTCACATATCCATTCATTTTATGATCTGGAGAACTTCTGAGACGCAACACTGATTCAGAGGAAAGCTGGACACCAGAGAGCGAAGTGTTTATTTGTATATGAGATAAATAAAGGTAGATTTTTGTATTCATTATGAAAGTGATTCACCATTTTTGACTGGTCTGAGACCATAACAAACACAACAGTAAGGGCCATGTTCATTTGATAGCTTTGAAACATCTGAAGACAAAAACAATACTGAAATGCTTGGAAGAGACTGTACATATTTCAGATGATAAAATATAAAACATACAGATGAATCTGATAAACTACAATTAAAAACACGCTACTGTCATATTTCACCACAAAAAAAACAACATTGTGCATAATGAAAACAGATTATTTTAAAGAGTTTTTGCACAGCTAAAAGGATACTCTACCCCAAAATGAAAATTGTCATTAATCACGTACCCTCATTGTGGTTCCAAACCCGTAAAAGCTTTGTTCGTCTTCGGAACACAATTTAAGATATTTTAGATTAAACCCGGGTCGTTTGTGACTGTCCCATTGACCGCCATGTAAATAGCACTGTTAAGGTCCAGAAAAGTATGAAAGGCATCGTCAGAATACTCCATCTGCCATCAGTGGTTCAATCTGACTGTTATGAAGTGACTGTTTATTTTACAGAAATAAAACAAAAATAATGACGATATTCAACAATTACTTAACGTCTCCTCTGTGTCAGTGTAACACCATTTTGGAGATTATCCCCTGGACGCAAAATGCGTACACTCTTGTGTATCAGCCGGGCCACAAGGGTGCGCTGTTCACATTCAAATCAGTGTAAATCGATGAAGACGACGCACCCTGTATCGAGACTGATACAGAAGACTACGCATTTTGCGTCCAGGGGATAACGCAGAGGAGACGTTACGTGCCTAATTGTTAAATAACATTATTTTTGTTTTATTTCTGTAAGATTTTCCCAATTTCAATGGGACACAAGCATCCCGGTTTCATCCCAAATATCTTAAATTGTGTTCCGAAGACAAACAAAGCTTTTATGGGTTTGGAACGACACGGTACCCCATAGTGATTAATGACCATTTTCATTTTGGGGTGGAGCATCCCTTTAAACATTGAGAACATTTTCTACTCCAATTGTCATTAACACACCAAAAATGTGCGTTTATATATATTAATATATATAAAATATATAGATATATATAGTGTTGCATGGTAGTGCCTGTTCCAATTAATTTGTATTTTAATTAAAAAATTAAAAAGTTTTAATGCCAGCAATGGGAATTTGGTGGTAAAATCGGTTTAAATGTCCGTTTAAAGAAAATATCACAATGCTAAAAACACTTTTATTGACATTTTACAAATTAAGCTTATGCATGTTTTGTACAATTAATAAGCAAATTGAATGTTATAAATTTGTTTCAAATTTTTTACAAACATATGTATATATATTATTAAAATGTACAATTGTATATGCATTGTAATGTCTGTTTTAATTAGATTTTTGTGTGTATATATATATATATATTTATATATGTATGTACTTTAATCAGTTTTGAATTACAGTAATGAGAATTTGGGGGTAAAATGTGCTTAACTGTTAAGAAAATATCATGCAAAAAAATATTTTTTTAACATTGTGTAAAATATAATTTATGCAACATCTAAAATATGACCTGGTGAGAATCACTCATACACTGGAAAAGATTCATCCTGAGCACAGCGAAACCGTGACACTGTCACATACTCTAGAAAATCACCAGATCGTTATCTAGTTTTGTCTCGTTCAAGTATAGCATTCATTTCCCAAAAAACATCTCCAAATGAGTGTTTGGTCATTTACAATTAAAGTATATTGCACGATAACAGAATGTACCATTGGCATTACTTGGCAATAATATTAATGGTACAAATGTAACACTCTTTATAATACTCCTTGACTACAAAAACAGCCAAAATATATACACAGTCAACTAAAAACCTCACATATGATAAAAACAAGACTTTTTGGAAGCTGCACTTCACACGTACCTTAAAACCTCAGTGACGCTCGTATGGCTTCAACAACGACAGAATGACGTAAACACACAGTTCACTTGCTCCTGAGGCACACAAGTGCATTGTCACACTCGATTAAAGATCACAAACTGATTGTAGTGTTGAAACCTTGGCCTTTTGGTGGTCTGGACTAATGAACAATCCAGACAGGCAGCCTCGTTTCAGTCTCCACAGAGTTTTTCACTCATTTTGACAAAAAATAAAAGGCAACGTTGGTTCCTGACCAGCAGGAATCAGTCTTGTGCCCGGGATTTTACAATTATGAATATATTCTACTTCCATAATGAGCCTTTTGTTAACTCTGAAGAACGTGTTCAGAGATAGACGAGTACTAAAAGGAATAGTTCACCCAAAATTTAAATATGCTGAAAATTTAGTTAACTTTAAGTCATCAAAGATGTATTTTTCATTACAATGGATCCTCTGCAGTGAATGGGTGCCGTCAGAATGAGAGTGCAAACAGCTGATAAAAACATCACAATAATCCACTCCAGTCCATCAGTTAATGTCTTGTGGATTATTGTGATGTTTGGACTCTCATTCTGACGGCACCCATTCACTGCAGAGGATCCATTGCTGAGCAAGTGATGGAATGCTACAATTCTACAAATCTGTTCCCATGAAGAAACAAACTCATTTTTAGATGGCAAGCAAATATAATGTTTTAGTTGAATTATATCTTCAGTGACCATAAGAAGGCACCACCATAACTTCTTGTAAAACACCAGCTTTAGTAAACAAACTCGTGTTGTCTTTTAGGGTGGTCGAGTGCAGTTGTGGGTCAGCGATACGGCGCTGGAGTTGGTGGTGCTCACAGTGTGTGGACTGACCGTGGGTCAGATCATGTAGTTCTTCTTCAGCACCTCCAGGTACTGTTGAGTGGCTCTGCTCACGGGGTCCGGCGGCTCCAGACTCACGTTCAGGTTCTGAGAGCCAGAGGCCGATCCTACGGGAGACATGCGGGCAGTTCCTCCTTCCAGCTCTCCTGACACTGAGAGAATGACACGAGAGAGAACATAAAGTCACTTTTGAGGCCATTCACATTAATACAGAATACATTTCTGCTTGGACTTGAGTGGAGATCCAACCAATCATAATGTATATCTAACTTAAAGATCATATTAACCCTGTAAAGTCTGACATTTTAAAGTATAGTCTGAAAAATCAATGCATCTTTGTTTAACTAAACAGTTCATTAAAGCTTCAGACAAAAAAAAAACTAAAACAATGTGCATGCATTTAGTGGCTCATAAAGTGTGATATAGAAGAATATGGAGTTTTAAATTCGAATATAAATTAAATATGTACATGCTGATAGCTTGTAATCTAAATGAATGTGATCCTCGTAACAGTATAAAAGACTATTTACATAAAATACATGTCAAGATTTAGTTGTACTAATGTCTCACCATAGTCCAGCTCCTTCGAGATGTTCTTCTCCAGCTCCGTCTGCATCTGCAACCGGAACAGACAAACCAGATTACATCTCCTCAAACACGCATGTCCTAAACTAGCACTCAGACAGCTCTTTTTAAAGTGGTCACAGCGTTCATACTGTAAAAGTGTATAACTATAACTATGCAGATGCACCGTGGTTCTGACACATCTGATGGGTCAAAGTCCAAATGCTGGTCAAAGCATCCGTTACCATTCAAAAAATGTTAGGGCTGCATTTATTTGATTAAAAATCTTAAAATAATATTACAATTTAAAATAGCTGTTTTCTTTTTTTTGTATATTTTGAAATGTAATTTATTCCTGTGATCAAAGCTGATTTTTCAGCATCATTACTCAAGTATTGAATGTCACACTGCTTTATTTTTATTTTTTTGGCCTGAACAAAAATGCCCATAATGTAATCCCAGCTAGTGATATAATTACATTTTATGATTTCATTAGTATAGTATCAAATCAAGACTGTTAAATATCAGGGGCAAAAAATTTATGAATATCTGAATCATTTACACATTCAATGTTAATATGAAAAATATACAGCTATTACAGCTACAGATCTGAGAATAGCAAAACATGTTATATCACTTATTTGTTCATAAATCATAGATCTTGTTTAAATATAAATATTCATAAAAATCAAATATAGACGTAATAGATACTCATGCTACTTCTGTAGCATATTTACTCTGCAGTATGTCGATTTTCTGTATCCTTAAACTACATTTGTCCAAACGTGCAGTAAAGAACCAGAGCACACTGCACTCAGTGATGTATCCCACAATGCAATGCGCTTGACTTTACCTTCTATGGACTCTCTGATACAACTCCCAACGTTAACATTTTTACACTAAATAATTAAAATGTAAAATTATTTATTACCTATAAATCATACCTAAAAAAAATATACTAAACAATTGTAACTATTAAAACTAAATTGACATTAAAACAAAACCTGAAAAAATAAGGATAAACAAATTTAAAATAAAAAATGACAAAAGCACATAACGAAATTCTAACTAAAATTGCAATGAAAACAGAAAATATAAAGAAAAAAGCTAATTCAAAATATAAATAAATACAATAAGATTAAATGAATAAGTCTTCAAACTCTGATCTAGTTATAATCTTATAAAATAAATATATTGAGTATGATTTCCGACTCAATGTTTTCTCCCGTAAACAGCTGTGTGAAGCCGCAGAGACACATTAAAGCAGGCGTGAGTGTGTGTGTGTGTGTGTGTGTGTGTGTGAGTGTGTGTGTGTGTGTGTGTGTGTGTGTGTGTGTGAGTGTGAGTGTGAGTGTGTGTGTGTGAGAGTGCGTGTGTGTGTGTGTGTGTGTGTGTGTGTGTGTGTGTGTGTGTGTGTGTGAGTGTGTGAGTGTGTGTGTGTGTGTGTGTGTGTGTGTGTGTGTGTGTGTGTGTGTGTGTGAGTGTGTGTGAGTGTGTGAGTGTGTGTGTGTGTGTGTGTGTGTGTGTGTGTGTGTGTGTGAGTGAGTGTGTGAGTGTGTGTGTGTGTGTGTGTGTGAGAGTGTGCGTGTAAAAGTGTGTGCGAGTGTGTGCGAGTGTGTGCGTGTGCGTGCATGCAGCGTGTGCAAGGCAGTGTGTGTGTGTGTGTGAGTGTGAGTGTGTGTGTGTGTGAGTGTGTGTGTGTGAGTGTGCGTGAGAGTGTGTGCGTGTGTGCGAGTGTGTGTGTGTGTGAGTGTGTGAGTGCTGTGTGTGTGTGTGTGTGTGTGTGTGTGTGTGTGTGTGAGAGTGTGAGTGTGAGTGAGGCGTGTGCAAAGGCAGCGTGTGTTCTGGCAGTCAGAGATCTGCACACATCAGCTACACACCTGCTCAGGTATCAGGCTGCAGAGAGGACAGGTGAGAAACAGACTTTTGAGCTAGAAGCTGAAGATATCAGAGACAGAAGAGGTTGTGAGTCCAGAGAGCAGCCACAGGAAAAACAGACCAGGAGGTTATTTACTATGTTTATGAAGGGAAAGATAGTGGAAGGAGAAAAGACATCATTGTTTGGTCGTTATAGAATCACCACCTGGCATGGGATTTATTTTGGGGTAAGTATTAGTTCATGGTTAGTGTTGCATGTTGAGTCAGTGTGGTGCAGGATTTGGAAACAATCTAAATAAGAGAGAAAGGACTTCATGCGCCATCGCTCACCTTTGCCAGGTAGGCCTCTACACGGCTGCTCTGGGATTCCCCTACCGTACCCAGCAGAGGCGTCCCGAGGCCCAGACTCCTGTTCAGGGGTCCTAGAGAGGCTCCGTACGCCCCCACATCCAGAGCAGGGCCTCCTAAACCGCCGTTCACTATACTGCTGGTGATCAGAGATTTACTGCGCTGCCTCTCGCTCAGGAGCTTAGTGTTGGCCTCCGCTAAGCGCTCGTTCGACCTGCACACAATTAACAACAAGACATCTTGGCACATTATGATAACAAACAAACAGTAAACATATATGAAACAGAAATAAATCAACTAAATACAGATTTATCTGCCTATTTTGTTTAATTAAAAATATTTACTAGGGCTGATTAAAATAATGATAAAAATAATTTAGGGTAATTTTTTTATTTTAAGAATTTATTCATGTTTGTGTTTTACTTGAGTTTTTTTTTACTTGGCAAGTTTATCATATTTTTCTGTTTCTCCCTTAAAATTGTTTAAAATAATATTTATTTATAATCCAAATTTTCTAATTTAATTCTAAAAAAAATTATTTACTATTTTTAATTGGATTAATTTATATGTATTTATTATTTTTAGCTCTGCTTTGTAAATTGATAATTTTCTGCACATATCTTTGAAATATTTCTTTATATTTGACCATATATATATATATATATTCGTTTTACCTGGTGTATATATATATATGTATATGTATATCATAATTTTCTGTGACTCCCTTGATATGTTTTGAAATAATATTTCTTTTTTCATATATTTGTTATACATTTTACAAATTTTTTACTTTAGTCACTTATTTATATATATATATATATTTTTTTTTTTTGTACTTGGAAATATATCATGATTTTCTGCATTATTATTTTATTTATATATTGCTATAATTTTAAATTTTTTAAATAATTGATTAGAATTTATTATTTTTTGTTTTACTTGGTAAATTGACCGTAATGTTCTGATTATTTTTATATATTTTGAAATTATATTTATTATTTTATTTATATATTGCTATAATTGTAATTTTTTTAACTAATTATTTTTAGTTTTACTTGGTAAATATTTATAATTTTCTGCATCTGAATTTTCGGCATTGCAATAATCGCCATTAAACTTTTTTTGTGGCTAATGCACTCATTTCAATGTTTGAATCTGAAAATGTGATTGAGCAGTGGTTATAATGAAGACATATTTCTAAAGATAACTCTGAGGACTGGCTCCATCTCTCTCTCACCTCTCTAGTTTGGCGGCCAGACTCTTGCGGAGACGGAGCTCTTCGCTGTACAGCTGTCTGTAGCGCTCCAGCTCTGTGCGGCTGGAGTCTCTCTGAAGCAGACTGTCCTGCTGAACGCTGCGTGAACGGCTGAGCTCTCCCTCCAGATCTCTGACGCGCTGCTCCTGCTGAGCGCGCTGACTGGTCTCATTAGCAGCTTTCATCTGCTCCAGAGCTTCCTGAGATGCCGCCTGCGTCTGATGAAGGAAACGTACCAACAGTGTCTAAAACGGCATAATAAACCACATCAATATCATTATCTTATATATTTGAAATTATAATATTCTATATAAACAAAAATATATAATTATCTTTATAAATAATACATTTAGTTTTTTCCTTGTAAAATAATTTCAATATTAATTAATAAAATAAAATGCTTTCTGCGTGAAACTTAAAATCTCACAATGAAGAAAATTATTATATCAACTTTATCAGAATTATTATAATTATTATATAATGTAATATTTTATATTTAAATAAAATATTTAATATTATAAAATAAAATAACAAAATATAATGTCTGCATGAAACCATGTCTAAAAATGTATAAAACACAAAATTATTCCAATTCAAATATATATCAAATAATTGTATAAATACAGTATATATAAAATCATTGGTGGTGGTTGAGGAGATGCCTCTCACAATGTAACGCACTTTGAGTACCCAGAAAAGCGCTATATAAATGTAACAAATTAATCAATTATAAATTCTTAATAAATTATAATAAAATAACAGTAAACAATATAAGATGCTGTCTGCATGTTAAGAGTGAAAAATACATAAATAAGCAAAATTATTCTAATAAAATATATTTTATGCTTACAATGTAAAATTAAATGAAATTATAAAAGAAAAGAAAAGAAAAAAGTGAAGGAAAATAATTTTTGCGTAATGTTCTGAACATGCTGAATGTTGAGTCTCTGACTCATGTTGTGTACCTGCAGGAAGAGGTTGACCTCCTCTAGTTTGTGTCGGATCTCCTGTCGGGCTCTTTCCTCTGTCTCCCGGCGGTACTGCTCGGCCTGGCTCTGGTCCATCACACCGACCTCCACCTGTCTGCGCAGACCGGTCACCTCCTCCTCCAGCTGCCTCTTGCTGCGCTCCAGCTGCTCGTGGCTTCGGCTCAGCCTCTTCACAGACGACAGCTTCTCCTTCAGCTGTCGGTTCACCTCCTCCAGCCGCGAGCAGCGCGACGCCTCCCGCTCGTACTGAGACTGCAGCTCATCCACCTGCACCAGAGGAAGGAGGCAACAGGAGGAAATAAAGAGACTATATCAAGTTTGCCTACTTTAGTCTGACAGTCTTAAAAATGACAAAAACATGTTGTAAAGGTCGGTAAATGCCTAAAGCTGAGACTGTACCCGAGTCTTCATTCTGCTGACGGCGCTCTCTGTCTCCAGCCGGTGGCTCATGTCTGCTCTGAAGCTGCTCAGAGGAGGGTCCAGCTGTCCACCGCCCTGTTCCCGCAGCTGCTTCTTAGCGGATTTCAGTAGTGTCTTCAACCTGACACGCACACGCACACACGCACACGCACACGCACACACACACAGACACAGACACAGACACAGATACGCACACACACACACAATTTTGACATTTTCACTTAGGGCTGTACTCACTTTTGTGGCCAGTGGTTTAGACATTAATGGCTGTGTGTTGAGTTATTTTGAGGGTACAGCAAATTTACACTATTTTACAAGCTGTACACTCACTAATTTACATTGTAGCAAAGTGTCATTTCTTCAGTGTTGTCACATGAAAATATATAATACAATATTTACAAAAATGTGAGGGGTGTACTCACTTCTGTGAGATACTGTATATTAGTCAACATAAAGGTCTTACTATGATTGTTTTCTTTATAATCTTTCACTGAAATGAAATAACCTGATCCACCAGTTAAACAACTTGGATTTTAAATGATCCCTCTTACTTTTTCTTATTTACACCATAATTAACATGGATAGAAAGAATAATAACATGATTATTTGTCCTGTCAAATATCCTGTTACACTTTTTTAGAAATGTATCAGTTTTCAAATGCTGTATCAAGGTTTTTAGCACTACACACAGCTGTAAGTCATTCTGCAGCACTACAGCAGCACAAAAGACAGGCTTAATATGCACTAAATGTGTGTGTCTCACAGATTCACAAGCAGGAGGATCCTCATAGCCGGCTTCTCTAGTGCTCAAACACGTCTACAGGTATAGAGCTGCAGGGGTCGCCGCGGTTAAAGGTTAAATGGTCACCTGTACATTTCTTTCTGAAGGTCAGTGTTTCTCTTCATCTCCTGCTCCAGACGGGTGTCCACAGATCTCTTCTGCTCAGCTAGTTTTTTGGCCTTTTTCTTCTCAAGCTCCATCTAAAAGACAGAGAACGGGTGCATTTGTTAGAAGCTCTGGGCTGCAAAACACTTTGTGTTCCACTGTGTGATATGAAATATCACCAATAGTATTTTAATCTAATAATATTTTTAACAGGATATTCCCCTATACATACTCTACCATTCAAATTTTGGGGTCGGTACAATTAATTGATGTTTTTGAAAGAAGTCTCTTCTGCACAAGGTTGAATTAGTTGATCAAAAATACAGTAAAATTGAGAAATATCATTACAATAAAAATAAAAAAAATAAACGTTTTCTATTTCAATATATTGTAAAATGAAATGTATTGCTATGATTAATTCTGAATTTTCAGCATCATTAATCCAGTCTTCAGTGTCACATGATCTTCAGAAATCATTATAATATATTGATTTGCTGCTACATTTGATTATTATCAATGTTGAAAACAGTTGTGCTGCTTCTTATTTTTGTGGAAACTAGAGATCGACCGATATATCAGTTTACCGATATTTTAGCATTTTACCATAATCGGTTATCGGTTTAAAAAACAATATATAAAAAAATAAAAATATTTATTTGTCACATACACAATTATACAGAGTATAACTAGCAGTGAAACCCATTTTTTGACCCATCCAAGTGCACACACTTGGAGCAGTGGACACAAACACACACACCTGGAGCAGTGGACACACACACCGTACACACACAGTAGTGAACACACACACACACACACACACACACACACACACACAGTAGTGAACACACACAAATTCAAACTAAAAGAACAAACATTCATTCCATATTGTATGAAAAATCAGGCGTAATTATTTCATTGCGACACATTTTGGATGGACAATATTGTGTCTTTCTGGCACCTGATTGGTTAGTTCTCCTTTCTCTTTCTCCAGCTCAGAGAGGCGGAGTCCCAGTCGTGAGCGGCTCTTTAGCTCCTCCTCCCACAGTGCGTGTGAGTCCTGAGCATTATGGGATAGCATACTCTGCTTCTGCGCCTGGAGAGGAGGACCGCAATTAAAAAAAACAGATCATATTTTCCTGTAGCACTACGAATAAGGGTTATTATCGCTAACTAAATCAAAGACTAAAAACCTAAACGTATAAAAAAATAAAACATTTCCCATTTTCATTAAAGGGATAGTTCACCCAAAACTGAAAATCCTGTCATTAATTACTCACCCTCATGTTCCCAGGCCCAGAAATGTAGTACGGACATCGGTAAAACAGTCCATGTGACATCAGTGGTTATACCGTAATTATACGAAGATTCGAGAATATTTTTTGTGCGCAAAGAAAACAAAAATACCAACTTTATTCAACAATTCTTCTCCACATGCTTTGTGATACTCTCTGCACAACAGTTAATTTCATCGACAAAAATGACGATGAAAAATATTCATCAACAAACTTTTTTTCTTTGAATAAGCTATTCTTGACGAGCTAAAACTAATATCTGATGATAAAAACTATGACGAAATTTATGCCGCGTCTTCGTTAACAAGACGAGATGGGACTAACATGTTATTTGAGGACTACCGGACATTCAAAATACATTCTATAGGTCAAGTTAACTGTCTCGTCTTTAAAATGTGTCTCTGTCATTGGATGAGGGGCTTTATATCTAGTCTCAGTATGACAGCCGCAGTGGACGGATAGGCTACCAAAACGCGAACTAGCGATCTGAACCCATGGCTTTAGCACCTGAAGGGTTAGGGATAGGGTCGTCACGGTTTCCCCGGGAGTCATAATTCGTTGTCGATTAACTTAAAGTTAGTGAAGGCGGGATAGACGGAAGAGCTCTCTCTCGCGCACACTCAACTTCTTCAGTTCTCATACAGCGCACGATCAGTTCTCAAATACACACACAGCAGTCCAAACGTCTATCGTGAAGAATAGAGTATCTCACATAAATACAGTCGGTTATAGCTTAAGTGAACGTAAACAGGTGGGTGAAAACTGAATGCGTGTCAGTATTACATGCATACCTTCCGTCTTAAAGGGACAGCATTCCTAATTTAATACTTATCTGTGTCAGCAATGTTAACCAACAAAAGATGTTAAATAAATGTATACTTGTTAAGTAACCCTACTTTATCTGAAAAATTAGTGTAATTTGTATCACTACCTAAAAAAAATAATTTATTCCAGTTTTTCCGAATCCTTGATTCAAATTTCTCATAAGCTTAATTGATTTGGTCCAAAGAGAGAAGAATTGATGAAATTTTTTTTTAATACTACATATAAATAGCTACCAAAATAAATGTTGGTAATTGCATTTTAGTCAAACTACAATGACGTTTCATCAACTATAACGAGACTAAAACTATGAAAGACTCAAATGACTAAAATGTGACTAAGACTATTAAGCATTTTTGTCTCAAGATAAAGACTAAAGACCCGTTCACACCAAGCAAGATAACGATATAGTTCTAAAAATCGTTCTCCGTATTAAAGAATAGCAGAGTGCACACCACAACTATAACGATAAAGGCACAAAGAAACGATATCGTTGGAATCACTTCCAGAACCATTTTTCTTACAGCTGATGAACGATAAAAAACATTAACAGCCAATCAGAATCCATCCTGCTATAATGTGCTGAAGAATTTAAAGCGGCAGACGCACGTTTGCTTAGAATAAACAGACGATATAATTTGCTAGTGTGGACGCTAATATCGTTATCTTTATAGTTATCGTTCTTGGTGAGAACTAAATCAAAAATGCCTGTCAAAATGAACACTGCTGCACAATGGCGGCGCTCATTGGGATGAGGAGGAGAAGAATTGTTGAATGAAGTTATTTTTGTTTTCTTTGCACACAAAAAGTATTCTCATAGCTTCGCAAAATTACGGTATAACCACTGATGTCACATGGATTATATTACCGACGTCCGTGCTATGTTTCTGGGCCTGGGAACATTTCAGTTGTGTTACTGTCCATGCTCGGTCAGAGAGCTCTCGGATTTCATCAACAATATCTTAATTTGTGTTTCAAAGATGAACGAAGGTCTTACGGGTTTGGATCGACATGAGGGTGAGTAATAGAGACAGAACTTTCATTTTTGGGTGAACCATCCCTTTAAGGTAAAGTACTAAAATGAAATAAATATAAACATATTTTTTTAAATAAACTAAAAAAACTATTATTTTTTGAGACAAAATTACTAAAACTTTCTCTAAAATTAAAATGAACCAGAATTTTTTTTAATCTAAATATTATCAAAAACGAATAGTATATCAGTGATACTCAAATATCACTGCTATGATTAAACTGAAATGTTCTCAGTCTATCTTTTCTTCATCCATTGCATTTAAATTCAATCTGAAGCTCAATGTGACACATCACATGTTTATTATAAAGTTCACCTCTTGGTTGAGTTGTTCTTCAAGCGTCATCTTACTGCTCTGCAGGTTTGTGACGAGATCTTCCAAACGATTCCTGACCTGAGAACCATCAAAGATATCAATATGCAACAGGATGGGTTCAATTCACTCTCTAAACAAAGTACTTCATGCAGATCTAGATCTACTTTTGATCTCAGAAACCAGAAATGCAGAAGGTAGAGAGTTTACAATCAATGCAATGCAAATCAAAAACCCTAAACCACCACCAAAACAGAGAAAATACCCCACTAACAACCCTACCAGAGAAAAGCAATAAGCATACAGACACTTTGTTTCTTGTTCATTTCAGGAGTAAATCAAAGTTAGATTTTAAGGTCCTGAAGAGCTGTAATTCACAGTAAAGAAAGAAGAACCAAAAAAGGTAACTGTGAGAATCACAGCTAGATGTTTGATACCAACCCCTTCTCCAGGTGACGAGCCTGATAGCTGTGAAGAGAGTGACTACACCATCAGTTTACATGAAATCTCCTCTCTAACTGACTCATGTACAGTCAATGGCACGATTAAACAGAGTTCACCTAAAGTGAAGCTCAGATGACTTAAGAGGGTAAAAGGATGTTCTGTGAGGATTAATGTCTAAATCTACCATCATCAGCTGAGACGGGACACAGAACTCACCACAGCACCCTCCTGAACGCCCTTCTGTAGCACCTCGATGCAGTTGGTCTGTTGTTTGGTCGTGGCCTCCAGTCTGGCATTCTCGATCTCTAACCTGTGGAGATATCGTAATCACACGAACCGTGATCAGATAGCTTAGAAGTTGATTACAGTTAATAATGATGGACACTTTTGTGTTGTTTAGCTAAAGGATGTAAGATGGTAGGGAACAAAGTACTTCATTTGAATGCATTTTTATTACAAAATCTTAAAAGTATGCAATAAATATAGTATCCCAATTAAATACTTTAATATTATGCAACACATTATTACTTAATACAGTGCCTTTGCGAAAGTATTCACACCCCTTCATTCCCCCCCTCCCCCACGTTTTATGCTGCTGCCTTATGTTAACTGCTTTAAATTCGTTTTTGTTTTGTTTTTTTTCTACATCAATCTACACTCCATACACCACATTGACAAAGCAAAAACTGAATTGTCACAACTTTGTAAATTACTACAAATAAAAATACTGAACTAAGTACATTGCATAAGTATCCTTAAGTAAATATTTAGCTGAAGCACATTTACAGCCTCAAGTCTTCTTTTTTTCAAGCTCTGTCAGGTTGGATGGGGGCAGATATTTTCATGTTTCTCCAGAAATATTTGATTGGATTCAAGCTCAGGCTCTGGCTGGGTCACTCAAGGACATTCACAGAGTTGTGTATAAGCCACTCTTGCTGTGTGTTTAGGTTCATTGTTCTGTTGGAAGGTAAACCTTCTGCTCGTCTGAGGTTCTGAATGCTCTGGACTGGGTTTTCATTAAGGCTATCTATATATTTGGGTGCATTGAGCTTTTCTTCTACTCTGATGTGTTCCTCAGTCCCTGCTGCTGAAAAACAGCCTCATGCTACCAGCACACTTTACTTTTGGGATGTACTCTGACCCTTCAACGAAGCAGAATTTTTTCTGAACTCTTCCCCGGATGTGTGGCTTGACACAAACCTGTTTCTGAGCTCTATGGACTGTTCTTTTAACCCCAGGGCTTGGTTTTTGCTCTGATATGCATTATCAGCTGTTGGACTTTTTATTAAGACGTGTTTGCAAGTTCCAAACTATCCAAAAATTCAATTGAATTTGCCACAGGTTACCTTCACTCAAAGTCTAGTAACACCTACAAGCAATATGAATGCTCCTGAGCTAAATTACAACTGTCCCAGATAAGCGTATGAGTACTTGTGTAATGGAATAATTTAAGATTTTTAATAAATTTGCAAAGATGTTAAAATCCTTTTATTCACTTTTTTGCTTCACCATTATAGAGTGTAGATTGATGTGGAAAAAAGTAATTTAAAGCAGTTTAACATAAGGCAGCAACATAAAACGTGGAAGAAAATGAAGGGGTATGAATACTTTCGCAAGGTATTGTATATAAATATATGAATGAATATAATTATATTTGATAATATTCATTTTAATTTCAATAACTTAATAATATGCAATAATGTTTATATATAAATGTCATATACAACAACTTAATGGCATGCACTAAATTACATTATATGACTATAAATATATTTATAAACAATATATAATATATATATACACACACACACACACATACATTATTTTCTGTAATAAACTGTGTGATTTTAATTCCTCACGTCACTTATATCAGTACCATTTTTGTTACAGTGCAATGTATTATGTGAAGCCAATCGGTGAGTGTTTCTGGACCCAGTTTACACAAATGAATAATACCTCTGCACCGCCTCCTCCAGCTGTTTAATGGTATGCTCTTTGCCTGTAGAGGCAGCAAGCACCTCCTCTAGTTTCTGAGCGGTACTGTTGGCTTCTCGCTCCTTATCGTCCAGAGAGCTCTTCAGCTGGCTGATGCGTTTCTCAGACTGGACGTACACATCTTCAGACTCCTGCAGCTGCAATTGAACACAAACAGAGTATAAAAGAAAGCAATTTGTAGTGTGGTGAGTGGTGACCCCACTTATTCACTGGTAGGTCTTTCAGCATGGGGAGGAATCCAAAGCACCTCAACTGGTCACTGGGGTTACTCAGGGATCAATTCTTGACCTCTCCTCTTCTCCATAAACACTACATCACTGGGACCCATCATACAGGCACATGGTTTCTCCTACCATTGCTATGCTAATGACACAGTTCCAGGTGGATGCTGCACATTGGATGTGGATGATGAGATATCCCCTTACTATGTAAAGAGCTTTGAGTGCCTAGAAAAGTGCTATATAAATTTAACGAATTATTGTTATTATTATTTCAACCAGATGACCCAACAGTAGCTGCACTAACATCTCGGCATGGATGAAAGAACATCACCTACAGCTCAACCTGGCAAAGACTGAACGTGTTGTCTTCCCTGCCACTCCAACTCTACAGCATGACTTCACGATTCAGTTAGGTTCATCAACAATCACCCCATCAAGTTTGGTCAGAAATCTTGGTGTAATCTTTAATGTCCAGCTGACTTTCAAAGACCACATTGCAAAAACTGCTCGATCTTACAGGTTTGCACAACATCAGAAAGATCAGGTGTTACTGTCCTTGATTGGCCAGCAAACTTGCCTGACCTGAACCTCATAGAGAATCTATGGGGTATTGTCAAGAGGAAGAGGAGAGACACCAGACCCAACAATGCAGATGACCTGAAGGCCGCTATCAAAGCAACCTGGACTTCATTACACCTGAGCAGTGCCACAGGCTGATTGCCTCCATGCCACGCCACATTGCTGCAATAATTCATGCAAAAGGAGGCCCAACCAAGTATTGAGTGCATAGAGATGAACATACTTTTCGGGAAGCCTGCCATTTTTGTTTAAAATATCCTTTTTGTATTGATCTTATGTAATATTCAAATTTTCTGAGACACTGAATTTTGGGTTTTCATTATCTGTAAGCCATAATCCTCAAAATTTCAAGAAATAAAGGCTTGACATATTTAAATGTAATGAATCTATATAATATATGGGTTTCACTTTCTGAAATGAGTGACAAAAAATATTGACCTTTTTCATGATATTATTTTTTTTTTTTAGATGTACCTGTACTGATTTCCTTTAAAATTTGCACATGTCAGACCACCTCACACATAATTGTCTGTATTGTATATTGTGTTTCTGCCATTTTGTACATTGTTCTTTTGTTGACTGTGTCCTCTCCTGTCACTGTCATTCTGTTGCACTGTGGAGCTTCTGTCACTATAACAAATTCCTCATATGTGTAAACATACCTGGCCAAAATAAAGCTCATTTTGATTCTGATTCTGAACTGGCTGCCGGTTACGGCAAAGTTCAAAACACTGATGCTTGCATATAGAACAGCCACAGGCTCAGCACCCACCTACTTCCACTCACTTTTACGAATCTACATCCCCTCCAGAAGTCTGAGATCCACTAGTGAGCGACGCCTCGTGATACCATCACAGAGAGGCAAAAAAATCACTTTCCAGAACATTTTCATTTACCGTTCCCGGCTGGTGGATTGATCCAACCCCTATCCGGTATGCTGAATCCCTGACAATTTTCCAGCAACAGCTGAAAACTCACCTCTTCATCACTATCTGACTTCATCCTAATAAAAAAAAATATTTTTTTCTCTTTTCTTAAATTTTTCCCTGTCTAGCTTGTACTTATTTGAACAATGTTTGAAACCTGGTATTACGAGCACTTCCTGTGTCAATTTGCCTCTTTATGTTTAATTGCTTAACCCTAACCCTAACCCTATTCCCCAATTGTAACCCTAACCCTATTCCCCAATTGTAACCCTAACCCTATTCCCTAATTGTAACCCTAACCCTATTCCCCAATTGTAAACCTAACCCTATTCCCCAATTGTAACCCTAACCCTATTCCCCAATTGTAAGTCACTTGGGATAAAAGCGCCTGCTAAATAAATAAATGCAAATGTTTTTATATTCCTGCTAAATAAAGAAATAAATGTAAATGTTTTTATAGTCCTCAATTCAATAAATGAACATATATTGTTCCTGAGAATGAAGCTAGAATGAAGTTAAACAGAGATTGTACTGTTAATGACTGACACCAAACTGATCGGACGGTTTTCAGGAAATATAAGAAGATTAATGGTTACCTTCCCCTTCAATCTGTCCATGTCCTTGAGTGTGCGTGCCTTCTCTTCCTCGAGATCATTACGGTACCGTGTGTTGACCTCCAGAGAAGCCTCACACATGGACAGCTTCTTCAGACTGTCGGCCAGTTCCTGCTGCAGCTGCCTCAGAGAAGCCTGCACAAAAACAACAGCTTCATTCTTTAGTTGGATATCTAAAAATAAGCATATAACCTAAAATACCTAAAATCTTTTTTATTATATTTCTCATATTATTATTTAAAATTAGCTTAATTTTTGCATGAATTGTATAATTATTGTAATAGTTTTTGACCACTGGATAGTCAATTAAATATTTCTGGTGTATTTATTAAAAAATATATATATTTATTAAAACAATATATTGACATTCATATTTGTGTTTGTGTGTATGTGTATATATATAAGCACTTTAGTGACACAACAGGATGTGGTTCACTTACAGTAAGTGCAGTGATACAGCCATTTCTAAAGAAAAAAACACGAGGAAATCTCGGTGTCCTCTACCTCTCTCTCGGCTTTCTCCTGCTCTATTTTGTAGTTCTGCTCTCTCAACTCGTTGTTTGTCCTCGCCAGCTCTTTGCTTCTCTCCTCCACCAGGTGGACTCTCTCCTCTCCGTCTGCACGTAACTGGTTCAGCATTTCTGCAAAGTTTTGGTGCACATCTGTAACGGCTTTATCCTTCGCCGAGCCCTTGTTGAGCGCCTCCTCCAGCTGCTGTCGTAGCAGTGCATTCTCGCTCTGAGCCTGGGCCAGCCTCTCCTGCATGGCTTCCTGTTTGGCCCCGGCACGGCTGGCCTGCTCCCGTTCTCTCAGTACCGTGGCCTCCAGGTCTTTGAGTTTGGCCAGGGATTGGTCTTTCTCCCGGGCTAGAGTCTCCAATATCACGCCTTTCTCAGCGACGGTCAGAGCATTACGGTGACACTCGTTCTCCAGGCTGTTGGCACGCGCCTCGGCCTTGCTGAGTTTCTGGGACAGGGACTGGATGGTGTCCCGTTGGTTACTGGACTCAAAGATGTGCTTTTCCTGTGCCCGCTGGTGCTCCTCGCGGTCTCGCTGGAGAGTGCGCTCTGCATCTGTGCGTGACGCCTGAGAGGTTGCAACAATATTAAAAGACAAATTGATAGCAATTCCTAAAATCCCTTTCCTTTGGTTAACCCCCCCCCCAAAAAACCCTGAAGCTGACCTGGCATCTCTCGGCCTCCTGTAGCGCCGCTTGAAGTCGTGCTCTGCTCGCCTCAGCCTCAGCATCCAGTTGTTGCCTCACCTGCCTCTCGTGATCCAGTTTGGTCGTGATCAAAGAACATTCAGCCTTCAGCGCGCTCAGCTGCCCATTGTACTGGAACACGGTCTGGGCCAAGGCCTCCTCGCTCAGTTTCATGTCCCTGCGGGTGTCCTCCAGTCTCTCACGAAGGGCGTCGCGCTCCTCCCCCAGCCGTGACTCTTCCTGTTGGCTGTGGCACTGCGAGCGGTCCAGCTCGGCTCGAGCGGCGTTCAGCTCATCTTGTAGGGCTCGGTTTTGTTGCATCAACTCTCGCTCATGGTCTGACGCCTCTGTTAACTGGGACATGGCCTGAGCACAGCATCAGAAATGAACTTAGTTTAACATGAGATAAACACATTTTAGCATTGAAAAAAACGACACAGCATGTGGCCTGGTTGAAACAGAGTGATTGGCTCTGTAACTTAAGTTAATGCCTAAATTCAGGTCATTAGGACAAATCCTGAAAATCGGACCAATGTCAGCAAAAAGGATTAGAGCAATTGGGTTACGCAATTTTACAGTTTCTGCACTGGCTACCTATTAAGTTTCGTATCAGTTCCTAAATATTATTACTTGCCTATAAGGTCCTAAATGGTTTAGCTCCTGCGTATCTAACTAATCTTCTATCACGCTACAATCCAACCCGCTCCCTAAGGAACAAAACTCTGGACTCTTGTAGTACCTCGGATAGCAAAGTCCACTAAAGGAGGAAGAACTTTTTCATATCTGGCTCCTAAACTCTGGAATAGTCTTCCTGATAACGTTCGGGGTTCAGACACACTCTCTCTGTTTAAATCTAGATTAAAGACACATCTCTTTAGCCAAGCATTCATATAATGCATCTCACAATCTTGTACTGCAGTATATCTGATCAAACACACATTATTATGCTTTAGCTTGGGTTGAACTGATAATTTTTGCTTGGATGGAACAACAGCTACGCTAATTATGTTGATTAACATCCCGTGGTAACTAGGAATTACACAATCTTCAGTCTGGATTCAACTCTTAAATGAGAAAACACCTTAAAAACACCTGAGAAGAGATGATGACAACCCCTCAGACAATATACAGAATTAACCAAACTTTGCCATAATGTAACTATATTAAGTTTCTGCAATATATAAATCTATTATAGAAACTTAATTTCCTGTAAAGCTGCTTTGCAACGATTGTATCGTAAAAAGCGCTATACAAATAATCTTGAATTGAATTGAATTACACAGAAGATCTGCTTCGCCTGCACCAGTTGCACCCCCTAAAGGGCGGCCCTGATTATGACGTCACTGAATATGTGACTGTAAAGATATGAAATCACAGCATATTGGTTAATTTGCTCTCAATATTGAGAACAAATTTATTCTCATATTTATGGTTTCTTGGTTGGAAGGTGCATATTGTAAAGCTATGATGTTACTTTATGGGTCAGTAAACTATGAGTAACTACATATGTGATTGCAAAGATTTTATATAGCTGCTTATTGATAATTTACTGTATTAAGCTTATGGTCTTCATGGTTTCTTAGATGTCATAAAAGCTGCAAAGCAACGATGTCACTGCAAATATGGCCATAAAACTATGACGACACTGCATATGTCTGTAAAGCTATGACATTGCATATTTGACTGTAAAAATGATGACATCACAGCATATGTGATTGTAAAGTTCTGACATTAATGAATGTATAAGCGTAAATCTATTATGTCACTGCATATATGGCCATAAAGCGAAGACATAATCAGCACGGCATGTGTGGCTATAAAACTGAGACTTCACTGCATATGTGATTATACTCCCTGACAAACACATATTTAGTTATTGTTTGAGAAGGTGACAGCAGTACCTCATTGCTCTTGTTGAGGTTTCGGCGGTTCTCCTCCTCGATGTCCTGCTGCTTACGCAGGTGGTTGTTCAGTAACTCCTCCTGTAGGGCACGAGCACTGCGCTCATGAGAAAAGAGACGCTGAGACTCATCTCTGTCCTCTTCGATCTAAACACACAAACACACACACTGTTCAGCAAACTGTGTTATGGGCTGGTTTTACCAGCTAAACCTATCAGTCTGCTGCAGTTGACCTGTTTGATGCTGTTCTTCAGGGCTCTGATCTCCAGTTCGAGACTGCGGACTTTCAGCTCAGCTTTGTGACGCTCCTCGGCCTCGGCTCGCTGCTGCTCCTCTTTCCTCTGGAGCTGCTCACGGATTTTATTATACAGCATGAGAGCGCTCTGATGCTTTTCCTGTTCCTGTCTCAAAAGGAACCTTTCATGAGAGGAGAGAGAGAAGAGAGAGTCAACGTCACAAACCCCGGCGAGCTGCAGACCTCCTTCCACATGCACTGTTGAGCTCACTTGAGATTGTTCATGTCTGTTTCCAACTCCAGTTTGCGATGTTCTAGGCTGGACTTGCTGCCTCTGATCTCATCCAGCAGGATCTTGAGCTCGTTGCGTTCCTGCTCCAGCTGAGAGGTTTTATCCGCTAGACGGCTGTGTCTGTCTCTCTCCCTCTGGATGGTGCGTTCGTACTCATGAAACATGTTCTGTAGTTTCACCACACTCACAGAGTCTGCAGGACAGACATAAGCACATCTTCATTTGCTGTAAATCTGAACTTAACTGTTTGCTTTCAGCTGACTGGAGCAGACCGACTCACCCAGATAGCTTGAGTCAAGTTGTTTGAAGAGCAGAGAGGCGTTGCGGTATCCAGATACTGGAGTCTCCAGCTCCTCAGTAGCTGTGTCAGAAGACTGGGTGAGATCTTCGAAATCATCCGCCATTTCCAGCTCTCCAGTGCTCTGTGTAGAAGACATTAAAGTCAATACAACACATGCGTGACACCGAGTAGGGGTCATAATTTCATGTCCAATGAACGGATTATAAAACCGATATTTTGAACAGATATATATGTCTGGTGTAAAAATGAAAAACAATGTCAAAATGAAGAATAACAAGGGCTCTGACAAAAATGCTTTAGAATTATTTTATAGAAAAACTGATTGTGAAAATGAACGATACTGATAACCACTAAAATGCTTAATATCGGCGCCGATAATCAGTTGACACCTAACAGAGTATCTTGTGTTAAACTGGTAAATGTATGAGTAACAATTTCATATTCTCAAAAGTCAGAGCACAGTTTGGTAACCGCGGTCTTAAAACATTAAACGAACCTCATATTTAGTTTTACCTTGTCAGGACAAAAGCTCACCTGTTCTTTCTTACGCCTTAAAGACGGGGACCTGTCAGAACAAAGAGAAAACACGGTTTAAGCTTTATCAGACAACACCAGTCTACCGGAGAGCAGCTTTGGTGCTGTAAAATGAGGATATAATGCAGTATTCCCTTAAAAAAAGTAAACGTTATAACAAGGGCCATAAGGAATCTGCCCACTTTTTTGTGTTTTTATTTATTCTGCACTGATTGTTGGTGTAAGCATTGCAGGGGTAAATATTACAGGTGTTCAAATTCGGTAGAGTTCTGTGGGCACAGATTCTGTGCATGTTATACTTATATTACTTATTATACTATATCAAGCTGTACATAATACATTACATTAAAAAGCACGTAAATACTGCATGTATACCTCCTGTCCTCTTCCGACAGCTCACTTAAAGTACTATCATCAAAGACAGACTCGAGGTCTCCATTATGGCGGGTTGCAGGTCGGGAGGGTTTGCCCTGCAGATGGGGAGCTACACGGAGATTTCTGGCTTGGCTACCTACAGTTTTCTTTTCCTCCTCCTCATCTTCCTCACCACGTGGTGGTGCCCTGTCAGTACTGGAGGTGCACAGATCTCATCATAAAGATAAAATGAAATATTTACAAAAAATAACTGGCAACTGCACACCCTCCACCAGGGAAATAAAACAGCAATGACGACACCAGACGCAAATTCAAAGCTTCAGCAAAAGCCTGATGGCAATATTGTTGGGTTCTATTAGCATGAAATGTAGCTGACAAAATAAAAATAACACAATACTTGCATACCATGATTATAATTTTTTTTTTAATGCATGCAAAAACATTAGAAATAGAATGAAAATAAATTAGTAAAAATGTGTTTTGATCTATCAGCCATGGCTGTTTGCTGAAAGCTCTTTACTTCAAGGTGTCCTCAGTAAATGTTTTCAGTAATATTTCAAATAAAATATAAGTTTTTCCACGTGACTGATCATAAAAACATCTCCCTTCACATTAATTCCATCTAGTAATGGGACATATGTACCTTCTCGGACTTCTTGTCAGATGTCTTGGTGAAACACTACCCTCTCTTCCCAAAGACCTGCTGTCAGCCATGCTTTCCTGTTTAGGTTTTGGGTTCCCAGAGTTGGTGTCAATTTTCTTCCCTTTTCCTTGGAGTTCACCTCGTTCTCTGGTTCCTCTAGTATCCCATAAAGCACTGGACTGGTGTTCTCCCCTCATGCCATCCGCCTGTTCCTTACCACCCTAAAAAAATACGACATTATTTGTTGAGAGAGTTAAAAACACATGCACTTAAGCATTACTCTAAGAACAAAATTAAATTCTATACGTAAAACTACTTCTGGGAAACGTGTAAGAATGTATTGATTTAGTCAATTGATCATGCAAAACATTCATATACAGACACATACAAGACAAAACACCACACAATACATGTCTTCTTTTCTTATTTAAAAAGAAGCACTAGCAACATAAAACACACTTTAAGCCAGGATCAACAGAGAAGTTCTGTTGTTGAAAACTCCTCCGTTGAGACCCATGAAACACACACTAACACTAGTATGACAGATCTTCAGGAAGATGAGGAGAGATCTTAAGACAGCTAAAGAAAGCGATCCTTGGCACACATGCACATGACAGATGAGGTGTGCGTCCTCAAGTGAAGCATTTGACACCACTGCATAAAATTAACTGATAAATATTTAATAAAGTGACAGACTGGATTCAAGACAAGTGCTGGTCAGGTCACACAAGTTAAAACATATACAGGACAAGACAGGACAACTGAAGACCCCATGAAATCAAACTTGGAGCCCATGTCTTTTTAAATCCTCCTAAAAGTCGAAGCAGTAATGGATCAGTTTGAGGAGCAAGAAGCATACTACGGTCTAAAACAATTATTGTTGCACAATAAGCACGAGCTCATAATGAACGCAGCCCAAACCGTGGTTTTTCCAAGCTGTGATATAAATAATAAAGGATGGCTGTTAAAACAATAGAATGAACTAAAACTAGTAAAAATAATTTTCAGTAAATAAAATTAAATAAAAAGTTGAAAATATGGAAATTAAAATTTGAATTGAATTTGAAATGAAAAGTACTAATATTACTAAAAACCGAACTAAAAAATACTAAATAGTAAAACATAAATATTAAAAACAACATAACAAAATTATTAAAGCTACAGTAGAATTATAAACTGAAAATATAAAAATAAAAGCTCATTCAAAATATTAACAAATACTGTTATAGTATGCAAATAATACTAAAATAATCCTGATTTCACGGGGTCTTAAAATGCATGAAGAATGTAAATGATTTTAAAACACTGTGGAATTGAATCGGTAGTACAAAAAGTGTTGACAACAAGATAATAGCTCTGTTTCAAAAACTAGTGTGCTGCATCACTGACTACAGCCTACATAGGCAGCTGCCTTCTAAGGTAACATATCAACCATCATAGAACATCATAAATTACTGATTTGAAAGATTTGATATAGGCATAAACCTGCAATATGAAGACTGATTGTACAGTCCTGAATTCAGGATTACCACAGGGATGCGTGTTATCACCGCTGCTTTTTTCTGCCTATATCAATGAACTTCAATGTAACTTCTATTGAGTATATTAGAAGTCTTGTTCAGTGGTTTGATGATAGTCATTTACAATTGAACATTGAGAAGACAAAGGAACTATGTTGTGGGAACAAAAATAGGACCAGTACGGTTGGTGTCTCATATGAACAAATTACTATAAAAGATGTAAAGGTAGAGCAAGTTTCAAATGTTAAATATTTAGGTGCAATCATTGATGATAAACTCTCACTCCAGCTAAATGTGGACCATATACACAAGAAAGCAAGACAGCGTTTAGGTCTACTTAGGAAACGAATTTTTTTTGCATAGATAGGAGGGTCCTAATCATTGTTTATAGATCGATGATTGAAAGTAATTTAACATATAATATTATATCGTGGTATGGTAATTTAACAATGAGACAGAAAAATAAATGTACACGAGTAATTAATGAAAATGGCAAAAAATAACTTATATAAAAGATCATTTGTACCATTGCCGGTGACTGTTTTAAACCAAATTTTAATTGAGGTATTATCATGAGGTATTTTCTGGGTAGGCATGTGTACACGTGTATGCATATGTGTGGGCATACTTATATATTTTAATGTATTTTAGTTTTTTCCTGCGTGTTTATATTATGTGATATGTGAATATATAGTATTATCTGTTAGGATGTATTTTCTATGCCAGTGTCAAAGATGAATTTCAGTTCAGGAAAACTGTACAGACAATAAATTTAAACTAAACTAAACTAATTAGACTGACTTAGAATTATTTTAGCAATACTTTCAGTACTGAACTAAATGTGACTGCATTAAATCAGCTGAAATGCATTAAAAAGAGTTAGCATGTTGCTAAGCTAATGGCACAAAACTCTAATAAGGATAAAAATACATCGAACATATATTGTGCTATTTTACTCTATGATTTAAATATGATGTGACGGTCATCTCAGCTTTGTTGCTTTATACATCTGGAACTCTGCTTCTCGAGCATCATTGACTTCATTGAGAAGACCATTGCTTGCTCCACGGCACATACAAATAATGTGTTTAATTAGAATGATTTAGGCCTTTTTTCAACACTTTCAGTACGGTATAAAATTAAAATATTTGCAAATTATTATTTTTCTACGTAAATGTGCTAAATTAGTAGCAAAGCACTGCAACATGAGCACAAATTTACAGTTAAAGAGCTTTTAAAAACATGTTTTGGGACAAAACAAGGCATCTCAGAAGGCAACATAATCAGAAGCATGTCATGTCTAAGTAGCAGCTCACTAGGTTCGGAACAGAGCTAATGATTATTAGCAAAACCAGAGATAGGGAACAGCGGTTTAATTTGGTCCGTCAGTGTCTGGGCAGCATTACAAGACGACAGAGAGTTTAGTTTTTGAAGCTGGAGCTTTCCCCTCACATTTTGAGTTTATGTGAATGAGGAACAAGAAGACAGAGGCGAAACTGAAAGTCTTCATTCGTTATATAAGTTTGTCTGAGACTCCTCCCGGGGTCCTACCTCAAGTCTGGACTTCCACAAGCCCTCGTCAACCTCATCGGAGTCAGAAGCGGGCACTTCGAGAACTTTAGGTGGGACTAGAAGCTCATTCTCAAGTTCTTCATCTACATTGCTTCCAGAATCTAGTGCATACTTTTCTTTGCTTCCACTATCAGGTTCCTCAATATCCTCCGCTCGGTTCTCTGGCTCCTGGGCCTCATCTGTTAGGACTTCTGGGATGATTTGAGGGTTGTGTTGGTCACTGGGAAGCTCTGCATCACTGACCTCAACACTAACTGTGTGGTGGACACTTTCAGACCGTGAGTCCTCCAGGCCTGACTCTCTCTGCTCTGGGATGGGCAAAAGTATGGCATTTCTCGCCCGGGCGGTGGGCCGTACTATTGGCTCTCCCTCTTCCTCACTGGAATCTTCATCATCTGCTTCCTTTTCCACCTCTTTCTTTTCCTCCTCATCATATTGTTCATCTTCTTTCCACTCCTGCTCCGAAAGGCCACTTAGTGGCTCCTTGTGCTCCAGTTCTCCGAACCTCTCTTTTAGTTCAGCAGCCACATTTTTATATTGGGACTTGGTCTCCTTTTTTTCATTATCCACCCAGATTTTCTCATAACGTTCCTCCCAGTGAATCTCATCCGCTTTCTCCTCTTGTTCATCCTCTCTAGGAGAGGTTGGGCGCTCCAGTTGTTCATGGTTAGATGGCCTATTTATGTCTACGGAAGATGCTTGTAATGCCTCTCTTGCCTTTGTTTACACAATTAGACAAAAGAATAGAATTAACAATGAAAAACCAAACAAGTCTGGTTGACAAGGACTTCAGACCAAACTTGAGACACATGCAAGTGACTCGTGCCAACATTTAAACTGTATCACGGTCACAAACAGTTTATTTAACTAAAATAAAGAACAAAAGGAAACACTGGTGACATTAAAGACCAAATCTGAAGAAAACATAACAGAAGCTTCCAACAGGCTAAAGGCTGTATTTTCAACATTTCATTTAATAAGAAGAGGCAGAGTTTTATTAAAGGCAGATTCTTTCGATTTAAAATAAATGAATAAAACCATAGAAATTTAAATCTGATCAAGCTTTTCATAAGTCGTTGAAAAATGACAGTCTACTGTTTTTCCATATAAAATAAAATAAAATGTAATTGCAATACTAAATGCAATTAAATGCAATAATGGAAAATGTAAAAAAGCAAAAAAAATGTAAAAATATTTATTTTTAAAGAAATGTAACTTAATGCTAAAGCAATAACAGTGAAATAAATCAAATTAAAATGTAAAGATTCAGGGTTTATTTTATTTTATATCATCAGTCAACCTGTGTAAATTCAGTTAATCAGTAGGTGAGTGCTCTTGTAGCTTGTTTTAATTGTTTCATTTTCTTTTATTTTCAATTTTGGCACATAGTTTGCAGACATTTTCAATAATGAAATGCTCAATCAGATTTACATTTTTTATCTTATTATTAATGTATTTAAAGTTGGCTGTTTTTTTTCTATGAATCGCCCACCTGATCTGCATCTTCGCTTGCGTCAGAACTGTGTTCACTCTCGGCATCTTCAGCTTTGGGTTTCTGCCGATGAACTGAAGAGAAATTCAGACATATTACTATGTAATATAAAATACAGTGTGAAGTATTAAACCCTGAATGTTCACCCTCACAGTTTTACCTGCATCAGGCTCAGCCACATTTAGCAGTGAAGCGGTCTTCTTGGCTGGACTGGAAGTGTCCATATCCAGGTCTGATTCTATAAATAAATAAGCTATGTAATCAGCATATATATTTATTGACATCACCGCAAAATCTAAGAGACTAAATCTAAGATTTGTAGTTTCTGAGTTCTACCTTCACTCTCTGGCCTCTGATCGGAGTCCAAGCACAGCCGTGGCAGTGGCTGCGGTGTTGAGCTGGCGTTTGGGTTGAGAGATCGTGGACTAGGTAGAGGTGTCGTGCATGAGGTTGTGGGTTTGTTTCTCTCTGGATTGGCTTCTTTATGTTCCCTGGTGTCCACGTCCTGTTGCTGAGGTGTTATGGGTAGTGCAGAGGCTGCTGGGCTTTCAAAGAGGGGTTCCTCGTCTAGCTTATGAACTGGGTAGTTCTTACTGGCCTTACTGGTGGTGCTGGCGGAGTCCCAGTCTGAAGCATCTATGTGAAGCAGTGAAAATAAATGATGAATGCAAACCTAAAAGAAGCTGTCTTCACCGCTAGTGTGGAACTGAAGAGTTTTCATCGACATTCTGATTGAAGATCTTTCAAGCTAAGCAGGTTTAGAAAGCGTTTTTTTTTTCCCATTTGACAGAAGACAGTTAAGAAAGGACAGGGCATCATGTGGAAAAAGGTCAGGCAAACAGGGAAATGTTAAAAGCAGAATTGAAACTTGTGTCGCCCACGGCATGTGCACTAACTGCTAGGCCCTGGCTCTGATATTAGCGAGTATCAGCAGAACTAGCAATGAACTAATGGAAGTACACAGAGAATAAGTGCTTGAGTATCTGACATTGAGGCCATAGGTGAGATGGTTTTGATTTGTGTAAATTAAGACAAAGCATGAACACATCAGACATACAAAACATTCATTCAATTGAATGCAAAATTCGATTCAGGAAATGTTTTAGTGAAGGAAAAACATCATGATTACCTTCAAGATCATCAGCATCCCCCAAACCAAGCTCTTCCATCAGGTCTGTAAGAACAGAGATGTTTAAATGAGAAGCCAAACATGTTACAACATAATTTAATTGTGTTTAAAAAAAAAAAGACCTGTTTTCTTATTAGCTTCGTTTGAATCCATCAGCTTACTAAGAACAGAGACTGGCTCCCTTTTGATCACTTTGGGCTGTGAGGAAAAAAGTTACATTTATAATTCAATTCAGAAGTTTCAAAAAATATTATTTATTTATATTTAACATTCATGCATTTGGCAGAGGCCTTTATCCAAAGCTACTTAAACTGCAAATGTTTTTAATCAGATCATGCATTACCTGGAAATTGAACCCACACTTTATTTTGTAGATCATTTTAGTAAGTTGTTGGTGTTTTTATTGCAAACATTACATATTGACTTTGTTAACAATCTACTCATTAATGTATTACCAAAACACTGCATAGCAAAACTCGTTTCTTCATTTGGAAAAAGCAAATCAAGTAAAAAAAACTTTGCTTACTGGTATTTCGGTTTCCTTCTCTTCTTCTTCATCATCATCCTCATCATTTCTTAAAACTGAAAGGCAAGGGGCAATGGGACAATGTTCAAAACGACCCTAAAAAAAACATGAACATCAACGGAGGAATACAAGCTTCCATGTTACGAGTGCGCAGGCATGCACATGCAGCGATGGAGATCTCCCATGATGCCTGTGAACTGGAGTTTGAGAGAGGCCAAATACTCAAACAGGAAAAAGATCATTTCAATGAACTCATCTTGTAAACATGAGCAAAAATAATGGACCTTTCCCACTAAAGCATGTATTAGTTGAGCATCATGCCGTGTCACATCACATGCCTTGAATGCACAGATGACAACAGACGCAAAAGACAAGAGATCAGGATCCGAGGACAAGATGTTAACATTACAGCTGTAACAGTGATGATTAATTCAGCAGGACAACAGCAAATCATGAATGCCTACCCATCGACCTGCAGCCTCCTGGCTGGCCTATACTTCTCAATAAATCAACGTTCCTCCCTCCTCTTACGAAGGAGGGAACGTATAAGAAGTCTACAAAGGAATTCAATGAGATTATCAAATACAAATCTACAAATAACCTAAACTTTGCATAATTTAGCATAGCAAGTCTTGTAAAAACATCTGTTAAGCAGAAGCAATGGAAAATGTCACTCTTTTGCATATTTTCAAGCATGAAATGGTTGCAGAAGGCTACACAGACAAAGCTATTCCATTCTAAAATGCAATCATATTTTTATGTAGTAAAACAAAATCACTAGACATACCTCCAGTGTTCTCCTCACAAATACTGTACATAGATCTATGTGATTTGGTGGGAATGTGTTGAGCACTGGCCTGTTTCTTCTGTGGGCTTTCAGAACCAGACTGTGAGGAGAAAATAAGAGAACATCAGAATCAAATCTGGTCACAGATGACCGTAGAACAGAGGACCACAACCTGGTTTACATTTTCAATGAATACAAATTCACCTCTACATAATTAAACAACTGTATGTGTATCGTTATAAATTAATTTCATGAAATATAATTGTTAAATTACATAATTATTTTTAAATATATAATAAATATTTGTATTTATTTAATATTTAATAAATACTAATTAATTTCTAAATTAAATTTTTTTTTTTTTTACTTGTATTTATGTCATAATTTAATTAAATATATAGTAATTGTTAAATAATATCATTATTTATTAAATATAACTACAATTTATTTCTCTGTTAATATAATTTAATTTTTACATTTTTAAATAATTAAAACAACTTTAAGTGTATAGTTTTATTTATTTATTTCATGTAAAATAACATAATTGTTATTAAATACAACTACAATCTATTTAACTCATTTATTTGAATAATTTCATATCCTTTTTGTTTAAAGGTGCCAAAGAATGCATTGATACAATATTTCAAATTCTTCTCTGATATCTACATTGAAGGTATGTGGCTTAGGTAAGGGCAAAAATGATCCAGAAACGGGTTTACTTGTCCTTTTACAACCCTAGGATTTGTCCCTAGAATAATGGTCTGTTATTACCTTATTTGGAAGGGTCATTAATAATAATGTGGAGCTCAGCTCTGATTGGCTGTTTCACAGTGCGGCTCATTTCAGTAGCTCTACTGTCTGGCGTAATCGATGGGGAGATTAGGCATCCAACCTTATATGTTTGAGCCTGTATCATTTCCATTTTTAAGCATTTAGCAGACGCTTTTATCCAAAGCGACTTAAAGTGCATTCAGGCTATACAATTATTTTATTTTTTTTCAGTATGTATGTTCCCTGGGAACGCTGCTAACACAATGCTCTACCACTGAGCCACAGGAACAGATGAAGATACAGATTTTGCAAGAAAGTTTAGCGCCCGTGGTATGAACATGATCGCTGAGAGATGCTGGTGGAGTGAACGTGGCTTTAGAGAGAGTTGTGAGTGAGGTTGTGGACGCAGCCTCTGTGTTGCCAGATCCAGCTGTTATAAGCATTTTTGGACTTGTCTTTTCCACTTTTTTTGTCACTTTAGAAAGTTAATAAAGTAGGATATTCCAGCTTAGGGTCAGCGATATCTTCATCACTATCTTAATTGCAAAAGATTTGAAATAATTTTGGTTTATTTTTATTTATTTATCGGTCGTTGTTTGTTTTAATAGCAATATCTGGCAACACTGCATCGATGATTTGGCTGTGCAGGTCTGGCTGGCCTAGAACATGGGCTGGGATACATTGTGCAAATGTTGGGGGTGTAAACATTAATGATCCCGACTGTAATGTCACAGTCTGTGTTATGTTGGGATTCGCCTCTTTTTCAGTGGTCTTTTGCGTGCATGAGATTTACATAAGAAGGAGGAAACAATGGTGTTTGAGGCTCACAGTATGTCATTTCCATGTACAGAACTCTTATTATTCTACTATGCCAAGGTAAATACAGTTTTCCATTCTAGGGCACCTTTAACTCATTTATATTTAATTCCACAAACTCCTTGCCATTCTATCACAAACTTCAAGGTGTTTTCTAATCACCGGCTGGGAAATTCCTGATTGTGATGTTGTGCACATATAGGCCTATTGCATTTCTGTATAGACTTCATCAGCTTTGCTTGGTTTAATATGTCTTGCGACTGACCTCTGAATCCCAGGGAGATTCGTCATTTTCATCTTCCTTTTCAATTCCCAATTCTGAAAGGAAATCTGCAAAGAACATGATATGGTCATATAATACATTCTATATATATATATGGTCACTAAATGCCACAAATTTGAAGTAAAAAAACCTTCAAACCATAAAGGATGAACATGTACCTCTTCGCTTTTCCTTGCTAGCGCCACCATTTTGAGAATCTTTAGCCTTTTCACACATTTCCTCCGGTTCTTCCCTCTCATCTTCTTCCTCATCCTCTGTGGAGCCCTCTTCCTATTCAAAGAAGATGAGTTGCAAACCAGTACAAACGGCGAGCATTTTACACTCAAACCAGAATAAACTGTTGGCATATTCGTTGTACTTCAATGAGATTTGATACATAAAAGAACAAAAGACACAAAACAAGTGGGATGAGCAAGAACACATTTCTCAGGACTGCATCTTCAGTGTTTGTCCCCTATCTATAGCTACCATATCTAGAAGCTATAACTACAAGCCACAAGCCAACACCTATCCACAAGCTATCGTCTCCTGAGTACCTGCAATGATCCTTGCTTAGAACATCCTTCTTCCTTTACTGATTTATTAACAGTGTTCTGTTCATGCAGCTTCTCAAGTTCTTCCCCACCATCCTCTTCATCAGAATCAGAAGTGAGATCAACTTCATCTATGATGGTGTAGGGAATTTCTTCCTGAAGAGCGGTTTCTGGTTCAAGCACCTCTGTTGTAGGTTCATCTGCAAACTCTACCGAAAGGTCATCCTCAGCTTGAGTGTTATGGCTTAAATGTTGAGGAGATTCTAGATTTGTAGATGTATTAATGCCCTGTGAGTCTTGATTCAGATGGATAAACGTTGAAGGCAATGGACTACAATGTTGGGGACTTGGCAAGTGGCTTGAGGAACTTAAGTTTTGTGGACTAGTTGCTGTTGCATGTTGATGGCTAGATGCAGTAGATTGCATTGGACTTGATGTGTGTTTGGGACTAGGACTTGTTAGAGATTTTGGACTTGTTGGAAGAGGGCTCATTGCATTTAAAGGTTTGGGGCTATTTGAGAAAGATCTCATCAGAAATGGTTTTTCCATTTGTGCTGGACTTGACGTGGTGGAACGTTTTGGGCTACTATTGGGGAGATCTGAAGTCCGTGGTTGATCTGCATCATCAATACATCCATCATCTTCTTCCAACATAGATTCATCGTCAGAGACATCAGAGATCTGATCTATTCCAGAAAACTTGACCGAGCCACTTGGAAAGTCATACTGCATTCGCTTCACTTGGCTGTCATCCTCTTGACTTATACTCTGGTCTTCATCACTTTGACCAACAATCATGGACACTGGTATAGTTTCACTCTCATCACTCTGATCGATGCACCCAGGTTCTTCATGTAAAGGACTCTGAGAAAGGTGCCCAGTAGGTTCTTCATGTAAAGGACTCTGGGAAAGGTGCCCAGTAGGTTCTTCATGTAAAGGACTCTGGGAAGGTGCCCAGTAGGTTCTTCAAGTAAAGGACTCTGGGGAAGGTGCCCAGTAGGTTCTTCAAGTAAAGGACTCTGGGAAGGTGCCCAGTAGGTTCTTCATGTAAAGGACTCTGGGAAAGGTGCCCAGTAGGTTCTTCATGTAAAGGACTCTGGGAAATGTGCTCAGTTGGATCTTCATGTAAAGGACTCTGGGAAAGGTGCCCAGTAGGTTCTTCAAGTAAAGGACTCTGGGAAAGGTGCCCAGTAGGTTCTTCAAGTAAAGGACTCTGGAAAGGTGCCCAGTAGGTTCTTCAAGTAAAGGACTCTGAGAAATGTGCTCAGTGGGTTCTTCATGTACATGACTCTGAGAAATGTGCTCAGTTGGATCTTCAAGTAAAGGACTCTGAGAAAGGTGCCCAGTAGGTTCTTCAAGTAAAGGACTCTGAGAAAGGTGCCCAGTAGGTTCTTCAAGTAAAGGACTCTGGGAAAGGTGCCCAGTAGGTTCTTCATGTAAAGGACTCTGGGAAATGTGCTCAGTTGGATTCTTCATGTAAAGACTCTGAGAAAGGTGCTCAGTAGGTTGTAAAAATTCACTTTTTGAAGTGTTGTCATCCTGAACCAAAGCCTCTTGATGTTGATCTTTTTCTGAACTTGGCATCTCGATGTTTGATTCCTTATCTCTTTCAGGCGCCCCATCACTTTTGTCTGAGCCAGACTCCCAAGATACCTCAGGGCTCTCTGGTTCCTTCTGTCCCAGTAATGTCAGAAATAGGTTCAGTGGCTTCTTCGTTTGCCCTTCTTCTTCCTCGTCGACGTCATCCCAAACATCTTCATCATAATCTGCAGTAGTTAAAACCTTTGATTTAGGTGACGCTGAAGGAGCATCCAGATTGCTGGTGTCAAGATAAGCTATTCCTTCAACTTGTCTAACTGGAACATCATCTTGAAGTTGTGGATCGCATTCAATGGTTGTCCCTTGAGAGCGCTCCACTTCTAAAATGTTCTTCTCAGCCTTCAACAGCTCCTCATCTTCATCACCATCATCATCCTCCCAATCATCATCATCACTTTGGTTTTCATTCTTTCTCTCAATTGGATTTCTGTTTGATGTTCTGTCCACACTTGGTAAAGAAGTTTCAAATTCTGCAGGAGGACTTGGACTATCACTGGCCTCCTCATTGTCCTCCTCATCAGAGAATCTCGAAACGACTCTGACGGCTGACACAAGACAGCCATCCTCTAAATCAAGAATCCCTGGAATTCGACCTCCAAAAAGTGTCTTTTCAGGAATTGTTTCTTTCATGTCCATTTTATCTGGAGCATCTTTTCCTTGATCTGTCTTTACCTTCAGAGGACTGTCTCCTGAGATTCTATCCTCCATCATGTCCCGCTTAGGTTGGTTGACATTTTCATCAGCCATTTCTGATTGCTTTGTTGTACCAAGAGCCATGGTTTTAGGCAACCCAGGAAGGCCTGTTGTCTCACAAGCCACAGCAGCTTCCTCTTCTTTATCTTCCTCTTCATCATCTTCATCTTCTTCTTCACCATCTTCATTTTCATTTTCATCTTCACCATCTTCATCTTTATCATCGCTGTCATCATCATCATCATCCTCATCTTCTCCTTCCTCCTCTTCTTCTTCTTCACCATCATCGTCATCCTCACCTTCATCATCCTCACTTTCAGCATCTTCACCTTCTTCAGATTCGTCCTCTTGACTTTCGTTGCCTTCCATATCTAGTTTGCTGCCAGAAGGCAGCTCTGAACCAGAAGCCTCACTCTGCCTACCTGATATGGCACGGTGGATTGGGTTGAATAAAAACAATAAAGAAGTGAAGAGTTAGACAATGCACCACACAGAGGCACAGTGAGGGTTACCTTAAGGGTGCTGCTGACGGGAGTGGAGCTCATCTGGGGTGGGTGGGGTAAAGAGGCAGGTGGGGTTGCTACAGGGGGTTGGAGGGAGGTGCTGCTGGAGGGGAGTGGTCTAGACAGTGGTGGGCAAATTGCACCCATATCCTCACTGTCCGGTTCAGACTCTGATCCACTCCAGGATTTGTCTGCATTCCGATGTCCTATGACTACAGACAGACAGCATATCACAATGCTCAATGGACCCTTTTAAATGTTTTAAATAGTTGATTTAAGATGTTAATGTAACAAGCTTAGCCAAACATTGTAAACACTTCAGTCTTTCCCCATTCAAGTGGACAATAGCCGTGTTTGCTTGCCTATTATCCTTACCAAGATGGCCACCTAATGGGACTGCCTTGGGACTTTTCTATAGGGTAGGAGTTTCAAATCATAACACCACCACCACAATTATTAGACTTCACAAAAACATTTAAATTTAAAACTTACCTTCTACATTTTCCCTTTTTGAGACACTTACGAGTTTCTTCAAGTTTACCCTCTGTTTCTGAAAAAAAAGCGTTGTATTAATAAAACCTAATATTAGTAATCAATTTTACATGTGCTATTCAGAACTGCTTAAAAATACCTTTGGGCTCAAATCTAACTCTTCATCATCATCTGATGAAGGCCAAGAATCAGCAGCACCACTTTTTGATGCCCTGCAAATGAAAAATTTCATGCTAGATAAAATGATCATTTGTAGCTGCTTTTCTCACCGCTTTCTTTTTTGACAAACCAATGCCATCTCACCTGCTAATGGAGTCTGTGTGAGAATTGTCTTCTGTATCTGAGGAGAGAAATATAAAATATTACCTGCACTTAAGACAAAATAGAGCATAGCCAAAATATAATCCATTGCTAATACAATACATTGCTTTGCCATACAGTTACATTACCAATTAGACTGAATATCCATTTGTGGTGAAACGATGCATTCCTACAGACCTATTTACACTAATAAATTATGTTTTTATCTTTTTTTGTATTTGTTTGTTAAGGCCAATAAGTATTTGGTTCAAGAATCTAAAACCTATTTTTATAGATGCTGAGCAAAAAGCAGTTTGACCGCAAACAGTTTCTTATAAAGTGAGACAATGTTTAATGTATATCACCACAACATCTGTACAGCTATTACAGTACACTTCTATTATAGCATATATTTATATATTACAGCAGTAAAGAGTAAGTGGAAATAGTCATTGAATTACATTACATAAGTAAAACATTACTTTTACATAATTTAGTGAAATTGCATTGTTTGCTGAGCTGTAGGCCCCCTTTTGCTTTAAATTGTTCAAGACTGGGCTTTGTCTCACCTAGTCTCGTTTATTTACTTCATTCTTGATGTGAGTAGGTATTTAATCTAGCATGTAAGAATACAACACATAGAAAAGAACAGCTCCTATGACAAGACACACCATGGTTTACCAATTTAAGCAACACTAAATGATCTCACGCTACTCTAAATATTGTGTCTTAAAGGAATAGTTTGAACATTTGCTAAACATTTACTCCCCCTCAGGCTATCCAAGATGTAGATGAGTTTGTTTCCTCATCAGAACAGATTTAGATAAATGATTATGGTGCTTTCATCAGCTATTTGGACTCTCATTCTGACGGCACCCATTCTCTGAAGAGGATCCATTGTGGGGCAAGAGAATGTAATCTTAAATTTCTCCAGATCTGATGAAGAACAAACTCATCTACTTCTTGGATAGCCAAAGGATGAGTACATTTTCAGCAAATTTTTAATTTTGGGTGAACTATTCCTTTAATCTCTGAAAGGGCAAAGAAAAATGAGTCTGATCTACAGCACATTGGTTGGCACACATTGGCAATACCTTTCCCTGCTCCTGCGGACCTGCTTCCTGCTGCTACAACAGATGAGTGTGGAGTAACAGTGAGGAAACAGAACCACATCAAAACACTGCAGCAATGCTGACATACATTTAATCCTTCAATCATGCAAATCAAGTTACACTCACCATCTTTATCCAGAGCTGGTCCTCCCAAAGCCAAACCGGCCCCAACACCACCGGGGCTGCCGAGCACGGACGTCTGTTTCTTTTTGCTGGCAGTGAAATGGGAAGGTGACTGAAGGGATCTTCTCTTCGTCCCATGCTCGATAATCAGATGTGAACATCTGGAACAGAACGATTATTGATATCAGCTCCTACATGCATATGATTCAAACAAAGCTTTCTGTTTTCACAACACACCAGTGGTGGTCAGTAACGAAGTACAACTACTTCGTTACTGTACTTAAGTACATTTTTCAAGTATCTGTACTTTACTGGAGTAGTTTTATTTTGAGTAACTTTTACTTTTACTTCACTACATTCCAAAGCATAAGATCGTACTTTTTACTTCACTACATTTCATAAAACATATCGTTACTCCTTATAATACATCACGTGCTCCGAGACGCAGAAGCGGTGTCTGATTCATGAACAAACTCATTCTTTTCAATGAACCTGTTAAATCGGTTCGCAAATCGCAACAAACGATTCATTCACAAACTACAATGATCTGATTGCAGCTGTTCTCGAGTCGACTCACTGATTCAAATGATCCGTTTAGAGCGAGTCTTCTTCAGTGAACTGAACTCACGAGTAAAGAACCGGGAGATCTCGTGAGCGCGCGCTACTGATGCTGTGAAAAGTACGTTACTAATGTCGAATTGTAGGATTAATTATTGTGACTGAAAATAATATTTAGGTCAAAACTGTCAGTTGTTTGTGAACTAAATCTGCTGTAAAGGGTGATCTATTTAAGCCCACTGAAATGCTTGAATTCAGACAGATCAACATCAGTGTCTCTAACGTTATGTTTTAGGTCAAAAACAAAACATTAAAATAACACAGATTAAATAAAATAACTCAGATTAAATAAAATAAAATATGCACGTTCATATTCCCCGCTGCTGTAACGTTAGCAGTTTTATTAAAATGCTATGCATTTAGACCTATATGACGTCTGTTTTTATATTGTTTATCAACAGTATACATTTTTATATTGTTTAGATCAACTAGCCGAGTATACAGATATGAATGTTTATTCATAACCATACTGAAAATAAGTAAATATTGTTAGCTGATGCTAACTGTCTAGCTAACAAGCTTGCTGGTGGTAAGTTGAGGAAATGTTTAGATATAAAGTCCAAATATCTTTATTCAGCCACCTAGATAGATTCCATCTGAGGGAAAAAGAAAGGATGTGATGTTCAGAACATAGTAACTACAGTAATTATCAGAGTGGGAAGTGATGCCCTCTGGGGCATTGGGCCAGGGTGTTTTACACCACAGACAAGGTTTGAGAAGAAGAAAAAAATCATTATGAAAATATAATTAGATTTTCCTTTAAAATGTTCTTCCTAATTTCAGGCCTAATTCTCATGTCATATATAACTGACGTTCTGCAAAACAACAAGTTCCAAAACACGTTTTTCTTCCTGGTGAAGATTAGATGTGAAATCTGTTTTCTCTCAGGTACATGGCAGTGTAAGCTTCACAGTGAACATTACTACATCACTCTCATCAACGTAGTCCATATCAACAAAATATATATCTTGACTCTATATAGTGGTTATTTTGGGATAAACCCAGGTATTTTGGGCAGTATGATTATAAAAATATGTGCTAATATAAAATTAAATAAAGTAGTCTATATAAAATTGCAAAATAAATCTGTCTATCAGTACTTTTTTACTTAAGTACATACAAAATTGAGTACTTTTGTACTTTCACTCGAGTAAAATTGAAAAAGCAGTACTTTTACTTTTAATGGAGTAATATTTTATTATACGTATCTGTACTTTTACTCAAGTACTTGATCTGTGTACTTTGTCCACCACTGCAACACACAACATCTGCAGTCCATTTCCATTAATGAAACATTGCCAATGTGAACATATCACTTTCAGGATTTCAAATCTTCCTAACTTACAATGCATTAAAACAGGTAAAAGCAACACAAATTGACAACATTCATTGTGAAACCAACATACAAACAAAGTAAGGACTATTTCAAATCAAATGGTGGGTTTGAAATATAAGCAGGCAAAAGAAGAAAGTCCTTACGCGTGGTGTCCATTCATAACAGCATAATCATCAGAAGACCATCCCTTATCATCTTTCACCGTGATGTCGGCATCGTACTGAAGAAGCAAGCGCACCATGCTGATTTGTCCGTTGCACGCAGCTATCATCAACACAGACCTTCACAATGACAGACAGAATGTGAATCAATGTTGTTATCGTTAACTAAAAACATACTAGAAGATATTTATGCTAACTGAAATACAGGTATTCTTAACAGAAATGAAACAGAATATAAATTATTAATATTACTTCAGTTAGTTGCGAAGACTAAAATTAAGTACTAAAATGATTAAAACTGAAATAACATGAATAAAAACTGTACTAAAACCAATAGGTTAATAAATGTTCTATAAAACAAAGTAAAAAACAATATAATAATCATATAACAATAATAAAATAATAAAACATGACTTGCACAAAATTACTTAAAAACTAAAACTTAAATAAAAATGTATAAAACCTAATAAAAACAAATTCGACAAAATAACAAACTAATAAAAATAACTAAAATGCACAATAAATTACTAAAATTACAATATAAAACAAAATCTCATTCAAAATATGAATACAAAATAAGAAACTAATGATAAAATAATACTTATGTGAATCACAAATCAATTGTTGTTTATTTATCCATTTGTTTATTAGTCTTTATTCCTGTTTGTTTATTAAGTTTGTTGAAAAGAAAATGAATAGAGCACAATTTGATAACATTTCTCCATTGTGTCGTCCTAAATGCACACTAGAACAATACCAAGATGACTACAGAGCTTTAACCTTTGGATGAACTAATCCATTAAAGTGCATCTTTCTAACCGTTGCTCCTGGTTCTTGACATTAACATCCGCTCCCTCTTTCAGTAAAAGCTCTGTCACGTCAGCGTGGTTTTCCATCACTGCCAGCATCAGTGGACTGTTGCCATCCTGTCGATCAAACCACAACAACATCTCACTTTTCAATGTGCAAGACAATCGCTTTTTGGTTTATAAGTGCATCCTTAATGTAAGGCTGCAATTCTGGCTCAACCAATGGAACGAGTAAGCATTTTAGTGTATATTATGCAGTACAGTAGAAAGTTAGTAGTCCATTATTTCTCCAATTTGGCACTGCATAGGGCTGTGCGATATGACGATATATATCGGATGGACGAAATAAAAAGTCTATCGTTTCATATTATGTTCTATCGTTTATTTCGTGGTGTCGCAAAATACATTGTTTACGGTAATACATTTTCATCATTTGAGTGACTGCGATCTTTATATGCCGCCCACCACGGAGCGTGAAGGAGACAGAACGACCACAAAACCAGGAGCTCGTTACTAAACGAGGGATACATCTGTAGCATGCTCACGCGTTTTTAAGCACTGCAGTTTTAAAACAACCGATTTTAAGCCGTTGAAACTCAAACAACAGAGCTATATGTGTGCGCCGTCTCTTTCTGTGTGAGAGGAGCGCGCCTTTTCTTTTATGCTGACTTTGAACAATTACATAAACACACTTATATGCGTCAGAATCCCCGTCTATGCAAGTATCCTCATTAACACAGTGATTTAGGTCTTAAGAGCGAGTAAACGGCAGAAAGAGAAAACACATGTGTAACAGTAACTGAGCTATATTGGATCCGGACTTCGCTCTTAAAGGGGAAGCGTTCCAATATTCATTCATGTTAATCACAGCACACTGCTAGAACATCTCTCTCGACTAAATCACTTTAGTAACTTTAATGAGAATAAATAACAATAATAATGATATATTTATAATATGTATAGAATCTATGCATAATACACGTGTTAATTATATATATCATAGATAGATAGATGTAATTAACACAGTGAAGACTAATTCATTTACACAATGTATGTAGTGTTTCTTATTGATTGTAGTTTTTTGTCCTATTGCAATTAGTTTCTTATCCTTATTTCATCACTGACTGTTTATTATCTTCAGTGAGGTTGAGTTTCTCTTTTTAGGCTTGTATTAGTTTGATATTGACATTGGTGACAAGGATTATGAAAATGATATAGTATCAAAGATTTTAATATAATAAAAACCTTTTTAAAAGAAAAAAAATCACTATATCGTGATATATATTGTTATCGTGATATAAAATTTGTCATATCGTGATATAAAATTAGTCATATCGTGATATAAAATGAGTCATATCGTGATATAAGATTTGTCATATCGCCCCCCCCAGCACTGCAGAAATGAAAGATTTCATGATGCATCAGACAGCTGCTGTGTGTGGTTAATACTGTGATGATCTGAAGTCGCACAGTAAAGTTTCACCTTGTTCTGTGCGTTGATGTTGGCTGAGTGCTCCAGGAGCTGCAGCACCACCGGTAGGGAAGGGATACGGGCGGCCAGGTGCAGTGCCGTGTTTCCATTGATGTCCACCAGGTTTGGGTCAGCCTCATATTCCAGAAGCAAAGAGACGGAGCGGTCTTGTTCACACTGAACCGCCTACCAGACGTGCATAACAGCAAAGACATACCAGTCAGCATGTATTTACATGTATATGATTTCACAAGAACAAACTGAATGTACCTTCATTAAGGCGGAGCGGTTCTGATTGTCGCATAAGTTCAGCTTCACTTTGCTCTTCACTAAGAACTGAACCACGTCTGTGTGTCCGCAGGCACAAGCGATGTGCAGCGCAGTCCTGCGGGTCCAGTCACAGAGGATAAGTTAGAGCATTACTGACGATACTAATTATTGGAAGCTACAAACAGTTTAAAACAACAATGTGGCGAGTGGGGCGGGGCCGAGAGCCGTGGGAACGGAGCGAGGCCGGTGGAGTAATTGGTAATGAACGACACCTGCACCGCTCACCACAAACAAGTTTTTGTTTTGTTTTTTAAAGAAATCAATTAGAGATCGACCGATATATCGGTTTACCGATATTTTAGCATTTGACCATAATCGGATATCGTTTTTTTTTTTTGTCACATACACAATTATACAGAGTATAATAAATAATTGGTATCGGTAATAAAAAATCAATATCGGTCGATCACTAAAATCAATACTTTTATTCAGCAACAAGGTAAAGTAAAGACATTTATAGTGTTATAAAAGATTTCTATTTTCACATAAATGCTGTTCTTTTGAACTTCCTGTTCATCAAAGCATCCTCAAAAAAGTATCTTGGTTTCCACTAAAAACTGTTACACTGATAATAATAAGAAATGTTTTTGAACAGCATATTATAATGATTTCTGAAGATAATGTGACTGAAGACTGGAGTAATGATGCTAAAAATTCAGCTTTGATCACAGGAATAAATTACATTTTACAATATATTCAAATAGAAACGAGATATTTTAAATCGTAATAACATTTCAGAATATTGCTGTTTTGCTGTATTTTAGTTGGTGAGCAGAAGAGACTTCTTTCAAAAACATTAGAAAATAATACGGACCCCAAACGTTTAAACAGTAGTGTATGAATGTTTCTTCTGATTATGCATCAACAAATGCTACCATTAAATTATTCTTCATGCATCACAATGTGAGCAAGAAATCAAAATGGACCCTATTTACTCTCTTAATAGTATTTTTTTTGTATTATCGTAAAGGTTATTCCAAAGAAACATGTTGTTAACCAATAACCAAACACCTATTTAGGCGTTGATTTATCAAACTGGCTGCATTTTAGTATGAAAAACCCTTTTGTTTACAATCCCATCAATTCTCATATGTTCATGTTGAACATGGAAATAGTTACTTTATAGATGTATTAATTCAAGCTTGTTTAACATTTTGATTTTATAAAGAAAAAATATTTGTATGTAAAATAAATGTAGTTAAAATTGCTAAAAAATAAAAAGAGGTAATTCTTCTGTAGTGGATCCAGAGAAAATGTTAACAAGGCAATTCAAAATCTAAAACCATTCAGACCAAATCCATATTGTACATGCACACTTTTGTTTTGCAAAAAAAATGTAATAATAATAATGAATGTTAAGTTACATTTTATGAAAAATACTAAAAATATACAAAAGTATTTGCTAAAAACTAAATATAGGTCATTCTTTTGTATTTGGGAAAATTAAAATGTTAGCATGGCAAGAAAAAGTAATAAATCCCTATTGCTGAGCCCTGAAGGAGAAGTCTGATGCTGACACCCGGGGCCGCATTACAGAAACGCTCTATCTTAAGTCTAAGGTTAAGATCTAACAAGGTTCAATCTGGTCAATCTTCCATGTGTAAATCGCTGTCGGTGGTAAGATTACATTTTGATCTGTCCACTACAAAGAAAACAGTGCATCAACCATTACCTGTTTTCCTTATCCAGCTGGTTTAAATCATTCTTTTTGGCCAGCTGTCTGAGTTTGGCCACATCTCCGCTGAGCGCAGCCTTGTGGACCTTCCCGAGGTCTTTCTCCTTCACATCATAGCTGTGCACGCTCCCCGTCTCCGAGGGACTCGGGGAGCCCTTCTTCTTCTTGAAGTTGAATATTTTCTTCATGGTCTGTGACGGTGGCACATCTCCATCAGCGGATTGTCCTTTACCTGAGCTTCAGGTTCTGATCAGCTTGCATGTCTCGTCCATCCTCTAAAAATAAATCCTGCAAAGAGGATTAGAGTTATTTCATAATGACAGAAGCACAGGTCAGTCTGTCGTGTGCACGTTTAGTTTGCGGTCCTTATGACACTTCTGTCTGATAATGATTTATATACTTATTCAAATAGACTGTAGTTTATTCTAAACCCCATATAAAAAGATGCTGTGGTGAAAACCCATGGTAAGATCATGGTATTTTATTCATATAGTATGGTGTTTACAAGGTACTCCAAGATAACGTACTTTAAAAACACCACGGCATTACCATGGTGCTTGTTCAAAAACCATGGTAAATCATTGGTTACATATTGAATAAGCTATAAACCAGCTAACTATACAATATGTTGTATCATAATCAAATGCGACAAACATAGCACATATAAACACAGTTGTTTGTAATATATTAATATCTGTTTAGAAGCGCTTGTACGTTAATCTCAGAGTGATCAGATCACCTCATCATGTTAATCTGCTAGTCAATGATAGTCAATTAAACAACCTGGCGAGTTTACAAACTCACCTACATTGTTGTTTCGGTACGGGGCGTCTATTATTTATATTTGAAACGAAAATAAAACACGAAAAGATTACAAATGAAACTCGTTATCGAGTAAGACACATCGGGTCTGATCAAACGGCGAGCCGTTTATTGCGCTAGCGAGCTAGCTGCTTCTGTTACCATGGTAACAATGCGAAGCTCGTATTTTAATACAAATAAGTCATTGTAATTTTTTTGTAATACATACAAAACAGTTGGTACATTTCAGGAATTCTTATAAATAAATGTAAAACTGTCAAGCTGATCTAGCTTTATGTTTAATAAAATTAACGAACCTAATATCAAAGCACGGAACTTGTTATATTTTGCTCTGTTTTCACACGGAATGTCGATCACGTCAACGTCACGATGGAGGCGGGGACTTCACCGCTCTCTTCCTGCATTGGACGGTTTGAATCGATGACAGGCGTGCGTATCATCCAATGAGAGCACAGTTCGTCCTTTCCAAATTTTTCTTTAGTGTGATTGGCCAACATTGTCGTGACAGACAGCAGTATTGTCCAATTGCACACAAGAATTATTTGGTCCCGCCCAGAATCGGCAGTTCGAAGCTCATTATTCGTCAGAGCAGAATTTTAAACTATTTAAACCGTTTTGAGCGGGTGGCTGCAAAAAAAGAGACATTAGTGAGTGTAGCCGAGTAAGACACGAAGTAGCATCTAATGTTTATTAACAAAATAGAAGCAAGGATTATAACTTTGGATCATCAAGTCTTTGTTTTTGCAGTGCGAGCGTGCATACGGGATAAAGAGGTAACGTTAGATGCCGTTTTAAAATGGCACATGCTGCTGTTTAAATTAGCTAACGTTAGTTTGGCTAAGGATCCGTAATGAAGTCAGAAGTAAATGTACATGTTTTAGTTATTCGCATGTTATTTTGTGTGATTTTAATGTTATTACGTCATAAATATAACAACCGAAATGTACGTTAATATATCTTGGTTTATTATATTCGAGCATATTCATCTGCGCCTGTGTTCGGAATAAATATTTCGTTTGTAAAAGCCAGATAAACGTTGGATGAAATGTTTATATGTGACTAAAGATAAACGGAAGAAAAATAAATGGTTCGTTCATACGGTTCATGTATGGTTAGTATGCAGTAATCTACCTGCATCATAAATCAGTTAAATGATTTCCTTTGTCTTGTGAAAGAAACGTCGTCTAAATTCTCCATTTCTTTGTTGTAAGATGACAGATGTCAAATACAGGAGGGGTTTGATCTGGATGCAAATGAATATTAACTAACGCTAGTCTGGGCCTGTTGCTCTTTGTCAAGTTTGCCACGAAAAAGCAGATGCATGGTTTTCCCTCAAACATTTTCCCTCGTATGTGTATCTAAGCGAGTGTTTTCATAATGACAGCTTGAGAATAAAGCCTAGTGGAGTCATAATGTACACTTAATTTGTGATCAATAGCATGTACATTGATTTTGCCACGGTTTACACTTCCCCGATTTCCATTATTAGTCAGTATTGCTAAAACAAGACCTTTCATTGTGTATTTCCAGGAGCCCCAACATGAGTTCCTTGCCGGAGACCACGCGCTCCCTCATGGAGGTTTTTAATGGGAAACTGCAGGATTTTACCGATGAAATTGGCACTGTCCACATGGTGTGGCTGGAGGAGATCCAGCAGGAGGCTTATCGCATGTTTTCCAGGTGAGAGACTGTAAATGTGAGGTGGAGCATGTTATACACTAACCCTAACACTGTTGTTGTGTTGTTACTAGTGCTTGTCACATTGTGTGTAAGCTACTGTTCAGGTTATTATCCTCCAACATGTTCTCTCTGCCAAAAGCCTTTATCAATGAAGGATATTTTAATAGATTGTGCTGGTTTTAACCCTGTAAGATAACTTTTTTTTTTATTCAGTTAACTTTTGATGAGATTTTTTTTTAACAAAGTTACAGTTTTAGGGTTTTCAGCGAAAAATAAATTGTTCTGTCGATTTGTCCTACCCTGTCAGATTTTCCTACCTCCCATTAAAACAGTGGGTAGGACAATTCAACAACGAAAAATGCTACCTGTTAAATTATATTTTATTAATTTGTACATCTACCACAACCCTAAACTTACCCTTACAGTAATGCACATACAGTAAGTACGTGTTATATTCACGGTTGTGGATAGAAGGGATACATCTAGTACCGGAAACCAACAATAAATATTTGTTCTACCTATTAGATTGTGTTTTTCTAACGTCTACACCAGCCCCAACCCTAAACCTACGCTTACAGTAATTCAGATACATTAAATATTGTTGTTCAGCGTGAGAAAAAGGATGCAATATTGATGCGCGCATGCGCAATAAGCCGAGGTAGGACAATCTGACGGGTAGGATAAAATGTCAGGACACCAGGTATAATTCAGCCATAAATCTTTCTTGCCATGAAAATAGCTACAGATCAAACACAAACTATTCAGGTTAGTAGATATGTTTGTAATAAACATGTTTTGTCGTGCAGTGACTTCAGCACCGAACCAGAACTCATGCCAAAGACTCCGTCACAGAAAAAGACAAACCGCAGGAAGCGAGTGTCGATGGAGCTCAATGAGTCCCGCAGCAAAAGACGGTAAGGGTTTCACAGTCTGTTCATTTGCTTGGTACAGAAACATTTTACAGGTCTGCAGCAACATCTGTTGATATTCACGTTTTATTAGACGGAGTTAGTGGTTTTGTTTAGATTTCTACAATCTAGATGGTTTTTGACAGTGGTCCTGTAGGGCTACATGATGATTTGGAGAAAAAAAATCTTATTTTATTTAGACAATAATTGTCATTTTAAGCCACTATAGGTGTCCTATGTCTGTTTGTTCATTTTTAAATATCAATTTGACTAAAACTAATGTATTTAAACTAAACAAAATGTATTACAATTGCAATTTATCTCTACAATATGAAAAATGAGTTTAAGAATCAAATTTTTAATGTACAAATGTAAGATTACAATACTAATATTTATGGCTTTCTTAATTTTCAAACATGAAACATCAAACTTTTGCTGCTTGTGACCTTAAAGCTTCTCTTCACAAATCAATCTAATTTTGTTATGATTAGTCGTGTGGCCCTATGTTCCTGTAGCTCAAGGTCATGGGTTTGGTTCCCAGGAAAGGCTCTGTGTTTTTTTCTTGTACAATGATAAAGTATGTGATGTCATTGTCTCTCTGTAGTTTCTCCAAGGGGAAACGCAGCAACCTTCGGCGTTCCTCGGTCCAGATGACCCTGAACGCCATCTCTGAACTTGTTATGCCGCGCGTGTCGACTGAGAGCCTGATGGAGGAACCGTCTCGCCGCACTCGTCGTACCAAAACCACTGCCCCGGCTGAAACCGAACCGGTCAAGCGTAGCACCCGTAACAAAGCTGGCGCCAAAGCTAAGGAGGTGTCAGAGAGCATTCCAGATGAGAATAAAGCCATTGAGGTGCAGGATCAGATCCTGATATCTGAAGCCGTGGTGAAGATTCCCTCCTCGGAGCGGCTGAGTGCAGATTCGCTGCTGAACGCTGGTGTGTCTCCGGGCCGATCTGCTAATAAAATCCCCATCGCTGCATCTGGGTTGCAGACGACACCTCAGGGCTCGTCTCGGACGTCAGCTCGGCGCTCGCTGGTGGTACGCCGTTCTCTGGTGGGCCTCAGGCATAGCATGACCCAGGAAGCTGTTCGCAGGGCTTCCCGCCGCTCTTTTCTGAAGAAGAAAGCCAGACTGGGAAACTCAACTTGCAGCAGCTCCGTCAGCGGTGAGACCTTTACAGCTACAAAACTATACTCGTATTGTTTCAAGTCGCTAACTCTAATGGCTTGAGATCGGTTTAAATGCCTTAGGCTGTATCGCGTTATCATTTGTGCTGTTTAAAGTGCTGAAGTTTCTTTGATGACATTTATATCTTCATCGCTGTTTCCAGATGACATCTGTATGGATGTTGAACCCGAGGAAATGGCGAACAAAGAAGAACAGTGAGTGCTTTTACTTTCTGTTCCAGCTGTTGAATTGTTTCTTCTGGGATTCAAACCCACAACCTTTCAGTTATCGGTCGAGATCTTTTAAACACGGTTTCACTGTTCTGTTTTAGGGTTGATCTGCAGTGCCACATGGTCACTGAACCAGCTACTGAAACCAAACCTGAACCAGAAATCGTCCAAACTGAGGTGAAGAAAGCTTTCGGCTGTGGTTTTTATTCACCTTTGCTTATGAGAGAGACAACATTCACAGCAAGCACAATAACTCTAAAGATAAAGCTTTATAAATTGTTCTAAATTTAAGAAAGTCGCACCACATCTGTAACTATAATGTTACAGAGGAACATTATAATTATGATCTCTTTCAAATCAGATTTTGCATCTGATGAATGACACAAACATTGACGGCAATCTGAATTCACTCAAGTTCAAAGATCTGAAGCATTTAGAGCAGCAGACGACAAAACTGCAGCGTGTTTCTAATAAATATCCTCCCTATACAGTACTGTGTGAAAGTCTTAGGCCATTGAAGTGTCTTGGAGACAATTTGCCACAGTTCTTCTGGATTTAGTCTCAGTTTGTTCTGTTTCTTCATATTTGATGATCAGATCTGATGTCTGCGTAGAGCACTCGCTGTTTTCAGACTGTTTGCAAACAAAAATCTCACTGGATTATTGCAATTAATAGCTAAATGAATGTTTGGAAATGTACACTGATATTTCCTACTCACACACTACAGCAAACAATCGAAATAACTGACTTAAAACCACATTTGTGTTGGTGTAAATAGTAATGGCCTAAAACACTTGACCAGTACAGTAGATATCTTAATAGTTAGCGTGAACTGGCCATAAGCAAACACCGTTGTTTATGATGTTAGAAACTATTTTATTGCACGTTGCAATTTGTAAATAACTGATGGCGGAGTGATTTCATAGGAACCTGAGAAGACTGAAGACATGGAAGCTGAGGTAATAGAAGACGAACTTCCAAGGCCTCGCTTCACCCGATCCAAGGCCCGTACTTCAGAAACAGGTGCATGTCTAACAGAGCTGCTGATGTTAAATACGGAGCGTGTGATTTGGTTAACGAATAAGGTTTAAAATTGTATTCATTTATTTTTCTGTAATAGATGGCAGTGGAGAGTCAAAATCCAAAGGAGATGTCCGGTGAGCACAGTGTTCCTTTGTTTTCAGTTGGTGGATCTATTACGTATGTTTTCTAATAGTGCTTTTCTTTCAGGCCGACGCGTTCTGGCTCAAAGCGTCAAGCGGCTCAGGAAATCAACACACCTAAGAAGAAACAGTCTCCTCCAAAGAAGTGCCTCACGGTAGGAGCATCTCTGACCATCATAACGCTGCCATCCACCAAAGTGAATCCATTATAAAGCCACAAGAGTCTTGTTAAGATGAACAGCTTTCCACAAAATTCCACATGATGGTTGTTTGTTTGCATTCGTAAAAAGGATTTTGAATGATTTCTCAGAGATTTGATTAGCAAGTCTTGGACCAGACCAGACAATCCATTATGTGTCCATTTATCCTGTCCCTGTAGAGTATCGCTCCACACATGCGCTCGTTCATGCAAACTGTGCAGAAGAACCAGATGCTGATGATGACGCCTGGGTCTCTGGGCCGCAGCACCATCATGAAATCCTTCATCAAACAATCTGCCACCAAAACTGACTCCAAGGTGAGCTGGGATGTATTTCAGAGTAGTCTAATATGTTTCGTTGCAGTGACTATAAAGATTTGAAAATGTGCTTCTCGGAGTAGAAGTGATTTAGTTGGTAATTCCACTTCCTGTCTTTCCCCCTCAGTTGGGCTTTTGCTCTGTGGTGAGTATAAACGCAGTGAATCAAGAATGAGGTCATTTCCACGTCAGTCACAACTATGTATTTCTCTTTGACTTTTCCCGTGTTACAAGTGGCCATTTGTTTGTACTGTTCAAAAGTTTGGGCTTTTTATTTTGTAAAGAAATGAATGCTGTTATTCAGCAAGTTCCATTAAAATGATGAAAAATGACAGTGAAGACATTTTATAATATTGTAAAACATTTCTATTTTAAATTAATGCTGTTCTTTTGAACTTTGTATTAATCAAAGAGTCCTGGAAAAGTATATCATGGTCCACAAAAATCAAGCAGCATAACTGTTTTCAACATTGATAATAAGAAATATTTCTTTAGCAGCAAATTAGTATGATTTCTGAAGAATCATGTGACTCTTAAGACTGGATTAATGATGCTGAAAATACAGCTGACATATTTTAAATTAATAATATTTTACAGTATTGCTGTTTTTACTGTAGTTTGATCAAATAAATATAGCCCTGGTGAGAATAAGAGATTTCTTTCAAAAAAATAAGTCTTACCCAAACTTTTAAACGGCAGTGAAACTCATACTGAACTTCCTTTAATGGGGACCTTGTCACTGAACTGACTCTGTAGCATTCAGACTTTGTCCATTTAACCTCATCACTCAGCTGGTGTGCGGATGTGTGGTTTGGGAAGTTCACATTAGACATTAGCCTTCAATCTGTCTGTTGTTTTTAACATCTTTCACGTAAAGCAAAAGAACCTGTCCTTATGTGTGGTTTAACTCTAGCTTCCATCATCATTGTTTGAAACCTCACTCACTTAATTGCACTCTAAAATTATCCCTTTTCCTCCAGGAGAAAGAACGGCAGAAGTGGGACGCCTTAAACAAGAAAATAGAACAAGAGAATGAACGAAAGCAAAAGATTGAGGAGGAGAGACGAAAGAAACAGGAAGAAATGAAAAGGTGGGAAGCTGCTTTTCTTATATACATTTGCCATTGATTGGTTTTAGTGCTGTTCAGTAAATCTGAAATAAGTGTGAATGCAAATCAGGACTCAAAAGTGAATTCTGTCCGCTTTAGGAAGCGGGACGAGCGTTTGAAACGGGTTGTCGAGGCTCGAGTAAAAGGTGAAAAGGAGAAGGAGCAGGAAAAGAAAAAGAAGATTGAAGAAAAGATGGCACAGCTGGAGAAGAAAAATGACATGGTACTGAAAACCTTAAGACTCCGAGGAAACCCACACCCAACTTTCTAGTGTTGAGTTGGAGTGTTTGATTAAAGTTTTTCATAAGCTCTGATGTGTTTCTCTCTCTCTCTCAGCTGCGTGTTGAGCGGTTGGCTGAGGAGAAAGCCAAGAGGAAGGTGGCCACTAAACGACAGGAAGAGCTGGAGCTCCGCAAGAAACAGGAAGAGGCAGCCAGACAAAAGAAACTTCAGCAAGCTGTAAGTCAACCTCAGCAATCAAAGTGGGGAGTCCATGTTGAAAGAAATTCAAGTATAGGCCCGTACACACCGGGACCGACGTTTAACGCCTCGTGACTAAACAAAGGGTGCCAATGTGAGTGTGCAGTGCACACCGACATGAAAAACGCCACGCGTAAAAGTGTCATTAAAATAAAAAAAACCGCCTCGGGTTCGTTTTTTTGGTTTGACGCACCGCGTCAAAAACTATCGGACCAATGAGATTGGCGCTTTTGCTCACGTGTCTGGAGCTGCTGAAGTTACAGTAAAACACAACTTGGGGGCGCTCAAACACAAAACAGTCTTGCCGAGCACACATACGTAACGACGAAGAAGATATAGGCCAAGTAGCGTCTACACTGTCGGCGTCTTTCCACATTCAACAGAACAATCATTTCTTCATCGCTGGAGCTTCTGGAGCTTAAATTATCCATGTTTTCTTTGTATGATTTTGACAAGCGCGTAAATACTTGCTCTCTTCTTCTGAGTGACAAGCGAGTGTCAGAAGCGTAAAGTTGCGCAGCGCCACCCATTGTACCGGGGTATTTCTGTTTTACATTAAGCGCCATCTAATGTCAGGGAATGAATTTGCATGTTCACTCGGCTCATCGTCAGTGAAAATCGCTTGAGTGTGAACACAAAAAACGTGTTGAAAAACGCTGGCGAATAACACGCGCCGATATTCATCCTGGTGTGTACGGGCCTTATAGGTGATGGATAACCTGAAATAATGAACGTGTACTTTACAAACAAATTGTGTATTTTATTATTTTGCAACCGCTTTCCTTTTCAATCTAATAGAAAATAATATCAAGCTTTATACGATAGATTTGTATATATAGATTTGTTTCTTATGCTCATCAATGCTGCGTTTATTTTATCTATATAGGGAACAGTAATATTCTGAAATATTATTACAATCTGTTATTTTCATAAATTAATTCCTTTGATTAAAAGCTGAACCTTTCAGAAATCATTATACGATGTTGATTTTCTGCTCAAGAAACCTTTATGATAATCAAAGTTGAAAACAGTTATCAAGTGTTTTAACACCTTATATTTTTGTTAAAGTAGTTTCAGTATTTTTGGATAGAAAGTTTAAAAGAACAGCATTTATTTGAAATAGAAATGTTACTTTGATTTATAAATGTTTTACTGACACTTTTCAATCCGTTTAGTGCATGTGACTAAAAGTGAATTGTTTTATTTTATATTTGTACTGATCCCAAACTAATTCTATTTAACCATTTCTATACTTGTCTTTTTCTTCAGGAGGAAGAGGAGCGGCGACACCAGGAGATGCTGGCCAAACGCAAGGCTGAAGAGGAGCGAGAGAAGGCCCGTAAACTGGCCGAGGCCGCGCGCGCTCTGGAGCTGAAGAAGGAACAAGAGCGGGAGAAAGAGGAGCGCGAACGAGAACGAGAGCGGGAGCAAGAAAGACAGGCTGCGCTGAGAAGTTGGTGTTCATTTTTCATGCACTTGATTGAAATGAAAGCATGACATTCAGAGATACTAAACACATGTTTGTGTCTTTGCAGAGAAAGACTAGAGAGAGAGAAGGCTGTCGCTCTTCAGAAGGAACTGGAGAGAGCAGCCAGAGAGAAAGAGAAGAGGGAGATGGAGGAGGAGAAGAGGAAGATGGTAAGAATCGTTGTTCGTTGTCTTAATGACATTTCTTTGTAATATTCAGCATGCAACAAGATGTTTTGATGGTTGGTTTTTCTATTTCTATCGTGTGGAATGCCACTGGTCTAAGATCTAGTTTTGCATAACATCTTATGGCTTAATTTAATGTTTATTTTTTTCCAATAAGGATGCTGAAGATGTGTGCCACCTACTTGGGACACTTGTTACATAATCAGTGTTGGGGGGGTAACGCAATACAAGTAACGCAAGTTACGCAATAAGATTACCTTTTTCAAGTAACTAGTAAAGTAACGCATTATTTTTTTTATTTACTATAATATGAGTTTTTCAAGTAAGTAACGCCAGGTACTTTGTTTTCCCATTCATTGACTGACCGCTCTCGTGTTGCCATGCTGAGTGAGTGCAGAGGTGTTGTGTGAACATGTTACTGTAGCTCTAGACTACATGTGAACATGCATTTACTCATCTCACCTGCACAAAAACAGATTCAGTATTCCTCAAATTAATCCAAGCAGTCAAATGCAAACCTGCAATAATTAAATAACACATATCTTATGCATTTAATCCCATTTTATTAACCAATATTTTGCTGCCAACCTTCAATGATCCAATTCAAGCATATTAATAAGCAAAAATTACTTAAAATAAACATGACATTTGTTTTTCTTTCTTTTTTGTTGTTGCTAAAGAGTGTTGAACTTTCTGCTCCTGCATACTATACTTAATGCAATCCAGAACGGCTGAGGCTTGTTCACTTCACTTTTGGAGTAAAAGGGCCTTTACATTTGCCAAAAATCATAACATTTTTATATTAAAAACAAATTAGCAAGCCCAGCTCAGATGAGAAAAAGTAACGCAAAATTAACGTAACGCATTACTTTCCATAAAAAGTCACCGTAACGCAATTACCATATTGACCCGAATAGAATACTTTTTTTTTTTTGTACATCTGAAAAACTGCGGCCGTCTTATATTCTGGGTCTAGACTTAAACCTGTCAATAATACACCCACAACAATACGTGGCGCCAAACACACATAAAACGAGTTTGCCATGAAATATGTAATGTGTTGTAAACATCGCGAGTGAAAACAAAAGAAAAAAGAAACGCTTGAGTCGTGACTGTCATGTTAGCTGATGGGAACAAACTTCCTCTGGAAGTGATTTTAAAACCTAAGACCGTACCCAGATTTGAAGACTACAATAAGATTTCACTTCTAATGTTAATAACATTTTGGCATGCTATGCTACTATAAGATGGATAGCCTAAATGTTTTATAATTCAGATGGGCTACCTGTTATTTTTATGATATCAAAAAGTGTATATATTTGAGTGTCATTGTTGGTACATTTACCACACCTACAAAAAAAAAAAAAAAAAAAAAACTTACATTGGAAAAATATACAATATGAAAATGGTGAAAAAAACAAGATTTGGTTTTCAAAAAGCCTTTTTCCAAAAAGGTACATCTGTAAAAAAGAAGGGTCGTCTTATATTTAAGAGTAACTCAATATTGTAATGCATTACTATTAAAAGTAGCTTTCCCCAACACTGTACATAACAATCCAGTCTCATCAAATGAGTTTGTTCCTTTCACAGGAGGAGCGCCGGAAGGCTGAAGAGGAGAGAGAAGCCCAACGCAAATGTGCTGCTGCCTCCGCCCCAGCACCGCCTACAAGTACAGCACAGGTGATTACCAACAGATAACGACATTATCCTCGGTGCTTTAGTATATATTATATACTCTTATAGTATTTAGTCATTTTGAATGAGCTTTTACCTGAACATTAACTTTAATTTATATGCATCTGTCCTTTTATTAGTTAAAATGTGCATGTCTAATTTCTATATCTTTCTTTTACTTCTAATTTAGAAGTGGTAAAATGACTACATTAATACATATGCATATATACTCACTCACTCAATAATGATATTAAACATAATTGTGTAGATTTTTGTGTTTCTGTATATAATATAAATAGTTTCTGCTGTTTTTTTTATTCATGCATTTTTTTTATCAATTTTTCAATGTTTTTGGAAAAATAACAGGTCTCTGCTGCAAAAACACAAGCAGCTAAAATGCTCAACACAACTATAACTAAGAGTTCAGCTCTAAACAAGACCGTAGATATTGAGGTAAATGCCTATGCTTTCTTTTTGTTGTGCTACATGCTTAGCATTTGATAAATATACTTCTAATAAGTATTTGCTAAAGCACTTCTTCCATCTCCACAGAACTATGTTCTAAATACTCCAGTTGGGAAAGGAGCTGCTCACAATAAGACCATCGATCACGGGCCTGGACTCAACGTGACCGTGGACATTGAGGTGAGGTCATGGCTACGGTTATGTGTCTCTTTCCCCTGCTGAAGGAGGGAATGTGCTGGATAACATTACTAAGCACAGAATAGTTCCCAGAGAAGCAAAGCTACGAAGACTGACATTTCCATTTGATATGTTTTTCTTGGAATAGAAGCCAATGGGTTCTTCTAACTAGCTTTTTTGGGGGGGCTACGAAACGCAGAACCTGATTTTACCAAGTGCGACATGTTCCTGGATCAACATCTATGTTGACCCTGGAACAACATTGTTATTAACCAATCAGATTTGAAGAACAAGTTTATAATTTTGTGTAGTTTAGGCTTACGATCAGTGTTTGTTGCTTGTACAGCAGTGTCATTAATCTATGATTTCCTCTGATTTTAGGGACTACTCATGGGTAAGGTTAGGTTTGGGTGTAGGGAAATGGTCAAGATTACATTTTTGGATTAAAATGTTGTTCCAGGGTCAACAATATATGTTGACCCTGGAACACATCTAACTCAGCAAAATCAGGACATGCCTACGAAACGCATAAACCAAGCTCTGATGTCTGGAACAGCTGATTTCTGACCCCATCTCTTGTTTGATACTTTGCAGCAATCTCCACAGTCATACCAGATCACCCCAAAGGGCCAGAAAGTATCTGTTTTAGTGAATCCTGAAGATTATGGCATGGACCAGAACAGCGATGACTCAACAGATGATGAATCTGCGCCCAGAAAACCCATCCCATCCTGGGCTGAGGGTATGTTTATTTGTCGTTACAGTACCGTCTGTGCACTCTAGGGGTGTGCAGTGGTCCAAATGGGTTTCATTGAATTCTGATTTGGATATACCATCATAACTATCAGTTTGTTTATTTTGCTTTATGTACTGTATTCTCCTAATGTGACCTGTTGTTTTCTGTAGGTATGCAGTTGCAGCAAGTTATCATGAAGCACTATTACAATCCACTGGATCTCAATTCATATTTCGGAGAGCCTGAACCACCCAAACTGGAGGCGATCTTCAGGCGGACCAAGCCTCGCTTCTTTAAACGCACCAGCTCTGCCGTCTGGCATTCTCCACCACGTTTGGGAAATCTGGGCAATTAATAAGCTGATGTTTTTTTTTGTTCTGTCGTCTTTGTTGTTGTCTTTTATACTTAAAGCTCACTTTAATAAAGCCTTTTAAAAATCTATATGTAAGTAGGTTAGACTGGAAAAAGAGCAGAATGTGTAGTTTAGATTACGCTAAAGATGATGGAGTTTGCAGACTGGGATGGGCTCCGTTTAATTTACCTGCTTTTTTATTTTATATATATATATATGGGACTACCTTTTTACCCATGTATTTAAATATAGCATCACATGTAGTCATTTTGGAAGTGTACACAGGAGCTGCTACAACTGAGATTGTGATGTAGAAAATATGGGGATGGCGTTTGCCTACAAAATTCACTTTGCTCTGGACTGTTAATAAAAGGTATAATTGTGTCTGTGTAATGTCTCTTATTTTTTTAGTAGCCCCTACCAAGTATTGAGTACATATACAGTAAGTGAATATACTTTCCAGAAGCCCAACAATTCACTAAACATGTTTTTTTTATTGGTCTTATGAAGTATTCTGAATTGGTGGGTTTTTGTTAAATGTGACCTAAAATAATCACAATTAAAAGAACCAAAGACTTAAACTACTTCAGTCTGTGTGCATTGAATTTTATTTAATACACAAGTTTCACAATTTGAGTTGAATTACTGAAATAAATGAATTTTTCCACGACATTATAATTTATTGAGATGCACTTGTATTTTTTTAAGTATGGTATGTTTCTTAAACTTTAAGGAATGTGCTTCACAACTTTGTTTCTAACTTCAAATCAAATCACTTTTATTGTCACATCACCACAGCACAAGTGCCTTGGTGAGTGAAATTCTTATGAGCATGCTCCAGACAGTGCAGAAAAACAACAGACAATTTACCTATGGACAGACAGTGCAAAAAAAACAACAGACAATTTACATATGGACAGACAGTGCAAAAAAACAACAACAGCAATTTACATATGGACAGACAGTGCAAAAAACTGCACTGGAGCATCTACAGTGCTCCAGACAGTGCAAAAAAACAACAACAATTTACATATGGACAGTACATATTTACAGACTGTACAGAAGACAATGTGCAAAATACACATACATATACTCAGTACACATAGTGTACTATAAAGACACACTCAATTATCAGTGACACATTATACACCGTATGGGCACATCTGCATTATGTACAGTATCTATACATAATGTAGTTATGTATAGATGTATAGTTATGTATTTCTAATTAAACAGTACATAACTTGATCATGTACACGGGCAAGAAACAATAACCGAATGGAAATAGAAAGCCACTTAGACTTTATTGAGTCTGATTGTTGGCTTACATTATAAAATCAACTTTTAAGTAGGCCTATATTTCCAAACGTGTGACTCTGGACCACAGAACCAATCACCTGAAAGCTGAATAAATAATCTTTCATTGATGTATGGTTTGTTAGGATAGGACAATATTTGGCCGATATACAACTATTTGTAAAGCTGGAATCTGAGGATGCAAAAAATCGAACTATTGAGAAAATTGGCTTTAAAGTTGTCCAAATAAAGTCCTTAGCAATTCATCTTACTAATCAAAATTAAAGTTTTTATATATTTACGGTAGGACATTTACAAAATATATCCATAGAACATGATCTTTACTTAATATCCTAATGATTTTTGGCATAAAAGAAAATTTATAATTTTGACCCATACAATATATTGTTTTATTGACTATTGCTGCAAATATACCCCAACGACATAAGACTGGTTTTGTGCTCCAGGGTCACATATAAAACCGATTTCTGTGATTTAACACAGGCGTGAGACAGACAACATTAAAAACACGAGACACTTGGAACATGTCTAATTAAACTGGTTCATTTTATAGACATTGCGAAATTCGTCACATTCGCTCAAACTGGAGTAGAAAACTTAAAATCCGCTGTATTTTCGCTTAGAGATGATAAACTCATTTTCTATCTTGAAACGTGTGAACTTAAATGATTCAATAAATACACGATAGTCACATGGAAATCTATTGTCTACTGAAATGACCATCAAAAAGTGTGTACTTCTGGCAGTAAAATGTTTTGATATACATCTGAAAGGATATGTTGAGAAAAAGCATTTGCTAAATGAATAACCATATTAGGGTCTGCCCAGAATCCACACGAGCGTTCTGGAAGTATTACAGCCCATGCGCGTGCGCAGATGGCCGCAGTTACTCATCTCGTGAGCGCGCACGCCAGTGGAAACTTTCATCGTCACTAACGGCGTCGCGCAGCCAAGGGACAACAATCACCCAGGAGAACGCACTGAAATCAACAGTAAGGTATGTTAGCGATTAAAACACGTTTATTATTAGATGAAACATAGCTGTTTGCGTTACGATTGGTCATTGGTTTATTGTAGCTACTCGTTTTGCTTTATAATAACAGGTGCAGTTGACGGTCACACCCGCGAATATAGTCCCGCGATTTGAGGCGTTTGTGAATTTAGGCGCGACTTGCGGCCTGATGTTGTTTGCATTTATTATTAACGTTAATTAGCATCTCGACACTACACATATTTACATATTATATACAATGCATTCCTCGCTCATGTTTTGAATAATTAAGTAACGTTAATATGTTGTATAAAAGGAAAAAAATGTAATGGCGATGTTATATTACATTTTAGGTTTATATTGTCCGATATATTGAATATTTAGATTTAATGTTGTAACGCGCATCTTGATGTAAAGCCATGAATGCATGTCGGAAATGGCCTCACAGACACACACACACACACACACACATATACAGAGATTCACAGATAACGTTACACACTAACACTGCTGTTTTCATTCCTGTCAGATACTAAGATACTCAGATGAACGTGATTACTGGTCTGTTTAACTTGTTAAACGAAATAATGAATGTGAAATAAAACAGGATGACGCACCACACCTTTGTTAACATAATACATCTGAGCACTGTTACGTAATGTGTGACCAGAATGATTTTTCTCCAGTAACGTAACATTTTGTTAAGATTGGATTGTTTTAATCAACATAGTGTGTTTAATAAATTATATTATTTATAACATTTAAATAAACAAGTAACAACTTGCCCCACCCTAACACTTAATACCCCTGTAGTTCGTTATGGAGCCGAGTCTTTGGTGTATTGGAGAACAACATGTTTATAAGCTCGCATCACTTGTGTAACTTGCCAATCCCAGTTATCTCACTTCAACACAGGAAAGACCATATATGGACATAGCTTCCTTAAACACATCTTGACCATATACTGAACTGTACATCAGTTATCTACAAACATGTTGTTCTCCAATACACCAACGTCTCGGCTCCATAACAAACTACCCATGTACTGAGATTTCAGTTCAAATCTTTCATTATGTATGACTGTGTCAGTGTTGTTTTAATGTGTTCAATTTGGTAAATTTGGAAGGTGGGACCATTTGAAAACTGGATATTTTTGAAATCATGTCCAGATTTATGTTTTAAATAATAAAAACTTAAAGTTTTAAAACAATAACATTACCAATGATGTCCGGATTTCAAATGACAACTTGACTGGCAACAGTTTAATAGCATGTTCAAATATCTAATGTAAATGTTCAAATAAACCCTCACATTGCAGCCTTTAAATAAAGAAAACCTTGCTAAAAAAAACAATAGAAACCATCACAGAAATCCCAATGGTTTCCATTAAAATAACATTATAAACCATTAGCTTTTTCCAGTAAAACCATTACAAAATTCATTTTTGTAGTGTGTAGTTTGGCAGGTGGCGCTTTTATATGGAAAAGCTGAATACAGCTGTTTCCCGTGAACGCAGTGCACAAAGCACTTTTGTGATTTGAGAATACTTCTTCAGGTATTACATGGAGCGAAGCTGAAAACAAAATGCCATCGACTCGTTTCTGAAGACAGTCAGAACCTTCAGAGGTACATTCATATAATTAATTAATTCATAATTTCATTTGTATAATTCCCTCAGCACTCTTTTAAAGCTTCTCCGCCCTGTTTTCAGTCAAAACGAAACTGCTGCTGTGCACACGTGACACTGTTACTGAAAACTGATTTATGCTGGACAATATTTATTTATTGTGAGATGTTCAAATCGTGGTAATCGAATACGGTTTTAATGATAATAAAAAATGAAATGGTAATACTAACCATCAGGAATTTTATCATGATGTATTGTCAAACGGGTAATCGCTACATCCCTAATTACATAGGTTATATAAAGCTTGAAGCATCAGAATCGGTATCGGCCGATCACCATGACAAGAAATCAGTACCAGCTGCAAAAATCCCGATCGGAGCATCCCTAAAGGTTACAGTTGCTTGGAAAGTCCAGAGACTGCAATGATGGAGGAGAAACTTGTGGTGTCTGTCGCAGGTTACCCGGAGCTGAATTTTAAGGTTTCTGCAAATATAACAGCTTACATAACAGCAAACCAAATATTCAGAGCGCTCGCGCTATAATCCTCGATTAGACTGATAGAGGACAGCTGATTTAGTGGTTGCCTAGAAACAACTAAACCACAGTGCACTGCTCTTTTCTAAATAAATAAAAAATGTCAACCAAAAAAACCACTCATGGTTTCAAACCTGAAAAATGCATTCTGTCTGATCGGGGCCTAAAAGCAAAAAACACTTTCTTGAAACCTAACTCCGGGATTTTTGTCCGAGTTCTAAGCATAGCTATAATAACTATTTATATAAAACAAACTGCATGTATCTTTTGGTCAGTGAAGACCTCTGTTTCTGCTGTTCACAACCTCGATTATTTTGATAATCAATTATTAGAACGATTAATTGACTAATCATCGATTATTCCACTGGTTAATCAAAAGACTTTGATTGATTATTCAGCTTTTGCAATTAGTTAAAATATTGAGTTATACATATTTAAAATAAATAAATGTAATCACTTCAGCTTTTGAAAATCATGTGACCCTGGACCACAAAACCAGTCATAAGAGTTAATTGTTTTGTAATTGAGATTTCTACATCACCTGAAAGCTGAATAAGTAACCTTTCCATTGATGTACGGTTTGTTAGGATGATAAAAACATCACAATAATCCACAAGAAATCCACACCACTCCAGTCCATCAGTTAACATTGGCTGAAATACAACTACTAATCTGGAATCTGAGGGTGCTAAAAAAATATAAATATTGAGAAAATCACCTTTAAAGTTGTCCAAATGAAGTTCTTAGCAATGCATATTACTAATCATAAATTAAGCTTCAATGGAACACGATCTTTACTTAATGTCCTAATGATTTTTGGCATAAAAGAAATATTGATAATTTTAACCCATACAATGTATTTTTGGCTATTGTTATAAATATACCTGTGCTGCTTATGACTGGTTTTGTGCTCACATATGTAATTAATTACAATTATTACACAGTAAATTGCTAACACTTTAAAACAAAGTGGCATTAGTTAGAATTAATTGACTACATTAGTTAACATGATCTAATAATGAACAATACTTCTACAGCATTTATTAATCTTAGTTAATGTTAATTTCAGCATTTACTAATGCATTATTAAAACCACAAGTTGTGTTTGATTACATTAGTTAATGCACTGTGAATTAATATGAACTAACAATGTATTTATTAAATAACATTAACAGAGATTAATAGTGTTATAAATGTATTATTAGGTAGGTAATACATTATAACACCTTACTGTAAAAGCGTTACCAATTAATTTATATAAATAAATATATTTGTCATACATAAAGAGATGACAGACATAGAAACTTTTTAATCGCCATTTAATTAGCTATATGAAAAAATAACTGCCCAACATCTAATTTTGTAAGTCATATGGATAAGAAACAAAATAAAGGTAAGTGATAAGTGCTTTCTTTTTTTGATAAACTATTTTATTCACAACATATATCTCTCTTAAAATACCTTATAGGGTTATGATAATCAAAACTATAGATAATCAAGTCCTGAGCAAGATCAATCTTTGATCTCTGCAAACCAAGCTACCACTTTAATTAATTTACTTCCCCAACTGATAAAAAGATTTTACTTGAACAGAAAATCAAGTTGTAATTCTAACAGAAAGCGACACTAACGTTAACTAAACTGCTTGATTTAAGGCCATCTATTGCATGAAGTACTATATAAATACACATGATGTGACTGCTTTACTCTGAAGAGCTCATGCAAACATCACTTTCTCACCGCTGTCAGTTTTATTGTTTAAACTGTTGATTTGTTTGTTGTTTATTGCGTTATTGAGAAGAAAACGCTGTGCTCTAAAGCGCTGTGTGTCTCTTCTTCTCTTGCGTCAGAATTACAGTCTTGCGCTACAGCGCCCCACTGGTCAAACCGCATTATTGCAGGCTCTTGCATTAGGTCAAATGAGATCAAACGACTACTCGACAACAGAAATATTTGTCGACAATTTTTTACTGTTGTCGATAATGTCGACTAATCGTTTCAGCCCTATTCACAACCAAACAAAAAGAATTGAGACAGGAACTAATATAAGATCACGCGAGAGACATGCATTCTCACACAGAATGGATTTATTTCTGTCAGTAACTGTGAAGGAGACAGTGCTTGCTTGCTGATGTTCTTTTGCAGGTCTATTATGACTTCTCCCCCGGAACTTTCCCTTGTCCTGTATCTTGTTCTCTCATTCGTTGTAGGTCTTTGCTGATGTAATTTCCATTCAAAACATTTCACACTGCAGGACTGAGTCGCCGACAGGTCCAGATATGTATCATGCCAAATATCTCACGGGCATCTGTGACACATTGGCGCTTCTCTCAGATTGTATCATTGATAACACAATATGCAATTGTCACTCATGTGCAACGATCACAGATTTTCCACCATTTCAAGCATTTGTCGTGATTTCCATAAAATTGTTGCGAGTGAAATTTGGGGCTAAAATCATGCAGTGTGTGCCTGGCATAAGTGATACACCTCAAATGACAATTTTGAAAATGATCGCTTTTCATTGAACCTCTCTCTCTTTCAACAGAAATGGGTCGCCCAACAGTACTGTTACTATGTCTGGCTCTTGTGGTATCAGTTATGGCCAAACGAGGGAGTGGCAGTAAAGGTGGAGTCAGCTGGGGCAAAAGTGGTGGAAGCTCAAACAAAGGTGGAAGCAGCACTGGAAGCCGAACTGGCAGCAGTAGCAGCAGCAATAAAGGCACTTCACACTCGTCCCCTGGAAACTATCCTCGCCAACCTCAAGTACCTAACCAGAATCCACCCCCCTACCCTGGTACTGGAGGCGGGAATCCGGGGCAGGGCAGATATCCACCAGCAGGCTCTAACCCAGGTCAAGGATACCCTAACCAAGGTAGCTACCCAGGACGTGGTGGTAATCCGGCCCAAGGTGGTTACCCGGCCCAAGGTGGTTACCCAGCCCAAGGTGGTTACCCGGCCCAAGGTGGTTACCCAGCCCAAGGTGGTTATCCACAAGGTAACTACCCAGGGCGTAGTGGTTACCCAGGACAAGGTGGTTACCCAGCACAAGGTGGTAACCCAGGGGGAGGATCTTATCCAGGAGCAGGTTCATACCCCAACAGGTACCCTGGACAAGCTGGAGGATATGGAAATCCTTACCCAGCTGGTGGCTCTTATCCAGGTTATCCAGTCCGGGGAGGTTCCAGCCCTAACCAGTTTGGTGGTGGTGTTGCAGGAGCAGGTGCAGGTGGATATCCAGGAGCGGCACAATATCCTTATTGGAACCCCAACAACAAAATCATGAGCCCAGGCTACGGTGGCAACTACGGAGGTCAAGGATACGGCGGCAGATCACCTTTCGCCCAGTCAGTGCAAAACATGGGTATGGCCCCTTCATATAAATCACAGGGGTTTGGCAAGCAGGCGGTTATGGCTGCTGGGGTTGGAGCGGTGGCTGGTATGGCTCTAGGATATGGCCTAGGAAGTTTCCCCCGCCCCCGTTTCAATTTCCACAACCCACAAGAGGAATACTACTACAATCACTACATGTACAAACGTTACGGCCAACCTCCCCCTGACAGTAACGTGAATGGGAACACTAACTCTCAAGGTGGAAGCCCAGGCAATGCAGGATCGACCTCTGCCGGACAAGGAAATGTTAACCCTCATGACATCTTCCAGAATCCTCCACCGCAGTCCTATGATAGCTTCATGGACAAGTGTGTGAAGAGGACAGACTTGCTCCGAGAGAAACCCGAAGGAAGATCGAGGAGATCCACTGACTTTGTTGAGGCTCAAGCAGCAGAAATAGGTGATGATCCTACTGGTGCTCAAGAAAACACAACAAACAACAACAGCACTGCAGAAAGAGACACACCTGGAAGCTCTTTATTTGTAACCTCAAAGCCGCCAGAGACACCCACTCAACCTCAAAAGCATACCCAGGAAAGAAAAGCAGAAGCTGAAGATGATGACGATGACACTGTTAGCATTATGGAGATCGGCTATCCTGCACTAATTGAGCAAATGAAAGCACGGCGTTGTGTTGAGCTGTACATGGTCTATGCGGAACAGCATGCAGAAAAACAGGTGCAGGATCGCAGTAACGTAGATGATAAAACCAGCAGCAGTAGCGGTGGCTTATCTGGATCCCTTGGCCATGGCGTCATGCTACTCTTTACTAGCATTCTGTCGCTTCTCTTCAGTTCCCTTCTACACTAAAATTCATGAAAAGGTTACACATAAAGCCATTGAGTCAGACTGAGAAATGGATCGTTTGCACCCATCAAATGCTTTTTGGGGAATTTGTCTTTGATGTTTAGAGACTTTGGACGAGGTATTCTTAAAAGATTACTTGGAGATTCAACAGAAAGTACTGACACTTCTCACAATGACTCCTTTATAGTCACTCTACTAAATTGCAACATGAGCCACCTAACAGTTTGTCATGAGCCAACATTTCAAATCAATTTTAAAAGGAGCTATAAAATTAATTACTTTTTACAATATTCACCTTCCATCACTGCCATCTTCTTGCATGTGTTTTGGTGAACACTAACTTATCTTCCAAGACAGCATTACGCATGAACCCTTTATTATCTCCTATTTAAACAGAATTGTGCATGGCATTGGCATTATTGTTTTCCACTGGCAAAAGCAATTACAACAAACTATGATTATTTTGTTGTAATATGGAATGGTAACTTTCAGTTCTGTTCTCATGATGGCACTCCTACTTATGAAGTACATATGGAAAATATTGTGTTGTAGCATTATCTCTGATTGTTTGGACTGTTAACTTAGGGATTAACTTTCTACTGATGTATTTATTTAGTTTAAATTATTATTATAGACATAATTGTAATGGTTTTTCACAGTCCTCCACTGTTAGTTTTGTTATCTTCACTGTTTACAGGCCATTCACATAGAACGTGTTTTTGCATTCTACTCAATAATTTTTCTGTATAAACATGCACTAGATTGACATTATTGACCACTGACTCTTTTGCAGTAAAAACATATAAACACTGCATTTTTAAAAGCAGCCGAATTCAAAGACCTTGTGTTTTCATTCCATGTTCCTGGCGTCTCACATTTTTCAATGGAAACACTTTCTGTGTGAATGGCTTCCTAGTGAATGTTTTTGTCATCATAACTGTTTGGTTTTTAACTCCATGTATGATAATAGCCCTGCGTGTCAGTTTCATTCATATCAGATACTCATGCAGTTCAACTCACAGAGATTAGATTAAAACTGCATTTTCTATAAAGCTGGATCTTTATCAGTAGCTTGCTGCTGTGGTTTCTCTGAATATTACTGCTGAACATTCAAGTAGATTATCAACCTAGCTTGGCACTTTGCTAAATCATGTATCATGTATCTAGAAGGACTGTTTCAACCTCTGGATGACCAGTAGAAGGCAATGCTTAACACCTTTATTGTTACTCGGCTGCATATGTATTGTTATGCCTTTGAGATGTTGTGAATGTCGAAAGTTTGTATAATGTTACCATCACTGGGATTAAAGTGATAAAATGCACCTTAGTTCCGTGTCTGCCTATTTCCATTTGGTATTTTTAATTCTTGAAAACCATACATTTGGCCTAGTGATTGTTCCAGTTCATTTACTCCTTGTTTACAGATGTCACTTGATGTTCAATGTAAAATCTTATTACGGTGTCAGGTTAGCTGAATGCTTACCCGTGTTCAACGTGTTGTGATCGTTTCTCTTCGAGGAGTCATTTTATTGTTTTTGATTTGATAACCGTTCAAGCGTATTTGATATCCTCATGTTGACACATGCAAGATATTAGCTAACTAATTTGCGACTTAATTATACCCTAAGTGGAAAACCGTGAGCCTGTTGTGGTAACAAGACTATGAGGAGTGAATAAAATCCAAATACAGGACTAATTGGATTCAAACACGCCAGGTGAAAACTGTCAGAACCATTTAACTTCGCCTCTGTTTTGGAATACAAATGTATCCCTTGGGAAGAAGACTTCAGCACAACAGTGGATCACACGAGATGAAAATCCCTTGTTTGGGGATCATTTCTGTGTTTAATCAGGCAGATACACACAAAAACAAATAGAGATCACAATATGTTTCTGTTAATGATGCAATTTGAGACATCACACATCCACTGAGATCACACATGAGACTGAGATTAGAGCCCTGCGCGGGCCTAAAATATAGGCCTTAGCCCGGCCCAAAGATAACATATGAGACACATGCCAAAAACAGGACACTGGCAGTGATAGAAGACTAAAGACCACTAAAAGATTGTACAGTCAGTGTATACATTTTTCCAACTTAATTCAAAATGATTGTGTGAAACACAAGGATTAGGTGACCATTGTTGGTTCTAATTGGTTAAGGTGATAAATATCCAAGATAAAGTCTTCATGTTGGAGTCTTATTGGTCTTGTGTGACCTTATAAAACAGCATAAATGAATGGCAATGTAATCTCCAGATAAGAGTTCCACCACAAGTCCTGCACTGCCATAATCTTCTTGATGAACTCACATTGATACGCTGGAGAACAGATTGCTTGGAAAAAATCAACTCAGTAAATGCAACTATCATATGTGGCCGGGTGGCCCACCCAGTGGTTCCTAGAACAAGGGTTACCAACATCTGGAGGGTTACTTTTCTTCAGACTTCAGCTCCAACACACCTTTAAAGTAATGCTAAGTACTGTGTTGGAGCTAAACTGTAAAAACAGTGTAAAAAGATTAGAATGTCTGAATTTATAGTATTCACAAAACAGGCGAAGACCAAGATGACCTGCTACTTCCGGCCCAATTCTGAAGTGTGCATTTAATGGACACCTCACTATCGCATGAGACTGAAGACAAGAAACTGACGCTGGTAGGTCACATGTGACAAAATGGCAAATGAAGAAGACTGACTTTCATTCATACTACTCACATTCATATAGAACATACTTTGTAACAATTGCAAAGTAACTACTTATTAAAAAGACGTACATATTTATGTGATTTCAGGAGCCTTAGAGTGATTATTGCATAGTATTTAGGTTCAGGTGACTTGGGAAAAACACAACAGCAGAACTGGGCAGAGGTGGTTTTATATTTTGCATACTTCAAATCACAGGGAAGTGATAAAACTCTTGCAGGAATTTTTACTGCTACCAATGTTAAGGTTAGTGTTGCTGCGTGGCTTTTATGAATGTGCGTATAAATCAAACAGTTTTTTAAATTGGTAGAAATGTTTGTTTCAATTTTAAATGAACAATACACCAAAAAATAACCATTTGGAGAAAATGTATCCTTTAGTCCTCTATCCATAATAATGCTTTGTCCAGTAATAAAAATAGTCTCGCCTGAATCAGGAGAGAAATATTCACAGATAAAACATCATTTACAAGTGAAAACAGTTATGTTGGGTGTTGATGCGAGGAAGCTTTATTGTTGACTAGACAGCTATTCTGGGCAAAAGAGACAATTTAAAGTTAAAACACCGTAGTGATGGATTTGTTTTTTATTTTGCTTCACAAGACATTAACTGATCTACTGTGGTGTGGATTACTTTTGGATTATTGGGATGTTGGCATGTGTTTATTTCAGTACTCCAGTTCAGACATTATATAACTAGTAACTTAACTTCTTCTCAACAAACTCTCAAGTAGATGGTTAGGTTAGGGTTAGTAGAATAAGTTGACATGTAGACTACACGATGTAGTTGCAAAGTTACTTATTATCAGTTATGTGTTGTTGGACCATCAAAATAAAGTGTTACCATAATGCTTTTCTCAGCTGTTTGGACTCATTCTGACGGCACCCATTCACTGCAGACTAGGACCATTGATGAACAAGTGAAACTCACCTAGTCTGAGGGTGAGTACATTTTCAACAAACTTTATTTTTGTGTAAACTATTTCTTTAATAAACCCATAAGTGCGCAATTTAGATTCACCTTGTTACAGGCTCCTCATATTAAAATTGTAATATAAAATCAGTTTAGCATGTTGTTTTGATGCTGCTGCTATATTAGCTCATCTGTCCCGTGAGAGAACAGACAACCTTCGTCTTCGCGCGCATTTTAAAAGCGTGCACTTTTATATGCTCTCGCGCACTCGTGTGCATGTCAGCCATGGCTCTGTTCTTTTTCTTCTAACTGTTTGTACTGATACTCTCATCACTCATGAATATTTCTCAGAGTAGTGCGGGTCTCGGCACAGTGCTGCCTCTTACTAGTTTCGAGAACCTGCTTTTGTTTCTCTTCAATATAATTCTCGCCACCGCCATCATTTTCTTCAACGTCTCCGTGTTTATCTCCATCGTGATGAACAGATCCCTGCGGAACGAGAACCGCTTCATGTACATGCTCAGCACGTGTCTCAGTGACATCTGCACGGGCGTCTCGTATTATTATGCTGGAGTTATGGATGTGCGCGATAATTATGATTCCCCGACGCGCACTTTCTACATCGTTCCCACTTTTCTGGGTCTGTCCTATATGGCGATCCTGGCCGCGCAGGCGGACCGCTACCACGCGGTCTCCGCGCCTTTCAAATACTCGCAGCGCATGACGCGCAACACAACCCTGCTGGTGATCCTGGCCTACTGGGTTTATGCTTTTTTGATAGTGGCTGTTAATAATTTGGTTACTTTGGGGGTTGCTAAAAGAGTTACGAGCTTTGGCACTTTTGTGGCGAACATTTTCACCGTCATTATCATGATAGGGTTGAACGTCAGGCTGTTTGTCATCGCCAAATTTCAGCTACAACGCGAACCGCCGAGCGCGGAGCGCGACAACAAGCGCGCGTCCATTTATCTCATCATAATAGTGGCCGTGTGTTTCCTGATAGCTTGGTTGCCAATTTTTCTTAATGTTATTGTGTGTAATTTCGCAGGGTCTACGTGCTATACGTTCAGAAACGAGGGTTCAGATCCTCTGCGCATTCTGCCGCGCGTCAACGCGGTTCTGACCCCTTTATTGTATATCAGGGGCTGTTCTGCACTAGGGAGCACACTACTGAGTAAAGTCTGGAGAAGCACATGCTGCAAGAGGAAAGGGTAATCTCTCTGTCTCTCTTGCACACATGGATGAAATATTGATCAATATAATTCATCTCTAGACCATGCATTATTTATTCTATTCAGTTATGAAAGATTGTTATCTTTAGAATATAATCATGCCCAGTCTACTTTATTACTAAATATATATTCATTCCAATAGCCTACTCTTAATTTTTAATTATAGTTTTTTTAATAATAGTTAATTGTAGTATAGCTGTTCATATTATTACCATTTAAATTATTAACATTATTTTATTATACCCCATTTTTCTGCCTGATCTTATAATATCTTATAGGCTCTATTAGGGTTTTACCAAAACAGCTAGCCTACTCGTGTCAGTTACGTACTATTTATTTATTTGGCATGTGACATAGTAGCAAAAATCATGAAAAATGAATACTTTAATAAATGACACAGAACATAAACAAATATATAAAGAAGTAAAACATACACTCAGAAAATAGATGCAATGAAGACAGTTTCTCTCTGCTGATGATGAGGTTGATGTGACAGCATCTGAAATACACAACTGAGTTTAGAGTTACAGCGTGTCTCTTCAAATTGTTTAAAAGCATTTATGTTTAAAGGACAATAAAAGGAGAGTATGTGATCCATTAACCATGCATGCTAAAAGGATATTTTTTGGGGGACTGGGTGTGTTTATGTATAAACCCAAATAACAATAAAAAGCTAATAATAATATAGATCATTAATTCAATAGAGAAGAGGAGTGTCCTCAACAGAGCTCGACACATACATTTTCTGTAAAGTCTGTAAAAAGAGAAAATATATTTTAAGAAAGAAATGTATATGTTGAGAGTGTTTTGACCGTCTGTGTATGATGGTTGAGCTCCAGAAAATGAGGTGGCTTTGACAATTACAGATTTGATAAACAATAAACAACCCTAAACTCTAACACAAAGAACCATTTCAGTAAAGAAATAATCAGTCAGAGTTGGTTTGAGTGAGATATCTTAAGTGGTTAAAATAGCTTTTGAGGATTTTTAAGGAAACAATGTATCAGAGATTTGAAAGAAGTCAAAAGGTTTATAATATTTATGAATATATGATTTACACAGAGAGTTAAAAGAGTACACGTTTGCCTTTCCGGTAGAGCCATGGCTGGTTAGGCACACGTCACTGAAGGACACTGAATATCTGCAAAGCTTTTTTCCACTTCTTTCTTTCTCAGTGTGAACCCTCTGTCTATGGAGAAGAGTGGAGCTGTCGTCTTCAAGATGTGATTTCACAAGACAAGGCAGTAAAGAGTTTAAAAGATCAAGTGACAAACTCACTTTAACATTTGCTTCTTTGTGTTTTCTTAAATTGTCAATATTCTTTGAGAGAGAGATTTTTATGCCTCCTTCACCATAGGAAATAAAAAACTGATTTTACATGCATCTTTGATAGATTTAATTGTCTGAGAAATTGAACATTTGCTGCTATCAGAATAATTTATCAATAAATTCCACATGGCCTTATGATCTGTATCTTATTGTTTTGTCTTTGGTGTCATCTTTAAAAAAAAAAAAAATTCAGAAATGTCTTTTTTTTCATTGTGTGCAAATTTAGTATCAGTGTTGCATGTTTCAGATGATGATGAAAGGTAGGCTAGACCAACTATAGTATAATTTAGGCCTATATATATATATTATAAACACACAGTGGTGGGCTGTCAGGGCAGCAGGGCCTTCTCTGCTGGCCCTACAAAAAATACAATTGTATGAAAAATGTTTTTATTGATTATTAAGCCATCATTTTCTTTTGTGTAATGTCCATAAAATAACCTATGGTTAGTTTCGTTGAGGTTTAACTGGAATATCCTACATAAAAAAGTCTATGGCCAGCACTACAGATAGTAATCTGCCTTCAACTAATTAGTTTCCAAGAAGGTCAAACTAAGACGCATAAACAATAATATCTGCATCTGACATGAAACTCAAGTTTTAACTTGTGTGCTTTAGATCCACAAATGTTGAGTGAATATTTAAAATATATTTTAAAGTCTTGTGGCTCGTCACATCGTGAATATCACTTCTACAGTCTTTTCCACATTCTGATATTCACTGAAAACAATTTATTGCGTTGCAAAAAATAGATGTGAAGGCCCAAAAGTCTGTCAACAAGCAAATAAAAGCCTCTAGTGCAGACAGTTCCCATTTGACATGAAGCTATCTGAACAATTCGTCAATGTCGAGTTGTCTTATGGGACTGAGCAGCATCTACTTAAACACATTTAACCAGCCCAAGTGTCCTCTATCTACTAAAGGCGCTTTACAATGCTCACCTTTAACCTAACCGTTCCACTCTCTGTCGACTTTACGCGTCCTGAAGATTATTTGATATTTCTTTTTCATATTCTGTTCGCTACAGGTTCGGCTCTGCTGGCAGGGTCAGTGGTCATCGGCATCATGAGCACCAGAGCCCTGCACTCCCAAAACCGCTTCATCTTCATGTTAAACACCAGCATCAGTGACACTTTAACCGCTGCTCGGTCTTCTACCTCGGCCTGTTTGGCGTCCAAGAGGGCTATCCGTCCCGGGCACTCATTACATCTTGCCATCATTTCTAGGAGTGAGCGTGTTGGCGTTTGTGTTTGCACAGTTTGATAGATACCTGGCTGTGTCACCCCTTCTTCTACAAGCGGTACATTACGCCGCGGGGTCGTGATCGGCGTCTGCGCGCTCTGTTGGATTTACACATACTCAATTCTAACCGTTCAAAGCGTCGTGCCAGTCGCGTTCGCCGCTCAAATGAACGCGTTTTGGTCATAGTCCTGCAGGTGATGGCGGTCAAAGTTTTAATGACCATCAAACTGTACATGATCACGAGGTATCAGCTCAGCCGAGAAGCGCCGAGCAGCGACAAGGACAAGAAAGAATCGCTGCGCATTATCGTTTTGTGGTCATTTGTTTTCTCATCTTGTGGGCTCCGTCTTTTGTGAACATCTCAGTAAAATATGTGACTAAGAACGGGCTGTGGTTTAAAAATGAAGCCACGAATATTTTCGCGATCATGGCGCGGTTTAACGCTCAAGCACGCCTGCGCTGTACATCTGGGGCAGTCCAGCGTTACGCGCGGTCTGGGACTCCGTGTGGAGTAACGCTTTCAAGAGAAGAAAGACCAGGTTTATTTGGGGTCTAATTTGGGGTTCGCAGGGGACATGGTGATGGCAAAAATATGAGACGAAAGCAAACAAGTATTGCATTTCTGTAAGAAACGTTGCGTTTTCCTCCAAAAGCACTTAAGTTGGCTATATCTTTGTTTCCCCACAACACATGTTTTACCCCAGATTTCTCAGAGGAATCCAAACGAACAACACAAAAGCATTGACATATACATGTTCCTCCCATCGCATCTTTTACCCTCGCCACGTCCCTTTAGGTGTTCAGTATAATTGTGTGAATATAAAATATTCAAATGACACGTTTATATTTTAATGCCAACTGTAGAAGCCTAATATAATGCAATCTAAGATGCCTAACTTTACTTGAAACAAGTTAAAAAGATTATATGGAACAAAAGGCAGATCTGAAGTTAATTTAAAGAATTACAAAAATCTACTAATGAACTGCCCCAATTTTTTTAATCAATTAACCTAAATCTGTTGAGTGTAGTTTTTAATTGTGTGAATCAACCACATGACACATTACCCATTCTGTTAAAGATTAATTTTGTTATTAATTATAACTTATAGTTTTGTACTAACCTCAATGCGTTTGTGTGTCTTTTAAAACAGGGTTGATGGTGAAGTGAAGCTCAGGAAGGGAGGAGAGAGAATCCTCAGCATCTCGTAGAGCATCAGACATGAACACAGAAGACTCTCCAACCATCTGCTGACAAACTGAAATGATCTGAGAGCAGCTGAAACACTGACCTTGACAGGCTTGTTGATAAATTACCAAACGATTTCTCACAATATGTTCACTTACGCTATGACTACATTCGTATCAGGATTTCTGTAGAATGTCTAAATCAAGTCTATAGGTTGAATTGTTTTTATGAAGTGGTTCTATGTATATGGTTGTTCATCACCTTTATGACACGCTCGTATAAAAATAAAGGTTCTTTATAGGCATCAATGGTTCCACACAGAACCTTTACCTTTGTAATGCTACATTTCTCCAAATCTGTTCTGATTGATGGCCTGGGGGCAAGTACATATTCAGCACATTTCATTTTTGGGTGAACTATTCCTTTAAGTGTGTATTAACCAGTTTTACTCTGGTAACGTGGAGTGAATGTTACCTCAGCGTTGGTCTGTTTAACATCTACTGCCGCTGCTGCTGCTGCTGGGGTTTTTTCCACAACAGCTTTCCTTTAACTTTTAAAGTTGGAACTACTTTTGATTGATGGATGAGCTTCATGATAAAACACAAAAGCACACATTGGGACTTGGGCTTGCAGGAGTAGACATACTTAAAATGTGTACAATTTTGAATCATTGCACTAATTGTAATATTTCATGTGCTCTTAATCTTTTAACCTGGTAAACAGGTTTGTCAGTAGTTTTGGAGGAACAGAAAACTTATGGATGTTGGGCCATAAAGCGCCATCTAAAATTTTGGTCTTGAAGTTTCTGTGATTTTCTTTTCACGTCCCATTAAAAAAAATAAATTAAAAAATGGTAATTTACACAAGTCAACAAAAACAACTCTACATTAAAAAGGACATTGTCCTTGGATACATATATAAATTCACATTTTAATAAAATCACTCATCAGTCTTATAGCTTGCACTTACAGATGTTACAAACACAATTTCATCTTGGCACTTTATATATTTAATCAAAAAGTTAGTTTCTAAGAATGTACAATTAAAATGCATAAGCAATAATACATATTCTCAATTAAAATGCTATTATTTCAAGATACAATCAGACATGTCAGTGGTGGAAAAAGTCCAGGGACATGAAACTGCTCATAGAGATTCATTTCACAAAATGTTTAGTGAATATTTAAATGTATTTTTAAAGTCTCTTTAAAAAGTATTGTGTTTATCACATCACTTCTATATGTACAGTCTTGTCCATATTCTGTGGGTTCACTCTAAAAAGAATATATGAAAAAATATTTGCATTAGTATGTCAAACATGTTATACATACGCAACTAAAAGGTTAAATCAGGAAGAGCTAAATTATGGGAAGATAATTATGTGTTCCTCAGACTTAATTCGTGAGCCGCTCATATTACACAGCTCTGTTCTGCCCGAATTACTCGGCGATGCCGCCACCAAGCGTTTGATAGGAACTTAATCTAATTAATTCAAACACAAAGTTCTTCAGTAGTTATGTGTAAGAAGGCTGGTTTATTCACTTTAAACATCGGATGAAGTGATTATTTCTCTTTAATACAGATTATGCTGGATCTTTAAAAATGAGTCATGACAAAATTATATTCAATGTCATTCAGTGATTATACGGTTACTTAGCTTGTGAACTGATATTAGGCTAATATCAGTTCACAAACTACAACAACTATCCCTGTCTTTGGATACTTACTAACAGAAAATATCACTCATCACTCTCATAGCTTGGACATACAGATGGCACATACACAATGTCATCTTGGCACTTAATTAATCTGCCTTCAACAAATTAGTTTCCAAGAAGGTCAAACTAAGACGCATAAACAATAATAGCTGCATCTGACATGAAACTCAAGTTTTAACTTGTGTGCTTTAGATCCACAAATGTTGAGTGAATATTTAAAATATATTTTAAAGTCTTGTGGCTTGTCACATCCTGAATATCTTTTCTAAAATCTTCTCCATATTCTGATATTCACTGAAAATAATTTATTGCGTTGCAAAAAATAGATGTGAAGGCCCAAAAGTCTGTCAACAAGCAAATTAAAGCCTCTAGTGCAGATAGTTCCCATTTGACATGAAGCTATCTGAACAATTCGTCAATGTCGAGTTGTCTTATGGGACTGAGCAGCATCTACTTAAACACATTTAACCAGCCCAAGTGTCCTCTATCTACTAAAGGCGCTTTACAATGCTCACCTTTAACCTAACCGTTCCACTCTCTGTCGACTTTACGCGTCCTGAAGATTATTTGATATTTCTTTTTCATATTCTGTTCGCTACAGGTTCGGCTCTGCTGGCAGGGTCAGTGGTCATCGGCATCATGAGCACCAGAGCCCTGCACTCCCAAAACCGCTTCATCTTCATGTTAAACACCAGCATCAGTGACACTTTAACCGGCTGCTCGGTCTTCTACCTGTTTGACGTCCAAGAGGGCTATCCGTCCCGGAACGGCACTCATTACATCTTGCCATCATTTCTAGGAGTGAACGTGTTGACGTTTGTGTTTGCACAGTTTGATAGATACCTGGCTGTGTGTCACCCCTTCTTCTACAAGCGGTACATTACGCGCGGGGTCGTGATCGGCGTCTGCGCGCTCTGTTGGATTTACACATATTCAATTCTAACCGTTCAAAGCGTCGTGCCAGTCGCGGTCGCCGCTCAAATGAACGCGTTTGGGGTCATAGTCCTGCAGGTGATCGTGGCGGTCAAAGTTTTAATGACCATCAAACTGTACATGATCACGAGGTATCAGCTCAGCCGAGAAGCGCCGAGCAGCGACAAGGACAGCAAGAAAGAATCGCTGCGCATTATCGTTTTTGTGGTCATTTGTTTTCTCATCTTGTGGGCTCCGTCTTTTTTGAACATCTCAGTAAAATATGTGACTAAGAACGGCCTGTGGTTTAAAAACGAAGCCACGAATATTTTCGCGATCATGGCGCGGTTTAACGCGCTCAGCACGCCTGCGCTGTACATCTGGGGCAGTCCAGCGTTACGCGCCGCGGTCTGGGACTCCGTGTGGAGCAACGCTTTCAAGAGAAGAAAGACCAGGTTTATTTGGGGTCTAATTTGGGGTTCGCAGGGGACATGGTGATGGCAAAAATATGAGACGGGGGCAAACAAGTATTGCATTTCTGTAAGAAACATTGCGTTTTCCTCCAAAAGCACTTAAGTTGGCTATATCTTTGTTTCCCCACAACACATGTTTTACCAGCAGATTTCTCAGAGGAATCCAAACGAACAACACAAAAGCATTGACATATACATGTTCCTCCCATCGCATCTTTTACCCTCGCCACGTCCCTTTAGGTGTTCTGTATAATTGTGTGAATATAAAATATTCAAATGACACGTTTATATTTTAATGCCAACTGTAGAAGCCTAATATAATACAATCTAAGATGCCTAACTTTACTTGAAACAAGTTAAAAAGATTATATGGAACAAAAGGCAGATCTGAAGTTAATTTAAAGAATTACAAAAAATCTAATAAACTGCCCCAATTTTGTATAAATTAACCTCTCCCCCAAATCCTAAATCTGTGAGTGTAGTCTCAGTGTAGTTTTTAATTGTGTGAATCAACCACATGACACATTACCCATTCTGTTAAAGATGTATTTTGTTATTTATTATAACATATAGTTTTGCACTAACCTCAATGCGTTTGTGTGTCTTTTAAAACAGGGTTGATGGTGAAGTGAAGCTCAGGAAGGGAGGAGAGAGAATCCTCAGCATCTCGTAGAGCATCAGACATGAACACAGAAGACTCTCCAACCATCTGCTGACAAACTGAAAAGATCTGAGAGCAGCTGAAACACTGACCTTGACAGGCTTGTTGATAAATTACCAAAGATTTCTCACAATATGTTCACTTACGCTATGACTACATTCGTATCAGGATTTCTGTAGAATCTCTAAATCAAGTCTATAGGTCGAATTGTTTTTATGAAGTGGTTCTATGTATATGGTTGTTCATCGGCTTTATGACACGCTCGTATAAAAATAAAGGTTCTTTATAGGCATCAATGGTTCCACACAGAACCTTTACCTTTGTAATGCTACATTTCTCCAAATCTGTTCTGATTGATGGCCTGGGGGCAAGTACATATTCAGCACATTTTCATTTTTGGGTGAACTATTCCTTTAAGTGTGTATTAACCAGTTTTACTCTGGTAACGTGGAGTGAATGTTACCTCAGCGTTGGTCTGTTTAACATCTGCTGCCGCTGCTGCTGTTTTTTTTTCCACAACAGCTTTCCTTTAACTTTTAAAGTTGGAACTACTTTTGATTGATGGATGAGCTTCATGATAAAACACAAAAGCACACATTAGGACTTGGGCTTGCAGGAGTAGACATACTTAAAATGTGTACAAACAAGCGCAAGTTTGAATCATTGCAGTAATTGTAATATTTCATGTGCTCTTAATCTTTTAACCTGGTAAACAGGTTTGTCAGTAGTTTTGGAGGAACAGAAAACTTATGGATGTTGGGCCATAAAGCGCCATCTAAAATTTTGGTCTTGAAGTTTCTGTGATTTTCTTTTCACATGTCCCATTAAAAAATTAATTAAAAATGGTAATTTACACAAGTCAACAAAAACAATGCTACATTTAAAAGGACATTGTCTTTGGATACATATATAAATTCACATTTTAATAAAATCACTCATCAGTCTTATAGCTTGTACTTACAGATGTTACAAACACAATTTCATCTTGGCACTTTATATATTTAATCAAAACATTAGTTTCTAAGAATGTACAATTAAAATGCATAAGCAATAATACATATACTCAATTCAAATGCTATTATTTCAAGATACAATCAGACATGTCAGTGGTGGAAAAAGTCCAGGGACACGAAACTGCTCATAGAGATTCATTTCACAAAATGTTTAGTGAATATTTAAATGTATTTTTAAAGTCTCTTTAAAAAGTATTGTGTTTATCACATCACCTCTATATGTACAGTCTTGTCCATATTCTGTGGGTTCACTCTAAAAGAATATATGAAAAAATTTGCATTAGTATGTCAAACATGTTATACATACGCAACTAAAGATTAAATCAGGAAGAGCTAAATTATGGGAAGATAATTATGTGTTCCTCAGACTTAATTCGTGAGCCGCTCATATTACACAGCTCTGTTCTGCCCGAATTACTCGGCGATGCCGCCACCAAGCCTTTGATAGGAACTTAATCTAATTAATTCGAGCACAAAGTTCTTCAGTAGTTATGTGTAAGAAGGCTGGTTTATTCACTTTAAACATCGGATGAAGTGATTATTTCTCTTTAATACAGATTATGCTGGATCTTTAAAAAATGAGTCATGACAAAAATTATATTCAATGTCATTCAGTGATTATACGGTTACTTAGCTTGTGAACTGATATTAGGCTAATATCAGTTCACAAACTACAACAACTATCCCTGTCTTTGGATACTTATTAACAGAAAATATCACTCATCACTCTCAGAGCTTGGACATACAGATGGCACATACACAATGTCATCTTGGCACTTAATTAATCTGCCTTCAACAAATTAGTTTCCAAGAAGGTCAAACTAAGACGCATAAACAATAATAGCTGCATCTGACATGAAACTCAAGTTTTAACTTGTGTGCTTTAGATCCACAAATGTTGAGTGAATATTTAAAATATATTTTAAAGTCTTGTGGCTTGACACATCCTGAATATCTTTTCTAAAATCTTCTCCATATTCTGATATTCACTGAAAATAAATTATTGCGTTGCAAAAAATAGATGTGAAGGCCCAAAAGTCTGTCAACAAGCAAATAAAAGCCTCTAGTGCAGACAGTTCCCATTTGACATGAAGCTATCTGAACAATTCGTCAATGTCGAGTTGTCTTATGGGACTGAGCAGCATCTACTTAAACACATTTAACCAGCCCAAGTGTCCTCTATCTACTAAAGGCGCTTTACAATGCTCACCTTTAACCTAACCGTTCCACTCTCTGTCGACTTTACGCGTCCTGAAGATTATTTGATATTTCTTTTTCATATTCTGTTCGCTACAGGTTCGGCTCTGCTGGCAGGGTCAGTGGTCATCGGCATCATGAGCACCAGAGCCCTGCACTCCCAAAACCGCTTCATCTTCATGTTAAACACCAGCATCAGTGACACTTTAACCGGCTGCTCGGTCTTCTACCTCGGCCTGTTTGACGTCCAAGAGGGCTATCCGTCCCGGAACGGCACTCATTACATCTTGCCATCATTTCTAGGAGTGAACGTGTTGACGTTTGTGTTTGCACAGTTTGATAGATACCTGGCTGTGTGTCACCCCTTCTTCTACAAGCGGTACATTACGCGCGGGGTCGTGATCGGCGTCTGCGCGCTCTGTTGGATTTACACATATTCAATTCTAACCGTTCAAAGCGTCGTGCCAGTCGCGGTCGCCGCTCAAATGAACGCGTTTTTGGTCATAGTCCTGCAGGTGATCGTGGCGGTCAAAGTTTTAATGACCATCAAACTGTACATGATCACGAGGTATCAGCTCAGCCGAGAAGCGCCGAGCAGCGACAAGGACAGCAAGAAAGAATCGCTGCGCATTATCGTTTTTGTGGTCATTTGTTTTCTCATCTTGTGGGCTCCGTCTTTTGTGAACATCTCAGTAAAATATGTGACTAAGAACGGGCTGTGGTTTAAAAATGAAGCCACGAATATTTTCGCGATCATGGCGCGGTTTAACGCGCTCAGCACGCCTGCGCTGTACATCTGGGGCAGTCCAGCGTTACGCGCCGCGGTCTGGGACTCCGTGTGGAGCAACGCTTTCAAGAGAAGAAAGACCAGGTTTATTTGGGGTCTAATTTGGGGTACGCAGGGGACATGGTGATGGCAAAAATATGAGACGAAAGCAAACAAGTATTGCATTTCTGTAAGAAACGTTGCGTTTTCCTCCAAAAGCACTTAAGTTGGCTATATCTTTGTTTCCCCACAACACATGTTTTACCCCAGATTTCTCAGAGGAATCCAAACGAACAACACAAAAGCATTGACATATACATGTTCCTCCCATCGCATCTTTTACCCTCGCCACGTCCCTTTAGGTGTTCTGTATAATTGTGTGAATATAAAATATTCAAATTACACGTTTATATTTTAATGCCAACTGTAGTAGCCTAATATAATACAATCTAAGATGCCTAACTTTACTTGAAACAAGTTAAAAAGATTATATGGAACAAAAGGCAGATCTGAAGTTAATTTAAAGAGATTACAAAAAATCGAATAAACTGCCCAATTTTTTTTAATCAATTAACCTCTCCCCCAAATCCTAAATCTGTTGAGTGTAGTCTCAGTGTAGTTTTTAATTGTGTGAATCAACCACATGACTCATTACCCATTCTGTTAAAGATTGATGTTGATATTTATTATAACATATAGTTTTGTACTAACCTCAATGCGTTTGTGTGTCTTTTAAAACAGGGTTGATGGTGAAGTGAAGCTCAGGAAGGGAGGAGAGAGAATCCTCAGCATCTCGTAGAGCATCAGACATGAACACAGAAGACTCTCCAACCATCTGCTGACAAACTGAAATGATCTGAGAGCAGCTGAAACACTGACCTTGACAGGCTTGTTGATAAATTACCAAAGATTTCTCACAATATGTTCACTTACGCTATGACTACATTCTTATCAGGATTTCTGTAGAATGTCTAAATCAAGTCTATAGGTCGAATTATTTTTATGAAGTGGTTCTATGTATATGGTTGTTCATCGCCTTTATGACACGCTCGTATAAAAATAAAGGTTCTTTATAGGCATCAATGGTTCCACACAGAACCTTTACCTTTGTAATGCTACATTTCTCCAAATCTGTTCTGATTGATGGCCTGGGGGCAAGTACATATTCAGCACATTTTTGGGTGAACTATTCCTTTAAGTGTGTATTAACCAGTTTTACTCTGGTAACGTGGAGTGAATGTTACCTCAGCATTGGTCTGTTTAACATCTGCTGCCGCTGCTGCTGGGGTTTTTCCACGACAGCTTTCCTTTAACTTTTAAAGTTGGAACTACTTTTGATTGATGGATGAGCTTCATGATAAAACACAAAAGCACACATTGGGACTTGGGCTTGCAGGAGTAGACATACTTAAAATGTGTACAATTTTGAATCATTGCACTAATTGTAATATTTCATGTGCTCTTAATCTTTTAACCTGGTAAACAGGTTTGTCAGTAGTTTTGGAGGAACAGAAAACTTATGGATGTTGGGCCATAAAGCGCCATCTAAAAGTTTGGTCTTGAAGTTTCTGTGATTTTCTTTTCACATGTCCCATTAAAAAAAATGTAATTTACACAAGTCAACAAAAATAATGCTACATTTAAAAGGACATTGTCTTTGGATACATATATAAATTCACATTTTAATAAAATCACTCATCAGTCTTATAGCTTGTACTTACAGATGTTACAAACACAATGTCATCTTGGCACTTTATATATTTAATCAAAACATTAGTTTCTAAGAATGTACAATTAAAATGCATAAGCAATAATACATATTCTCAATTAAAATGCTATTATTTCAAGATACAATAAGACATGTCAGTGGTGGAAAAAGTCCAGGGACACGAAACTGCTCATAGAGATTCATTTCACAAAATGTTTAGTGAATATTTAAATGTATTTTTAAAGTCTCTTTAAAAAGTATTGTGTTTATCACATCACTTCTATATGTACAGTCTTGTCCATATTCTGTGGGTTCACTCTAAAAAGAATATATGAAAAAATATTTGCATTAGTATGTCAAACATGTTATACATACGCAACTAAAAGATTAAATCAGGAAGAGCTAAATTATGGGAAGATAATTATGTGTTCCTCAGACTTAATTCGTGAGCCGCTCATATTACACAGCTCTGTTCTGCCCGAATTACTCGGCGATGCCGCCACCAAGCCTTTGATAGGAACTTAATCTAATTAATTCGAGCACAAAGTTCTTCAGTAGTAATGTGTAAGAAGGCTGGTTTATTCACTTTAAACATCGGATGAAGTGATTATTTCTCTTTAATACAGATTATGCTGGATCTTTAAAAAATGAGTCATGACAAAAATTATATTCAATGTCATTCAGTGATTATACGGTTACTTAGCTTGTGAACTGATATTAGGCTAATATTGTAGTCTATAATATTAGCCTAATATCAGTTCACAAACTACAACAACTATCCCTGTCTTTGGATACATATTCACAGAGAAAATATCACTCATCACTCTCAGAGCTTGGACATACAGATGGCACATACACAATGTCATCTTGGCACTTAATTAATCTGCCTTCAACAAATTAGTTTCCAAGAAGGTCAAACTAAGACGCATAAACAATAATAGCTGCATCTGACATGAAACTCAAGTTTTAACTTGTGTGCTTTAGACTTGTGGCTCGTCACATCCTGAATATCTTTTCTAAAATCTTCTCCACATTCTGATATTCACTGAAAATAATTTATTGCGTTGCAAAAAATAGATGTGAAGGCCCAAAAGTCTGTCAACAAGCAAATAAAAGCCTCTAGTGCAGATAGTTCCCATTTGACATGAAGCTATCTGAACAATTCGTCAATGTCGAGTTGTCTTATGGGACTGAGCAGCATCTACTTAAACACATTTAACCAGCCCAAGTGTCCTCTATCTACTAAAGGCGCTTTACAATGCTCACCTTTAACCTAACCGTTCCACTCTCTGTCGACTTTACGCGTCCTGAAGATTATTTGATATTTCTTTTTCATATTCTGTTCGCTACAGGTTCGGCTCTGCTGGCAGGGTCAGTGGTCATCGGCATCATGAGCACCAGAGCCCTGCACTCCCAAAACCGCTTCATCTTCATGTTAAACACCAGCATCAGTGACACTTTAACCGGCTGCTCGGTCTTCTACCTCGGCCTGTTTGACGTCCAAGAGGGCTATCCGTCCCGGAACGGCACTCATTACATCTTGCCATCATTTCTAGGAGTGAACGTGTTGACGTTTGTGTTTGCACAGTTTGATAGATACCTGGCTGTGTGTCACCCTTCTTCTACAAGCGGTACATTACGCGCGGGGTCGTGATCGGCGTCTGCGCGCTCTGTTGGATTTACACATATTCAATTCTAACCGTTCAAAGCGTCGTGCCAGTCGCGTTCGCCGCTCAAATGAACGCGTTTGGGGTCATAGTCCTGCAGGTGATCGTGGCGGTCAAAGTTTTAATGACCATCAAACTGTACATGATCACGAGGTATCAGCTCAGCCGAGAAGCGCCGAGCAGCGACAAGGACAGCAAGAAAGAATCGCTGCGCATTATCGTTTGTGTGGTCATTTGTTTTCTCATCTTGTGGGCTCCGTCTTTTGTGAACATCTCAGTAAAATATGTGACTAAGAACGGGCTGTGGTTTAAAAATGAAGCCACGAATATTTTCGCGATCATGGCGCGGTTTAACGCGCTCAGCACGCCTGCGCTGTACATCTGGGGCAGTCCAGCGTTACGCGCCGCGGTCTGGGACTCCGTGTGGAGTAACGCTTTCAAGAGAAGAAAGACCAGGTTTATTTGGGGTCTAATTTGGGGTTCGCAGGGGACATGGTGATGGCAAAAATATGAGACGAAAGCAAACAAGTATTGCATTTCTGTAAGAAACGTTGCGTTTTCCTCCAAAAGCACTTAAGTTGGCTATATCTTTGTTTCCCCACAACACATGTTTTACCAGCAGATTTCTCAGAGGAATCCAAACGAACAACACAAAAGCATTGACATATACATGTTCCTCCCATCGCATCTTTTACCCTCGCCACGTCCCTTTAGGTGTTCTGTATAATTGTGTGAATATAAAATATTCAAATGACACGTTTATATTTTAATGCCAACTGTAGAAGCCTAATATAATACAAGCTAAGATGCCTAACTTTACTTGAAACAAGTTAAAAATATTATATGGAACAAAAGGCAGATCTGAAGTTAATTTAAAGAATTACAAAAATCTACTAATGAACTGCCCCAATTTTTTGAATCAATTAACCTCTCCCCCAAATCCTAAATCTGTTGAGTGTAGTTTTTAATTGTGTGAATCAACCACATGACACATTACCCATTCTGTTAAAGATTGATTTTGTTATTAATTATAACTTATAGTTTTGCACTAACCTCAATGCGTTTGTGTGTCTTTTAAAACAGGGTTGATGGTGAAGTGAAGCTCAGGAAGGGAGGAGAGAGAATCCTCAGCATCTCGTAGAGCATCAGACATGAACACAGAAGACTCTCCAACCATCTGCTGACAAACTGAAATGATCTGAGAGCAGCTGAAACACTGACCTTGACAGGCTTGTTGATAAATTACCAAAGATTTCTCACAATATGTTCACTTACGCTATGACTACATTCGTATCAGGATTTCTGTAGAATGTCTAAATCAAGTCTATAGGTGGAATTGTTTTTATGAAGTGACCCATATGGTTGTTCATCACCGTTATGACACGCTCGTATAAAAATAAAGGTTCTTTATAGGTTCCACACAGAACCTTTACCACCATGGAACATTTGCATTCCACAAAAGGTTCTTTAGATTATTAAAATGTTCTTCACATAGAAACATGGTTCTTTTAAGAACTGTTCACTGAAAGGTTCTTTGGGGAACTTAAACTGGTTCTTCTATGGCATCACTGTGAAAACCAACTTTTGGAAGCTTTATTTTTAAGGTTTTTTAAAAAGATGCAAAAGTGTCTCAGAATGATCCCATGTCGTATACCCAAAGTGTTCTGGGGTAAACAAAAAGTTTTGGTGGAAAGCAAACCAAAATGTAACACAGGCTATTATTAAATATAAATCTTGGTCTATTAATGCACAGCAGTTCACTCCCACTTTCCCAAACATGATGCGAGACATAAAGATGAATAAAAACGTTACATGAAATACAATCTGAGTTGAATATCTTCAGCCCGGCAGCACTTCTTGTTGGGACATACTACATACACAACAGATGTTCACCTCAGAAAAAAGAGAACATGGATTATATTTTGTGTCTCGCTTTCATTCATCTTGATTTCTCACAACTTATGCTTCTTCTGAGTCGGAGTGAACTGCTGAGCTAAAATCTCATCAGAGTCTCAGAAAAGATCCGGATGTTTGCTAAATATTATATTACATTTCAGTTTGTTTCATCAAACCCACCACTCCAAGCAAATTAACTAAAAAATAAAGGGTAATTTCATATATGAAAGAAAAAATGCATTTAAACATTTAATCATTACAAATATTATATGATTAATTTCTTAATTCATCCAAAATGTCACACCTTCTATTAGGCTGTGAGTATCCTCTTCCATCATGTTTTATTGTAACATTTCAGGGTTATTTCGTGAAGGAAATTGTTACTTTATAAATTCGCACCATTCCTTTTAAACTGTCCCTGTGCACTTAACTCAACGATTTTCAATATTTTTAAAAAATGTTTACAGAAATTTCCTGAGGTTTGATACATAGCCTATCTCATTGAATAAAATGTTCTGGAAATTATTTCCTACCCCAAAAAAATTGTGCATGGGATCATTTATTTTAATTCAGAACGACTAAATTAGCGACTATTATTAAATTAATAATTGACCTCTGTGAAGGTTTCAAATTTTAGGTCATCTTTCCTCTATACCTTTATAAAGATATGGTATATATATCAAATAGATGTCATTACATTCAATATATACATTCCAACTGTATATATTTACACTGTACTAGCAGCTATGCCAACTATAATATTTACAACTTAAAGTCAAGTGTGTATATTTAACAGGCTATTTTTCTTCATTTCAGCAAATTGTTGAATGCATTCATCAACTGAATAAAAAAAGCAAATTAACAAGTCAAGACCACAAACGGGAAGTTTCTTTTCCAGACAAACAGAATCATAAGACCACATGTACATCCTAAACTTTATTCGACTGCTTTAATAAAACCTTTTAAAAAATATTCTCAGATATAAAGATGACTATATACTGTAACTGAAGAGGTTAACAGCATCAGATCAGTGTTTATTCAAAAGAAGAAGAAAAAATACACGGACACTGGAGTATTACAAATAAAACTGAATATCACATCCAAGTACATGGAAAATGAAACCGAAAGGAACTCAAACTTGATAACATAGCAGCAAGTTAAAGCCCATTTTCAAACTCAAAATGTCAAACTGGTTTGAAAGGAATCAATGTGAGCTGTGAGAACAGCTGCAGACTCGTCCGTGAAATCAGCTTTATAACACAGATCCTAAAACAGCCGACACGAACTCAAAACCTCCATGTAACCATTTATATCTCTCATCACAATTAAATCTGCTCCAAGGCTGAGTTGTGTTGAAGTTGGCTCTTGCTGCATTGTTACAGTACAGGGATGAAGACGCAGCCGACCAGCAATCGTCTCCAGTCAGCGTCAGAACACAGAATGCATGACGTGTGTAGAGAGTGAAAATGTAGGTGAAACAGAGGAGATGCAGGGTTTCACTCTCCCTTTGTGACCAAATCTTCAATGTATGCGTCCAGCTCATCGTCACTGCTGATCTCAATGTCCTGTGGGACAAAATAAACATGAACACAAGAAAACGACATGAAATCTCCAGACTTTTTCCGTTGGTAATTCGAAAGTCATTTAAACTGTTGTACATGTAGTAAAGTGAGTGTGTGTTTCAGACCTCCTGCACTTTCTGCAGAAGAGCGACGATGTTGGTTCTGAGTTTGCTGAGTTTCTCCTCAGATTCCCGAAGTTTGGTTTCTGCCCCGCTGCTCTTCTCCTCCACGGCTCGTGCCCGTGACTCCGCCGAGTCTGGTAGGAATTACACAAACTCTGCAGCCCGGCCTCATACTGCTGGAAATACTCTTTCTGCAATTCAGAATTAATGTGTAAGCACTCAAACAATCTTTGAAGGCTTCCCGTAGCAGCAACGATGGTCTGTACTCACGATGGGAAAGGCCACGAGGTCCTCAGCACTCATAGTGTTCACAGAATCTTTAGGGATTCGGAAATCCGGAGGGAAAAAATACCGTAGCAACGTCCTGCGCCAAACAAACCATGAATGATGGGTTGAAATACACACAGTATTAACAGAAGAAACCACAAACACACCTCATCATGCTCACAAGGCCTTCTGTGGTCTCTCTGCTCGGCCCGCTCTGCGTCGTGTCCGGCTCAGCAGCGGTGGGAGGAGTCACAGACCGTGCTGGACCCTGATTGGTGTCTGGACTTCGGGACTCTGGAGAGGCGGGACGCATAAGACGGACGTCATCGCTGTCCTTAAACACCCTGAAGACAAACAAACAGTATACTATTGCTGTATACAAGTTGCAATGAGACAGAACAGATCAGTTTATTTGTATGTGCTTGTACCAGCGGTCTCTTGGAGTGTTCATGGGAACATAGTCGAACTTGACCTTCCAGCGTACGCTCTCCTTTCCCGTCTCTACTGCGGTTACACGACCCGTGAACCACTCGCCGTTCACCTTCGCCTCCACCTGAATTCCTTTATCTACCACACAGTTTATTAGATCTAGAAATCACACCCCACAGTTGGATGCATCCTTTTATAATGCGCAACAATATGCATGTTTTACCTTTCTGTGCATTTTTCAACGCATCTTTTTTCAGATCTTCATTAGTGCTATTCGTGATAACCTGACAGAGGAATCAAAATCAATTAAAACCGCATTAAAGTCAAGCCATCTAAGATTAGGTCTGGACGATATGGTCCAAATTTATAAATCATAATATTTCGGTTGATGATATAATTCTGATAACGATATGAACAATATTAAAAAAAGCCTCACTGCCAAGAATACTCACAACAGATGTCTGTACCTACAAACTTCTGAAAAATTATTTGCCAAGTCTATAAAACCTCCTATAAAACTATATCATATTTTAGAAATAAATTAATGTTCACCTTTTAATTTGTATTTAGCCTTCATCCAAACAAGAAATGTGAAATCACCGTCAAATAAACACAAGAGTCTCAGACTCATAATTAATATTAGTGTCTTCACCTCAAACTATAACATAGGCTGATTATTCTTATAGATCGAAACAGAAACATGTTGCTGGAGGGGACTTATGGAAATGCACATTGAACCTCTGCCAGCAGGCTGAAAGCAGCGCTCATGAACGCTACTTTATCAGATATAATAATAATCCCATCAAAACGTTTCTCAAGCCTGTCAGTTCCCTTCAAAGATCCCTTCACTGGCGCTGGGTTTGGATTTTGAGACGTGCAGTGCTCATGTTTATTCAACGAAGTCAACCGCCACAAATATGAAACACTAATGTATACTGAAACTCAAAATATGTGTTTACTTGAAACAAGTTACAAATATTATATGTAACAGAAGGCAGATCTGAAGTTAATTTAAGAGATTATAAAAATCTATTAATAGTGTTTAAATATCACATCACCGTTGTTTAAAAAAATTATAGCACGATATATATTGATATGGAATTATTGTCCAGCCCTATCCCAGATCTAGATGTTTTATTCTTACTGGGAACAGATTTGGAGAAATGTAGCATTACATCACTTGCTCAGCAATGGATGCTCTGCAGTGAATGGGTGCCGTCAGAATGAGAGTCCAAACAGCTGATAAAAAACATCACAATAATACACAAGTTCCTGTGGCTCAGTGGTAGAGCATTGCGTTAGCAGCGCAAAGGTTGTGGGTTCGATTCCCAGGGAACACATACACTGACCAAAATCCGTATAGCCTGAATGCACTGTAAGTCGCTTTGGATAAAAGCGTCTGCTAAATGCATAAATGTAAACATAAGTAATCCACACCACTCCAGTCCATCAGTTAACATCTTGTGATGTGAAACGCTGCTTGTTTGTAAGAAACAGCCATCATTAAAGTGTTTTAACATTAAATCGATGCTTTTTGCCAAAATACGTATTCAATAATAACACTGCCTCCAGTGAAAAAGTCCATCCCCCTGTCCATCTCACATTAAATGCACATACATATTTAATAAGAACCATTTTAGACTGTTTTTGCTTCTAACAGGTACTTGATCTGTGCTGACCTGATTCAGCGAAGTGACTTTTCACTTGAGAAAGCAATATTATGGGTTATGTACTCGTGTTTTAGCCAGAAGCGATGGTTTGAAGTTAAAAACTCAAAGATGGATTTGTTTCTAATAAACACAAAGCTTTTGTTTCACAAGATGTTAACTCATGGACTGGTGTGGATTATTGTGATGTTTTTATCGACGGCACCCATTCACTGCAGAGGATCCATTGGTGAGCAAGAGATGCTACATTTCTCCAAATCTGTTCTGATTGATGGCCTGGGGGCAAGTACATATTCAGCACATTTTTGGGTGAACTATTCCTTTAAGTGTGTATTAACCAGTTTTACTCTGGTAACGTGGAGTGAATGTTACCTCAGCGTTGGTCTGTTTAACATCTGCTGCCGCTGCTGGTGGAGTTTTTTCCACAACAGCTTTCCCTCGAGCCTGAACAGATGCCGCCATCTTTGATTTTTTGGGTTTAGGTTCATCCTCTTCTGATGCACTGTCTTCTTCATCGTCCTCCTCCTCTTCTTCTTCTTCTTCCTCTTCCTCCTCTTCAGTTTCTTCTTCCTTTGCATCCTTCTCTTCCTGGACTTTACCCTTCTTTAGGTTTCCTTTCTTGTTGGTTGGAGTTTGTTTCCCAGCAGTCTTGGCGGATGATGGCTAACAAAAACACAAATCAGTTTTTTGTGAAATGTTTTGTGCACTGAAGTTTGAGGATATAAGACTACTTACTGTAGCGGCGCGGCTCTGCGTGATGCTTCTGCGAGCTGGTGTCTTTGTGGGCGGCGGTGGGGGCGGGGCTACAGGTTTGGCAGCGGGTTTTGTTGCCTTCGTTGCAGGAGCTGGTGATGATTTCGCTTTGGATGGAGGGGGAGGAGCTGGTGGGGTCCGGGTAGGTCGTGAAGGAGGCGTTGCTTTAGGGGGAGGAGCTTTTGCTATCTGCGGTTGACTGATAACTTTTCTGACCACTGCGGGGAGAGGCGGGGATCGTGGGCGGGGCGCTGCTCGCTGAGACGAGCGGGACGGCTATTAGGGAGGATAAATAGGTTAAAATATAATAATATAATATATAAAATATAGAATGAAACCTGTCAAAAAGATGTCTAAGTCACATTTACATTCTTAAAAAGATAAATAAATAATAGAAATAGAAAATAACTAAAATATGAGAAAATATATTTTGCATTCAAAAATGAAACCTTATTTTTAGGACTAATATTTTCATGAATTTAAGCATATTTCGCCTCTAGTTATCATACTGTAATGTGAACAAAATATATATTATATAAATTAAGTATTTATACATCATGGTATAAAAAAGAATCAGTATTTTAAAAGTTCAAAAGTAAATGCATTATGACAGAATTTGGTCAGAAAATTTTCTTATAGAGAGTTTTAAAGATTAAAGAAAGTCTTAAATGAATGGAACGACACAAGGGTGAGTAAATTACAGAATCTTTCTTCAACGATCCCTTTAATTGTGACTCAAATGATTCAGATTTTTAAACATATTTGATGGTAAAATGTAACAGATATATTTCTGTGAGATTTCTCCACAAACAGATACTGTACCTGAGGCGTGCGCTCTTCTGCAGCTTTTGTACTGACATCTAGAGGGAGCCGTTTTATATCTGCTGCTGATTTTATTGTTGTGGTTTTCTGGAGGAGGAGAGAAAAAGCATTAAGTTACACAAAATGAACTCAGAAAGGCTCAGAAGTGAGCGGAGGAGATCATGGACAGACCTGCATGGCCTCCAGTTTTTCTTGCTGCTGACGGATTTTCTCTGATATATCTTTCTGTTTGTCTTCTGATGACTTGTTATCCTTTTTCAAAACGCCACTGGGCAAATTCTGCTTTTGCTCCGGAGCATCACACCTAACAGAACAGAAGAATGAGGAAGAAACCAAACAAAACAGTTTGAACAGTTACAATGCTTCTGGTATCTAATTTCCAAACCTGTCCTGGGTTCCGTCCGGGTTCATGAGACACATCCAGCTGTCTGGGTACCGTTTCTCCACAGCGTCCATCTGAAACGGCAGCGTCCGCCACTTCAAACACTTATCTACAGGTGGAAAGATTGAAAACGTTAAGAAATGATCTTTATCTTCTGAATAAATGTGAGTGGTGTTTGCCTGCTGCAGCGATGCAAGGGAGCGCTGCCGGTTCTGTGAGTGTGGCCGTGTGGATACTAGGATGTTCTGGGTGTTTCTTAGGGTGTTTCTATGCAGTTGCTAGGGTGTTCTGGTTGTTTCTATGTGGTTAATGGGTGTTTCAGTTGTTTCTTAGGGCATTGGGTGCTGTGGTTGTTGGGGTGTTTTCTATGAGGTTACTGGGGTGTTCTGGTTGATAGGGGTTTCTATGAAGTTGCCTGGGTGTTTTAATTATTTCTTAGGGCATTGAGTGTTCTGTTATCTTTTAGGGGTTCCTATGCTGTTGTTGTTGTTTTTTTCCATAGGGCATATGAAATATTAAGACCCCACCAAGTCAAAAGACCCCACCCACATGACTCTAGTCACTAATTCAATGTAAGTCTACAAAATGTTCAAATTTTCAGCATGAATTGTAACATCTGATCACGTTGCATATATTAATTAGCAACAATACACCAGCTCTTTACAACTGTCAATATTTGAAGCAACATTCATGTCTGTAGCACAAAAGTTCATTACTTTAAATTAGGATCAAATCAGGATTCTTGATTATGACCAAAATATATATTTTCCAAATTTATGCAAATAAATATTTGGCATGTTAAAGTGTTCATACCACACTGGATGGTGACCGGGATCTCCATGGCTCTCCGTCTGCGAAACCGGAGTTCATTTGAGGGGACGGAGTTCCAGTTAGCCGACAGATAACCAAATTCATCCCAGAACTTCACTATGCCCTTCTGAGCTGTTGAGAGAAACATTTAATTCATTTCAAATGTATTAAAAAAAAAATTTATAGCTATTAAACTAACAAATTATAACAAAAACAATTCTCATTCATAATTTCTGCACATATTACACGAAAAGAAAGACACACAGACTGACCTATACCGATGTCCTTCCAATACTGGGCGAGATATTCTCCCATGGCTCTCAGTAAGTGTCTGTATTCTTTAGCGTCTGCAAAGTCCTGCTTGTTGTGTGTTGGCTCAAGCACTAGATAGGGAACATCCACTACTCCTACAACACCCCCACAGGCCCTGATACACACACACACAGACAGTAGTCATCCACACGGTTAATGCTCTTGTTACACATCAGCGTACATAATGAAGTGTGTGTGTTTTTCACTCACATTCCTCCCTCCAGCTGTGGTCCTGTCTTCTCGTACATCTTAATTAGACGGCTGCAGTTATAAACGAACATTCCGTCCTGCTCTCGTCTCTCGATGTTCACACCGAATATAAAGTTCAGCTCCTTGGGTTCTTTCAAAGCTCTGAAAGGGAATGAAAAACAGACTAAATATCTCAAGGCACTCTAAGAGGTCACAGTGTGTCTGTAGGTGCGCATTACATGTTTTAGGGGTGCATTACTTTTGTTTGGATGCATGGATGGCTTGTTTTCTAGTAGCTTCGGCACGTAACGCCACAGCCGAATCTTGTGCCTTTCTCAGAGCGGCCTAAAACCAGCGACAGAAAATAAAACATTAAAAACAAGCACTTCGAAATAGACATTTAGTACATTAATTGTTAAATAAAACTAAAGAAGAAAATGTGAGTAGTTCTGTAGTTCAGTGCAAAACTCAACATCGTAATGCAAAGGTGTTGTGGGTGGTGCTATATAATCACTGGATATTCTTCACTGTGTAAATATAATATTTATTTTCTTATTAAAAAGTTACAAAAGTGATTTAGTCAAAAGCAGTGACGATTTTCCTCTTTTTATTTTGATTAACATGAATGACAGACAGCAGGAATATTAGACTGCTGTCACTTTAAGAGCTGCCTGGATCCAATATACTGTTACTGTTATAAGGATATTTGCAAAAACTGGCATTTTGACACATACAAGTGTGTGTGTCATTCCCATTTCCACCATCAGGGCAATAATTAGGAATTTCCAATCAACAGAAAATGTTATGAAACTGCCTGGAAGAGGACGTGTGTCTATAACGTCCTAATGCACCGTGATGAGGAGAGTTTGAGCGGCTAAAGACTCTCCAAGGACCACAGCTGGAGAACTGCAGAAAACACTTGAGTCTCGGGGTCAGAAAACCTTTAAAAAATGATCAATTTCCTATTTTTATGCAGGAGGTCCTGGACATCTTGCTCAGATGCAGGGCATCATAGAGTCTATCAAATACTAACGGATTAAAAAAAATCTAAACCTGACTGAATTTTATGTTGGGCCATGTTTGGCTCTTCAAACAGGACAATAATTCAAAATCAATACAAAAATGGGTCACTTAGCACAAAATAAAGCTTTTGCCATGGCCATCCCAGTCCTCTGACCAGAACTCTGTAGAAAATGAGTGAGGTGACCTGAAGAGGAGAAGCACTAACATGGAGCTGGAGAGATTCTGCATGAAGAAATGATCTCTGATCTCTTTGTCAGGTGTTCTCCAAACTCGTCAGGCAATAGGAGCAAACTCAGAGCTGTTATTTTTGGCAAATTGAGGTTTCAAAAAGTGACCATAGTTGGCTAATTATGCTTTAGGGAAACAATTTGATGACCCAAGTCAATCCTTATTCATTGGACATTCTTGTAATCATTTGCTTGTTTCACAGAAAAGTCTTTGACTGAGATTGTTGAGTTCTGGGTCTGAATGTGTGTGTGTGTGTTGGGGTGGTTGTGACGTCTTACTCTGGCTTCTTTGGATAAATCATCACCAATCTTTAACTCCAGGGCACGAGCTTTACTCTCGGCCTCTCGTGCCTTCTCCTCAGCTAGAGAGGAAGACAAACACATGCACAAGAGAAAGAAAGAAAGGACATGAGTGGTTTGATTTCACAGCAATAAATCTAATTCACTGAGAATCCAGTCAAAAACATTTACTTTGTTCCAATCTTTATCAAGGGAAGAGCAAAAAGATACATTTATAAATATGCCAATTGTGTGTGTCAGCGAGCCGCTATATCCTGTCAAAACTTGTGGTTCAGTATTTGAAGAGGTTAAAAACAGAAACGGTCAGTTAGGAGGAAATGCCATTGTAAGCCACAAAGCCTGAAGTCAACTTCCCTTAACGTCCAATTCTAGACGACTTTGAGATGTTTATGTGGACTGAGGTTAAACTCACCAAGTTTCGAGAGGTGATCTGCCTTCTTGACCTCCTGCTCCGCACGGGTTTTAAAGCGCGTTGATGTGTATTTAAACATCCTAGAAGTTAAAAGAAAATAATGCGTAACTTATATATTGAGTCAGGATTTGTTGCCACCGCCTCTTGAGGGAGTTTTCACACTTGATTTAGTTCACAAGAACTACTAGTAAAAAAAAAAAAAATTGCACATACTTTTTCACTCAGTTGACAACATTAAGAGGTCAATTTGGTGTTAAAACAAAACATGAGATTGTGTATCTATGTGAAACTGGTATTTTTCGTGTTTACCTAGGGTTATATAAGCAACAGGACAATCTCTTGGTTCTGACTTTGTGACCCTGAATGAAGATCCTCATTCTGGGATCGATGTACAGGACAGCAGCATATGCACGGAATGACCTCCTCTCTGGCTTCCTGTTTGAAACACAAACATACGTGTTAGTATCGCCAAAAACATCCAGCACTGCATTCACATGATAAAGACACTTGCCGCATGCCAGCTGAAGAGAAACATCAGGCGGTTTATGATAATTCTGCTCCTGGAAGCCCAACTTCCTAAAGGGTTTACCTCCAATCTGATCCACCACTGTTGACTAGCTGATTTAAAGGAATAGTTCACCTCAACATTAAAAATCAGCTAAAATGCACTCACCCTTAGGCCAGCCAAGATTTTGTTTCTTCATCAGATTTGGAGAAATGTAGCATTACATCACTCACCAATGTATCATCTGCAGTGAATGGGTGCCGTCAGAATGAGAGTCCAAACAGCTGATTAAAACATCACAATAATCTACAGTCTAGCAATTAACATCTTGTGAGAATGAAAAGCTTGTTTTTGAAAGAAACAAATTCTTCATTAAGACGTTTTTAACTTTAAATAGTTGCTTCTGGCTAGTTCATAATATTAGTTTCTCAAATGAAAAACCCATCTAGCCTGAATCAGACGAGAAATATACACAGAACAAGCTCAATTTACAAGATAAACTGATCTAAACAAATATGTTATTGGGCTTTGATGTGAAAGGATGACAGGGGATGGGTTTTTAATTTTAGACTAGTATTTTGGCCAGAACAGGCTATTTCTGTTTCCCCTGCCCAACCCCGCCCCCCTTGAAGGTCAAGTTATTTTTAATTTCTCTATAGCGCCAGATCACAACAGAAGTCATTTAAAGTTCCCTTTCCTTTAGAACGAGTCTATACCTTGTTCTTTTATTAAACAAACTAAATAGCCTTTATGTTATTTATCTTATATGACGGCATGTAATTTCTGTCTCTACATTTTATGGTCGTGCGCGCTTACAATTCTCCTCTGCTCTCTGTATCACGCGTGCACACACACGCACGCACGCACGCGCACACACACACACACACGCGCGCACACTCCCACTAGTATTTGTAAATATTAAGCCGCAAAAGACTATTTAAATATGATTTCTGCGTGTCTCTGTGTTAATTGCACAGACGTGGTTTTGTTTACTACTCGTACTGAAGCGTGCGTGACGCTTGCGGTGATATTAAGGTCTGCCGTCTCACTGATGAGGAGATAAACATAAACAACAATCTCAAGAACTGCTCTGAGTCACTTCATCAGCATTTGCCCGTTTCATTTGAGTAAAACTACCCTCATATCATGTACACAGAGAAATGTAAAGGCATACGGCAACCCGTCAAAAGAAGTTCGGTTTAACTTGACATTGTGGCAAAAATATATTACTATTAAACTATTAATACAGTAAAATGTATGTAATAGGCTACTACTACTACTAAAATGATTAAAACCTTATTTTCAAAGGAGACCTATTATGCTCCTTTTACAAGATATAAAATAAGTCTCTGATATCCCCAGAGTGTGTGTATGTGAAGTTTTAGCTCAAAATACCGACATAATTTTTTTTTTATATCTTGTTAAAATAGCCACTTTTAGGGTAAGAGTCAAAACGCTCTGTAGTGGAGTATGTTGCTTTAATGCAAATGAGCTGTTGCTCCCGGAGAAGAGGGCGGAGCTTCAAGAGCTCTAGCTCCGGCATTAGCAGTGCTAGCCTTTGCAAATAAACAGTTCACGATTAGTACAAGCCTATTATCTTTACAGAAAACATACTCTGTTTAAACATCATCTGATTGTACTCTGCATAATACATTTAATAAACATAATAAATCAGCAGCTACAACAAGTAATCTGTAACGGCGGAGGCGGAGCACAGCTACTCACTCAGGGCTGTGTTTATAGGGCAGCGTCACTAATGGGCGGGACTTTTTCCCCTCGGTGATGTAAACAGAGGGAGAATCTGAAACAGCTCGTTCTGAGAGACTGGTTATGATTTTTTTAGATTACAAAAAATTAGTGGGTGGATTTTTAACATTATAGGCTGGTTGTTATCACACACTGCGGTCACACAACTGTCTTCAAACACCTTATAAAAGCGATTTTCACATAATAGGTCCACTTTAAGGAATAATCATACAATATTTATTCAATGTTTTAATTGTAATATTTTATCCCCTTTATTTTCCAAAAATAAATGTGTTTAATTTTCATTAATTAAAAGATAAATAACATTTATGTTTTATGCCTTACAAAATGTAAATACACAACACAGCATTTCATAAGGCTATTGTGAGAATAAGTGAAACTTGTTTTTATGCTTTCAAATAATTAGACATTAAAACACAGAATTTAACAATAAAACATAAGGTTGGAAAAATAAAACATTTCATAGGGCCATAAACGTAATTTTTGTTCAACTTTTAATAAATTGATATTAAATTGTTTAAGTTTCATGATTTAATTAATTAGAATTAATTTGACATGCTTTTTGATTAATACAATTTAATTTAACCATTAAATAGGAGTCATCCAGAAAAATTAAACCGGAAATGGAATCTACCCCAAAACCGTAAAACTAGGGGAAACACTGCTATTTAAAGTTAAAACACCTAAATAATGGGGTTGTTTCTTACAAATACACAGCTTTTGTCTTCACAAGACAATAACTGATAGACTGGAGTGGATTATTGTGATGTTTTTATCAGCTGTTTGGACTCTCATTCTGACGGCACCCATTCACTGCAGAGCATCCATTGCTGAGCAACTGATGCAATGCTACATTTCTCCAAATCTGATGAAGAAACAAACTTATCTCCATCTCGGATGGCCTGAGAATGCATCATATTTTCATTTGGTGTGAATTACTGCTTTAAGTGTGTTTACTTACGGTTGGTGCTAAGATCTACAGAAAGGTGAAGAACTAGGCCCGTATTCACCAAGCTTCTTAAAGTGCCAGTTTAGTCTTAAGTGCTAATAATTCATGACATTTACTCCTCCTTTCAAACTTAAGTTTAAAGCAAGTTATCAAGTTTCTTAAAGCTAAGAATCACTCTTACTCTCCCAGTTATTTAAACCAGCTCAAGAAATCTCTCGAGTGGTTGGGAGCTGCCAGTAGGGGCTTGTGATGGCGCTGAGGAGACAAAGACGTGCAAATCTTTCAGGAGAGGAAGAATGTTCTTGAAATGTTTGACGACGAGCACTTCATCAAACGGTTACATTTCCTCCCATTTACCGTGCATCCGGAAAGTATTCACAGCGCTTCACTTTTCCACATTTTGTTATGTTACAGCCTTATTCCAAAATTGATTAAATTCATTATTTTCCTCAAAATACTACAAATAATACCCCATAATGACAACGTGAAAGCAGTGGCGGCTCGTCAGGAGAGGCACAGCTTCCCCAAAATATTGAGATGAAAATGGGAAAAGAACGATTTAATATTAATAAAATTCACTATTAATTTTAGTTCATGTCTCAGAATGTGTATTTGATGTTTGTAAATCCACAACTGCAATACCATTAGCTGTAATGTAAAATGTTACTGAAGTTGGAAAGCGCTGTTTTTATCATGAATGTGCTGAATCCGCTGATGTAATTACAACTGCTAAGAGATAGAGAAGGAGAGGGCTAAATTACGTGATCTTAGTTTGAACGTATCCCGCTGCGTTGATAAATGTACCAAGTACTTATGATGAGTAGTGATATTGAATATTTGATCGCCAACAGATTTACCAAGCTGTCATTCAAACAGCATATACAAATAAAAAATAACCTAAGCTGGATATAGGCTACAGCAGCTTAATTAAAGTGTTAGTTCGCCCCAAAATGAAAATGGCCATTAATTACTCACCCTCATGTCCTTCCAAACAAGTAAGCCCTTCGTTTATCTTCAGAACACAAATTAAGATATTTTTGAAGAAATCGGAGAGCTATCTGACCCTCCATAGACAGCGACGAAACTGAAATGTTCCCAGGTCCAGAAACGTAAATACATCGGTAAAACAGTCCATGTGACATCAGTGGCTCAACTTCAGTTTTGCGACGCTATGAGAATACGGACGATGTAACTCTGGGGAGAATAATGGTTGAGTAACTTATCTTTGCACAAAAAAATAGTATTATTGTAACGTCGCAAAACTGAATTTGAGCCACTGATGTGATTTGTGATTTCATCAAAAATATCTTAATTTGTGTTCTGAAGATGAACGAAGGTCTTACGTGTTTGGAACAACATGAGGGTGAGTAATTAATGACAATTTTCATTTTGGGGTGAACTAACCCTTTAAATGGCACAACATGCAGTTAGCAGACTTTTAAGAAGCGAAGGACATTTGCCTCAAGTGAAAGGTCAGGTAAGTGAAATTATATTATCTTACTGTATTGCGTGTCGTTTTCTGACTAAAAGCAACCAAAAAGCCATTTTAAAGTGGTTAAGCAAATAATAATAATCGTCAGGGATCCCCAGACCAATACAATTAGTCTGCCTCCTCAATTTTAAAACGCACGAGCCGCCACTGCATGAAAGAAGTTTGTTTGAAATCTTTGCAAATTTATTAAAAAATTAAATATCACATGTACATAAGTATTCACAGTATTTGACATGAAACTCAAAATCGAGCTCAGGTGCATCCTGATCATCCATAAAATGTTTCTACAACTTGATTGGAGTCCACCTGTGGTCAATTCAGTTGACTGGACATGATTTGGAACACACCTGTCTATATACGGTCTCACACTTAACAGTGTATGTCAGAGCACAAACCAAGCCAAGAAGTTGTCTGTAGACCTCCGAGACAGGATTCTATCGAGCCCCAGATGTGGGGAAGGGTACAGAAAAATTTCTGCAGCATTGAAGGTTCACAGAAGCATGTAGTCTCTTTTACCCTTAATGGAATTAGAGCTGGCCTCCTGGCCAAACTGAGCAATACCGGCAGCCATATCACCCAGCAGCCCAAACCTGGTTGCCTAACTGAAGCTAAGCAGGGTTGAGCCTGGTCAGTACCTGGATGGGAGACCTCCTGGGAAAACTAGGTTGCTGCTGGAAGAGGTGTTAGTGAGGCCAGCAAGGGGTGCTCACCCTGTGGTCTGTGTGGGTCCTAACGCCCCAGTATAGTGACGGGGACACTATACTGTCAACAAGCACCGTCTTTCGGATGAGACGTTAAACCGAGGTCCTGACTCTCTGTGGTCATTAAAAATCCCATGGCACTTCTCGTAAAGAGTAGGGGTGTAACCCCGGTGTCCTGGCCAAATTCCCTCCACTGGCCTTTGTCAATCATGGCCTCCTAATCATCCCCATACACTTGATTGTCTCTATGACTCTCTCTCCTCTCCACCTGTAGCTGGTGTGTAGTGAGCGCATACACTCGATTGGCTCTATGACTCTCTCTCCTCTCCACCTGTAGCTGGTGTGTGGTGAGCGCATACACTTGATTGGCTCTATGTCTCTCTCTCCACCTGTAGCTGGTGTGTGGTGAGCGCACACTCGATTGGCTCTATGACTCTCTCTCCTCTCCACCTGTAGCTGGTGTGTGGTGAGAGCATACATGATTGTCTCTATGTCTCTCTCTCCACCTGTAGCTGGTGTGTGGTGAGCGTACACTTGATTGACTCTATGACTCTCTCTCTCTCTCCACCTGTAGCTGGTGTGTGGTGAGCGCACACTGATTGACTATGACTCTCTCTCTTCTCCACCTGTAGCTGGTGTGTGGTGAGCGCATACACTTGATTGTCTCTATGACTCTCTCTCCTCTCCACCTGTAGCTGGTGTGTGGTGAGCTACACTCGATTGGCTATATGACTCTCTCTCCTCTCCACCTGTAGCTGGTGTGTGGTGAGTGCATACACTCGATTGACTCTATGACTCTCTCTCCTCTCCACCTGTAGCTGGTGTGTGGTGAGCCATACACTTGATTGGCTCTATGACTCTCTCTCCTCTCCACCTGTAGCTGGTGTGTGGTGAGCGCACACTTGATTCGGCTCTATGACTCTCTCTCTCTCCACCTGTAGCTGGTGTGTGGTGAGTGCATACACTTGATTGGCTCTATGACTCTCTCTCCTCTCCACCTGTAGCTGGTGTGTGGTGAGTGCATACACTTGATTGGCTCTATGACTCTCTCTCCTCTCCACCTGTAGCTGGTGTGTGGTGAGAGCATACACTTGATTGGCTCTATGACTCTCTCTCCTCTCCACCTGTAGCTGGTGTGTGGTGAGAGCATACACTTGATTGGCTCTATGACTCTCTCTCTTCTCCACCTGTAGCTGGTGTGTGGTGAGCGCATACACTTGATTGGCTCTATGACTCTCTCTCCTCTCCACCTGTAGCTGGTGTGTGGTGAGCGCATTCACTTGATTGTCTCTATGACTCTCTCTCCTCTCCACCTGTAGCTGGTGTGTGGTGAGCGCATACACTTGATTGTCTCTATGACTCTCTCTCCTCTCCACCTGTAGCTGGTGTGTGGTGAGTGCATACACTTGATTGGCTCTATGACTCTCTCTCTCCACCTGTAGCTGGTGTGTGGTGAGAGCATACACTTGATTGTCTCTATGACTCTCTCTCCTCTCCACCTGTAGCTGGTGTGTGGTGAGCGCATACACTTGATTGTCTCTATGACTCTCTCTCCTCTCCACCTGTAGCTGGTGTGTGGTGAGCACACTGGTGCCGCTGTCCTGTGGCAGCCGTCGCATCATCCAAGTGGATGCTGCACACTGGTGGTGGTTGAGGAGAGACCCCCCCACATGATTGTAAAGCGTTTTGGATGTACAGTAATACACAATGGAAGCGCTATATAAAGGCATCATTCATTAATTAAATTGATGGAGAAGGGTTTGGTTCGAGTGGTGACCAAGAACTTGATGGTCACTCTAGTTGAATTCCATGCTTATATGTGAATACATTAAGCACCCTCACACTGTGAGAAATAATATTATCTGGTCTGATGAACCTCAATTATAAGCATCATGTTTGAAGGGAACCAGCTCTGCTCATCGCCTGCAGAGTACATCCCAAAAGTAAAGTGTGCTGTTAGCAGCTCATGCTGTGAGGCTGTTTTTCAGCAGCAGGGACTGAGGAACACATCGGAGTAGAAGAAAAGCTCAATCCACCCAAATATAGAGATAGCCTTAATGAAAACCCAGTCCAGAGCATTCAGAACCTCAGACGGGAAGAAGATTTACCTTCCAACAGAACAATGAACCTAAACACACAGCAAGAGTGGCTTATACACAACTCTGTGAATGTCCTTGAGTGACCCAGCATGTCTGCCCCATCCAACCTGACAGAGCTTGAGAGGTGAGGAGGAGAATGGCAGATAATTGCCAAATGCTGATGATGATCAAAGTTTGTCGTATCATACCCAAAAATACCTGAGGCTGTAATTGAGTGAATGCTGTGAATATTATGTACATGTGAACATTATGTAAAAAAAAATGTAAATACATTTTCAAAGATTTCAAACACACTTCTTTCACATTGTCATTATGGGGTATTGTTTGTAGAATTGAAGAAAATAATCCATTTTAGAATAAGGCTGTAGCATAACAACATTTTGAAAAAGTGAAGCTCTCTGAATACTTGCCGGATGCACTGTGCATCACCAAAGAACATCATTACTGACTTCAGTCTAACGCGAGTATTATGGTCGTTAAAACACTCCCGTTATAATCAGTGAAGTGATCTAAACTGTATAATAAATAAATCTCTAACCACTTATTTACACTGCACACATCTGTGTTACAGCTCCAATACAGCCACCGGAGCTGATCTAATCAATGCTTGTGTTTATAACAACCGCGCAGCCGCACGATTCTGAAGCGTCCCATTAGTGGCTCTCCGCACTACATTACTGAAGATAGGCACCTAGTCTATTTTTGACGGATAATAATATTAATCGTCTTGATATCGTCAACAATAATCAGCACCACCCTAAAAGCAGGCCAGTTAACAGCACACTGGTTTAAATATGTAATTAAGACAATGGAAAACATGTTTATCTTTCATTTCAAATGTGTATATCATAATGTATTCTCTTGGAAATTCTTTATTGTCAAATGTGTGTTGAATGTAAACTCTTAGGAATTTCGCCAATCAATGTGAATATACTTAAATAAGGAAATCTATTCAGTGATTGGTCCATGCCTATGTTGTCATCCAAAATCCCGTTTGTGGCACAGCAAAGTGTCGTGAATCATCTCGAAGACTGACACTTAAGCCCTGTTCACACCGCCAGCGATTTTTTCCGCTGTATGTCGCTAGACTCTGTACTGTGAAGACGCTAGTGGGCGTCCCTACTGCTGTCGCTCTAATGTTATTGGTAGACCTTACGTCTGGACATTTATCTTTACAAAATGGAATCACAAACTATAAACACTGAACAAAATTATAAATGCAACACTTTTGTTTTTGCCCCAATTTTTCATGAGCTGAACTCAAAGATCTAAGACTTTTTCTATGTACACAAAAGGCCTATTTCTCTCAAATATTGTTCACAAATCTGTCTAAATCTGTGTTAGTGAGCACTTATCCTTTGCCGAGATAATCCATCCACCTCACAGGTGTGGCATATCAAGATGCTGATTAGACAGCATGATTATTGCACAGGTGTGTCTTTGGCTGGCCACAATGAAAGGCCACTCTAAAATTAGCAGTTTTATCACAGCACAATGCCACAGATGTTGCAAGTTTTGAAAGAGCGTGCAATTGGCATGCTGACTGCAGGAATGTCCACCAGAGCTGTTGCCCGTAAATTTAATGTTCATTTCTCTACAATAAGCCATCTCCAAAGGCGTTTCAGAGAATTTGGCAGTACATCCAACCGGCCTCACAACCACAGACCACGTGTAACCACACCAGCCCAGGACCTCCACATCCAGCATCTTCACCTCCAAGATCGTCTGAGACCAGCCACCCGGACAGCTGCAGCAACAATCGGTTTGCATAACCAAAGAATTTCTGCACAAACTGTCAGAAACCGTCTCAGGGAAGCTCAAATGCATGCTCGTCATCTTCATCGGGGTCTCGAACCTGACTGCAGTTCGTCATCGTAACCGACTTGAGTGGACAAATGCTCACATTCGATGGCATCTGGTACGTTGGAGAGGTGTTCTCTTCACGGATGAATCCCGGTTTTCACTGTACACGGCAGATGGCAGACAGCATGTATGGCGTCGTGTGGGTGAGAGGTTTGCTGATGTCAACGTTGTGGATCGAGTGGCCCATGGTGGCGGTGGGGTTATGGTATGGGCAGGCGTATGTTATGGACAATGAACACAGATGCATTTTATTGATGGCATTTTGAATGCACCAGAGATACCGTGACGAGAGCTTGAGGCCCATTGTTGTGCCATTCATCCACGACCATCACCTCATGTTGCAGCATGATAATGCATGTGTAAGGTGGATGGATTATCTCGGCTAAGGAGAAGTGCTCACTAACACAGATTTAGACAGATTTGTAAACAATATTTGAGAGAAATAGGCCTTTTGTGTACATAGAAAAAGTCTTAGATCTTTGAGTTCAGCTCATGAAAAATGGGGGCAAAAACAAGTGTTGCGTTTATAATTTTGTTCAGTATATATCGCCGGTATAACTAAGATATCATTCTAATCTGACTACGTATTGGACTTAAAATAAATTAAAGTAGCATTCTGCTGTTGGAAAGTGTTAAATAAACTACAGCAATGCTCAGTGCATTAAATCATTAGCCGGTGCTGAACTTCTCACTGCATCATATAATTAACAACACGATCCATCAATGTATGACTCAAACTCACTTTAGACTGCCAATAGTTTATTTTCCACACATCATTTTTATGTCGTTTACATTCCGTCGCCAATGGTCACTCTTGTCGCCAGCTCTCATTTGAAAATGACTGTGATAATTTTGCTGTCTTTGGTGGTGTGAACGGGGCTTTAAGATTTAGTCCTACACTTTGCTCAAACTATGACTGAGACACGTGATAACAAACTTTTAAGTGTAGCTTTAGAGCCAAGACTTTTTTTGGACTTAAGTCAATTCTTAGCAGTGTTCTTAGAGGTTTGATAAATACGGGCCCAGATCATTTGGGAGTTAACTCACACTCCCTCTACAGTCATCCCAGCCATCAGAATGTCCTGGTGGTCCGTCTCCACATCCAACTCCGGCTCTCGGTTATCCATCAACTTCAAGTTATAAACTACAACCAATGTACCTACAAACACACAGTACTCGGTTTTAACTGCCTCATTCAAGACAATCTAATGGATTTCATTTTTGTCAAACTGCTGTAAATACCAACCACTGGGTCCTTCGATCTTCTTGAACTGGCGGAATAGCTGCTCCTCGTTCTTAAAAGGTGAATACTTAAAGATGAGTTCAGTCTCAGTAGCGTACTTCTCGGTGTCTTGAGTCAGAGGCTGCTGGGTCTTTGCATCCCAACTGGGTAATGGGACGATCACCTTCGAGAACAGGCCAAAAACTCTCAGAGGTCTGCTCTTTTTGTTCAGAATGAGTGGTTGTTTATGATGCCTTAAATCAACGTCTTACCTCGTCCAGACCCTCTTCTTCATGAAACGTTCGCGACAAAAACAAACAACTTAATTTGTCATCTTTTTGGTGAAAAGAATGAAGTCCTTCCCAATACGCATGGAGCCCCTAAAAAAGACCAGGATGTTTATGTATTTAAAAAAAAAAAATATCAAGATAAGTGCAGCTTATTGGTTTGTGAGAAAAGTGTGATAATACTTACGACTTTAATCCGTTTCCATACTGGCCAATGTGAGTGGACTCTGGGAATCGTTTGCTTGATTTGCCAAATTGGATGACATGCGTTGCTTCGCCTATTCAAAACATTTCTGTCATCACTGTGCCGTGTATGAGATGTTGTTATCTGGAAATGCATGCATTTTATGGTATGAATAGTTCAGTTTTCTTTGCTTTACTCACTAGGGTCCATTCCAGTGCCATCGTCAAGAAAACACAGCATAAACCCGCCTCTCAGATCTGGTCTCTTCTCTGATTGGCCATAACAAATGTATATTAACATATATTAGGAGTCAGATTATTTTGTTACAATTCATATTTTTGCTAGTGTTGAAATGTAACATAAAACTATTGTATCCAACCTGTGTAGATGTCTATCCGTGTGGCATTTGCATCTCTGTAGACGAGAAATGGAGTCAAATCATTTCAATGATTGCTCAGTATGATTTAGTGCGTCATAAATACTTAATTAGTGATGGAAGAAACAGTGTTAGTACCTTGAGTTGTCCACAAGTTCGGCCAAAGCTCCAAAAAGAAACTCGTGGGTTGTCCTGTCGGCAATAAAATATTTAGTCAGCTACAAATAAAAAAGTGCTCTTTTTTATCGCCCCGTGTTTTGTACTTTTGTAGTTTATGGTTGAAGATTGCGCAGAAGTATGTAACAAAGTTGTGTTGTTACAAAATATCGATTCAGCATTATTAAAACATTGTCACGAATGTACAACATTCACATTCAAAACTGCTTTTTGGTGTTCAATTCACAAACACATTTACACTGTCTGCCCTCCCATTGATATCAAGTGCATCACTTTGCTGAAATAAATTAGCTCTGCATCACCAAATGCCAATCATGCCCCAGCATTTCATCAAAAAGGATAAGACTTCTTGTCATGTTATAGCTGCAAACTGCTCTGTAGAAAGTAGAAGCAGGATCTGTTCACCGACCAACCATCAATGGATGTCGACAAAAATGGCTGCTTTTGAGAATCACAAGTTCCAGTTTGATTGGCTGACTGCTATGCAAGTTGTAGCAGTAGGGTGTACAATGTTCATCAATCAAAAAATTGTAACATCAATTAAAATGTGCAACAGTCAACACTAATCTATGTGGTAAATGCTTTGCATTTATATAAGATGCAATTGTCAGATGAGAAATATTTTTTTTACACTAGCCTATACTCAAGAACACTTAATATTCTGCGATCCCACAGCCGCATAATCTAAACACTTAAAATCAAGCACACAATCTCAAAAATACCAAAGGAATCCTTCCCAGAGTCCACGCGGTAGCCTGTTTCTCTTACTGTAATGGTTGTACCAAACTACATTATTAAAAAACCATGGCGTAGCTTTATTTAATTACCCGATACGTTTTATATAAATCTCAAATGTATAATCAAACATGCACGTAAACACACTAAAATGAGTACTTACGAGTTAGTGTGCAGATATTCAAAGGTGAGCTGAGCTCGGTTTAGCAAGCTGTAATTTGTGTAAGCCATCGTTTCAAAATAAAACTAAATTAAAATAAAGAGAAAGCCAGCTGATTGTATTCACGTCTCTACATTCTTCTCCTATGATGAGAATCAAGTGTGATTGTTCAACACCTAGAAAACAAGAAAAACATCTCAGTACAAACCATCCATAGATCTAAGGCAAAACTGTATTATATCACCTGTTGACCAACTCATTGGAAATGTAATATTAACACACAGCTTACTGTGATTTATACTTAATATAAACAGTAGGTAATACACAACAATACAACGTTTCAAGCAATAGAAAGCTACGTTAATTTTGAGTAAAAACTCAATTTTACTTGATGCTGTCAAATGAATAAGTCAAAATAGAGATGTTAAAAATGGTAATTACTTCCAATGCATTAAAGTGCAATGCATTGTGGGGATCCATACAGTGTGTTATGTTGTATACTGCATTTTGGCAAATGTATTTTAATACTGTGACTATTATACAAATTACACATAACATAAACTGTAGTGTTATATCGAGAATAGCCTCAAATTGAACAGAGAAAATCTCAGTATTTTAAACCTTGTTTAACTACAACATTTTCCATTCTGTGTGCTTTTACATCTCGATTGTCATATTAAACATTTAGTCACTGTAAAGTGTGTGGCTTTTTAATATCCTTTCTTATTGTAGGCATGCATGATGCATTTGTTGAACATTTACAGACTTTTGTCTTTTAACATGATAATGCATGCTTTCTTTTTCCTGGGCTAAATAATGAATTCTACAGGTGAGCTCATAAATGGGGTGTCTTTGAGGGACATTTTCCTGTCCGTCCTTGAACTGAGTAAATGCACACAGAAACACACGCCAGGCCAGCCCATGCTGCAAGGCCCTTTAGATCCATGCACCAGAGACTGATGATCTGCTAACACTTTCATTCAATAAACACTCATATTAGTATCCTCTAGACTGTCGAATGTAACTCCTGACTCGTGCAATAAAGCATGCACAGGAGCACTGGTCAAATAACTGCGGCCTGCCCATAAAACAACCGTCTACATTTACAAAACCAGCAGCCTTTGTACAATAACACAAGCAATACATGTGATTTCAATAATGCAAACCATTTAACCATTCCGCGATCTTCTTTTGATTTTATCCAACGGTTTCTGCCTGTTGCATGAGGAAAACTACCAATCAGAACGTGTTTATTCCTTTTTCGTTCATAGAAAGTAGATGCAAGGCCTCGAATCGCTCCAGCAGCTTTTTCCCTCGAACAACACGCACAAGCAACGAGACCGCATGCCCCGCCCTCCTCGCCGCGTCTAGCCAATCGCGTGGCCCGCTGCGTCATTACGTGCGTCTGATTAGTTGAAGTCGCCGTCGTTTAACGTAAAGCAGGAAGTGTGTGTTGGTCCATGAAGGAATGTAGCGTGGAAAAACGCGGGGAGGCAAAATCGTGCTAAAAGCACAACACGACTAATCGATAAGCTGACCTGCCGATATTGGTTTTTAAAATCATATAAAAGGTAATAATGATACGACAACATTATGCAAGATGAAACCATGAAGTCGCGTTTTGTCAGATAAGTTGATTTACTAATGCATAACTTTATAGTTTTAAGCTATACAGTCTAACGTTAAGCGTTTAGCAACACTTCTGTTAACGTTAAGTACCACTGCTGACTATGAAAGCTGTATGTAACGTAATGGACGAAGCTGGGACAAAATGTCTGCCGTCTCTTCTAAACATAAAAGCTGCTGGATCCGTCCTGGTACCATTCACTGATTTCAAAGTGCTGTAGTGTTTTTACGCTACTACTGAAATTGGTGAGAAATCACACTTGTTTGTGTGACTAAACTGAAAGTGCAAAGAAAAAAAACGTGTTGGGGAAGCGGCCCGCACTTTTTAGCCAATAAGAAAACACTGGCTGCTTTTTACGTGTTCCGATTGGCTGATGTTTTTCTGGGGGCGGGGTTTGAAGAATGTGTTGTTGATGGAATGGGGGTGGTTTTATTCAGTAATATCAATATATATCTCGGTTTAATATCTATTAAAATTAAGCTTCGGAAAAAAGTTTAATAATAACATTTAAAGGTGTAATTTTAAACATTGAATAGGCCTAATAAAAAATGATTAATCTTAACTTTGAATTTAACGTAAACACACAAAGCTAATGTAATGCATTTCATATTTAGGTAAATTGTTAGTGAGAAATGTTTCAAGATTTTCTTTATGCTGTCTTTCTTTGAATTAGCTTTGTTAACTTCTAGATCTATGCACCAATTCCTGGCTGATGATTGGCCGTTGTGCTAAAAAGTGTTTTGTGAATTATTGTCAAAAGGTAAGTGTTTTTTGTGGAGTTTTTGTTCATGTATTAAACGAACAGAACAATGAACGCACCACCACTGAATAATGTCAGACACCTTTACTTTGCTCAGTCAAAATAGCACAATGGAATATTTTAATACATTTTGTTATTAGAAAATTAACAAATGATGTACAATGAATGCATTTAAAACAAATGTATATTCAAGATAGTCATTCATGTGGCATCAAAATAAAGCTTTCAATCATCTAACTTACTCTTGGAGTATAGTTATACTATAACCACCAATCTCAGGTTATATTGCGATTGTTAACACTTCTATACATTCACATTTAGATGAGATCTATTCTGAATCAATTGCATGCAGCCTGCATTACTCAGCTGCACAAGACAAACATGTTGGGAACGGAAAATCACGGTTGAATACCCAAATGCTCATTTCTTTCGGTAGCAGATGTCTTCATGTGTTCTGATGCTGTGAGGTGATAGTTCACTCTCAAATGTGGACGTTCTGCAGATGTCTCTCATTGGCTCAGCAGCAATTCCTATGAATTATTGTTAAAACAATGTATAATAAAACTCAAAACATGCTAATTTACACAAACTTGCATGCATTGTCAAGAAACAATACAAATCAAATTGTGTTATGTTCTAAATATTAGAGAGCTCTTTGGTACGCTCTATAGTTCAAATCCATAGTCCTACCTTTTGAAGGACATTCCCCTGGAAAGAACGTGGTGAGCGTGAAGAAAAAGTTCCACAGAGACTCACGAGGACACAGATAACCAGCGCAACACTAACCAGCAGCAGGTGATACCTGCACAAGGCTTTTTCGTCCTGGTCAAGCAATACAGAAGTGGAGAGGTTAGCTAGATGTTGCTCATACGATGATGGTTCACAATTGACACGGTTATTGAACTTAATTGAGCTACATAGTGACACTATTGTCTTCTGTAGATCTGCTTTGCGGTTGACATTGAATATGTTGCATGGTTGTTGAATGAATTTTACAACATTAACACGGTTTATTACCCATTTATTAGTGTGAAGCTGCTTTGAAACAATCTTTACACTCTTTAAAATAGAGTTTCCATTGGGTATGCCATAGAAGAAGCAATTTTTCTTAGTGTGAAGAACATTTTAATGTTTTTTTATTTATTTTATTTATTTTATTTTAACAAGAAATGTAGTGTTAGTTTTACAAGAAAAGCTAGCAGTTAGAGAATAAATATGCATTTGATAGAGGGTCAAATATTGTGTTTTTTAAATAAAAAGAAGACAGATTAGATAAAATAGAATTAGAATAGAGAGTGCTAGAGTTAGAGGGTCAAATAAAGATGGAAGAGATGTGTTTTTAGCCGTTTCTTGAAGATGGTAAGGATTCAGCTGCTCGGATTGAGTTAGGCAGGTCATTCCACCGGATGGGAACAGTTAATGAATTTTTTTTTAATTAAGGTTTAAAATCCTTTTGAGCAACGAAAAGGTTCTTTACTCCTAAATAAAGTTTCTTTACTGCATCAGTGGTTCTATGAAGAACCTTTAACACCCATGGGACCTTTCTGTTCAACAAAAGGTTTAAAATGGAAAAATGTCCCTCACACGTTATCCATAGAACCTTTCTATTCCACAAAAGGTTTATAATGTTCATCACACTTAAAAAAATAATAATTATTATTTTCAAATCTGTTCACTGAAAGGTTCTTTGAGGAACTCAAAATTATTCTTCTTTGTCATCGCTGTGAAAAATGTTATTTGGAATATTTATTTTTAAGATCGGCTCTTCATGGAACCATTAATTCCAACAAAACCGCTCTATTTTTTTAAGAGTGTATTGAATAAATCGCTATATAAATAAATGTGACGTGAGCTCCACATGTGTAGAACTTGAATCCCCATCATTCATGGTTTTACACATCCCCTGCCATGAACCATTTTCAACTTTCAATCATGAACTATTTCACCGAGTCTATCTGAATGAATGAATGCATCGTGTGTTTCTACCTTAGTGAGCAGGACTGTCAAGTGTGGATCTGGTGTGAACTCCAGACCGAAGCAGTGTGGAGACCTGTGCTTGTGTGCTTCTACAGCAACAGCCCTGACAGGTGAAGCGCTCTCTGTGACCGGGCATTCTGGAGGGGATCTGAAATATCAGTGCGTTAGCTTGCGGGATGTTTATTTCACTCACGAATGGGTTGTGTATGTATACGCTTCTCACGGCGTTTGAGGGAGAACATGGGTCAGGGCAGTGAAATGAAGACAGGTCAGGGGTCGACTGCTCTGCGTCCCAGCAGGAGTTTGACTGTTGTGCAGGAGCAGAGATATATTGATGGATGCTTTCGCTGCAGCCCCTGTGACAGATTATGTTTGAGTTAATAGAAATTAATATCAGGACACCTGCCAAAAGTACTTCATTCCTGTTGTTCAATACATTTTCATTTCTCCTCTCCATCACATATATCATATTAAATATTACACTCAATGTGAACTGCACAACCGTTATTATAATCAGGTTATAATTAATAAGTTGCCTGAGCTTGACCAGAACTTATTTATGAAAGTTTGACATATCCTTTTATTAAAATACTTTTAAATGACAACACATAAAATAAATAGAAATATTAGATACAAATATTGCCTTAGTAACCGAAACAAGATTCTATTGAAGCAAATTCACTATGAAATAAGATAAAATAGAAATATATGAAAACGTCTTTTCAACTAAAATAAAGTAGAAGCACGAAAAATACTAAATGGAAATAAATAAAAACTAATTTCCCACAAAACTAAAATTAAAATGCTTGTTTTCTTTACAAAAAAACTAGCTTCTCTAATCTTTCTGTATTATATCTATTTGTTTTACTTTTTATTTATTATACAAAAGCACAAAAAGGCCTCTAACAATAGTTTATTCTATTCTTTTTCAATTCTAACCTTGCTACGTGTGCTGTGCTAGGCTAACTGAGACGTGTTATTGCTCTTTTGTTGGTTCTGATTGCTTCTATTCTCCTCATTTGTAAGTCTCTTTGGATAAAAGCATCTGCTAAATGACTAAATGTAAAATGAAACCTGAAAATATAAAAATAAAGGCTGTCAAAATATGAATAAAAACTGTAATAATAAATAATACTACAGTCATGCACAAACCTTTCATGCCCATCTGGCTGCCCAACATCGTGGCACTAATGGCAGTATGATCTGGGACGTCCCCTATAAACGCCAGCGGCACCAGTAAGGACACATGAGCACTGCTCGTGGAAATATTTGTCCTATCTGAATGCTCCACCATTCGGGGAGACTCTTCCTCCAGCGGTGCATCGGTGTCGTTCAGATGTGTGCAGAACTTAAAACCAGCGATAGCACCCAGAACCCGGTTCCAGTCCTAGAAAACAAGCACATGAGTTCATCTATAATTAACTGTAAACTCCAAGAACTACAGCAGTGATCGTCATACTCACTACGCTTATGTCAGGGTTCTTGATGCTGTGATTCTGAGAGTAAAGTCCAATGCAGACGAAAGTTATGGAGAGGATTAGCAGACTGAGGAAGAACACAACCACAGGAGGGTGACGAGAGACCTGATCTCTCAGGTTAGACACAGGCCTCCACTGACCCATAATGCACCAGGAGGGAAGACAGCACCTGAGAGGTTCAAACCATGCCAAAGATGTAATGCCTTTATTTGTGCATGACTGTCAGGCTCCTAAACTCAGTCTCATAACATCATTACATCCACAGGACTCAATTTAATAAACTGTATACACATCCATTATTCTCCATCATCCAATGCTGCTATGTTTACATGGAGAGTTAGCAACCTATTTGCACATCCGTGTTTTTATTAATATTTATTATCCACAGTATACTTTCCATTGAGCGGACCTGTCCTGACCTACATTTCACTACTGATTATACCCTGGATGATTGTGTATGTGACAAATAATAAAGAACCTTGAACCTTGAACCTAATGCCTTTATTTAGACTTTATATAAAAAAGTAAAAAATAGGCATAATTCCATTTTATAGAGCCTAGGATTTAAAAAAGTAGGATAAGCTACATTGTTATAGCGCTGAATGTTTGGTTAATATCTTGGTGATAAATATTTAGTTTTTTCCCCACATTTTTTTGGGGGGGACTTTAGCTGTTTGACTAAGCATTAATTAGAAATTATTCATTGTAATCACTGCTTTAAATGTAAGGTAAAATCGAGCGCTTTGCATTATGGGATACAGTCCCATTTAGTGTATACTGTATACATTTAAGCATATGTAGTGTGTAGAATGCTTCTAGTTCTATCTGGATTCTTCATGGACGCTGAAAAATATGTTTACCGTGATGCATACTGTATCAGTAATAAAAGTAGTATGTCCGCATGTTATTGAGACCCTTTCTAAACTCATAGTTGCATAAAGTGTGAACAGTTCAATCTAATTCATGTTGACACACGAACTAGATTGTGTAATCATAATTTGATCGTATTATAAAGTTTACCCCATCACTTACCTTTAATTACGTTCATTTAATTAGCGCGTAGAGACGTTTCACTGCCATCTATAAGTGTAGTTTGTCAGGTAAACATTGATTGAATGCAACGCAAGCAGCTTCCTGTCACAGGAGGGGTTCCTTCAAGACCGCTTTAATTACATAATAAAAGTCCAGTGACGAAGACGCACACATTACACATCTAAAATGTTCAATTTTAATTAAATCAAGATAAACTCTTTGTTTTGGACTACATATATCTTAAAGATATTTAATTAAACGCTTTATGTGTTCGTTATACATTTGTATAACATTGTTATGCAGAAGAATAAAAAATAGTCAAGCTGAATAGAATGAAAATTGGCTGTATAAATTAAATGTAAAATGTGCTCTGGGTTTCTGGTACTGATTTCTTTTATAAAGAATTGATATTTTCAGGCGAACCTTCATCAATGTCGCATCGAGAGATCTTTTATTGTGTAAAGCAGAAAGCGGAAGTGCTGTTCGTGGTTTCCTCCTGCAGTCTGCCGTGCTCACTCCTGCTGTTTGAATGAGACCTTCTAATGATTAAATTCATATTCATACTTAAATTGGATAAAAGCTGTTGAAAGGTGAGATTTTATGCTTGTATGTTTATCGGTGCGTCTTGCTTAAACACAACATGATGCATATCGTGTGTTTAAATCAACCTAGCGTCACTTTAACGAGAAGCTAACCTGATAGCGCAGTTTACCGAACTGTGAAAATATATTATTTACTAAACTAATATTTCATTTAGAAACGTACAGTCTGTATTTGATATTTAAAACACATTTTAATTCTTACTCGAGGCAGATAAGTGTTATATTTATCATTGTTATATACTTGTGTGCTATTTATTAATATTTTGTTATTTTCACGTTTTTATTAGTTTTTTTCTATCTGACTTTAAATGATATTATTTAATAAAAATAGCTAACTTATAAATAAATAGTCTGTTTGGGTTAAATAATGAGTAATCTAGAAACAGTTTCCTTTCTTGTTCAGAAAATATGATAGTAATCTATGCTTTGACGTTTTTGTTAGTTTTTAAACATTTCTACTTCGCTTTAAATTATATTTATTAAAAAAGTGAACTTATGTAAAAATATTCTGTGTGAAAATAATGAGTAACTTAAAGAAATGAACTCTTCATTTTCCTGTCTTGTTTATAAAATGACTAATATTTTTTTCAATATTGTTTTATTACTAGTTTTAAAGCAATAGCAGTGAACAAAAACATACCAAAAAACAAGGCCAGACTACATTACAAATAACATAAGTGCCTAAAATAACTGCAAATGAGAAAGATAAAACATACAAAAAAATGGGAGATGAAATCATAATTTAGTAATAAATGACTAACCCAGAAGAGAAAGGTTTCTGTTTGGAGGTGACTGAAGACTGTTAAAATACAATGAAACAAATCCATATAGACAACTGATAAGTGTTCTGTCACACTGGACATTTGAATCAGTGCTTGTCATTCGATTTATGATCATTCTGATTGTTTCAGTAATGTCTTCCGACGCTGTGAAGAAGAGAAAGCCGAAGGTCATCCGAAATGAAGCAGGAGCGCCGGAGACCAAGCGAGGTCGAGGAGAAGGCGATCAGGTGAGCAGCTCTGATCTCAAATGCACTGAAGAGCTAAAGCCGCTTCTGTTAGTGCTGATAGTGATGTGATTGTAGCAGAGCAGTCCATTAAACCTCAATTCTTCTTCTTTTCTAATAACTCTGATGTCCGTGTGCAGCTGAGTGCAGTCAGTTCACATGTCAAGTTCAGGAAGGTCAGGTTGAGGCAGGTGCAGGTACCATCCAGCATGTTTCAGGCTTTCTTTCATGAGTTGTGTTCAGATGAGCTTCAGTGAGCAGATATGTTGATGTGAGACTCGTGTGGCGTGTGTACGTAGGTCACGTATCCAGCCGGACCTCATCTTATCGGACAGAGGAAGCTGATTACAGGAAAGAATCAGGTTCCTGTGAGATCTCTCTCTCTCTCTTTCTCTCTCTCTGACAGCTGAAGGGTCCAAAATGAACACTTGTCAAGCAAGCAGTGTGTCAAAACTTGTCAAAATAAGCAATAATTATACTTCTAAATTGCAAGAGATGATGTAGAATATAAAAATGATATTCTGCTTGAAATTTAAAGAATAATACTCGTACAAATTATTCTGAACTCAATGTGATAACACATTTTTGACATTCAGCCACCATATAAAAATATGAAGTTAATTGTTAAAAATAAATATATAGCATAATTGTCATGTTATACTTGTATAGTTTAGTATCATTCTAACAAAAATACTTGTTTTAAATGTGAATATATATATATATATATATGTGTGTATATATTAGTAAATAACAATAATATAATTGTTTAAATAATTTAAACTTGTAATATTACCTTATTTTAATAAAAGATAAGTTAAAATTAAAAATAGTTAAATACAAAATGGTCAAAAGTCAATATTTTGTTTAGTGTAATTAACAAATAATAATTTATATTATTATTAATAATGGCAATACTAAACATTATTATTATTACAAGTGTTTTTAAATGTATAATATTAATTAATTTATATAATAATACTTGTTATAAAAATATTTGCTGTGATTGCCAAATCACAATCAAGTATTGCAGAGAGCTGTGTAATTGAGCTTCAATTAAAACCACCTGATTGATCTGTTGCAGGTCATTTTGGATCTCATTAAATCATAAATAATTACAATTTTGGATTTCCTGCTCAGCTGTCGTCATGTTTTCTGTTGCACCTTTGGGTGAGGAGGGTCATATCTCATCCCATAAGAAAGTATTGTTATTGGGTTGTGTGCGAGTCTCAGCTGTTAGGCAGGGTTGTGTGTGTGTGTGTGTGTGTTGTCTGGTCACTCAGTGTGTGTGTGTGTGTTCCTCAGGATGTCCGAGTGTATAACGAGGAGGTGGAGTTGGAGGTCAGGGACCCGCAGCAGGACTACATGCTGTATAAGGACACGTGTGCCGCTCTGGCCAAACTGATGGCAGAAATACAGGAGCTGAAATCCGCTGGCGCCAAAGTCGGAGTGAGTTTCACATTTGCCATGCGTCAAAAAATGGAAATGAATGAAGCTGATATTTTCTCTCTGCATGCCAGAGTGTAGAGATCGAGGAGAAACGCAGACAGTGCAGCGTTCATTTCATCACCCTGAAGAAACTCAACCGCCTGGCGCACATGCGACTGAAGAAAGGCAGAGATCAGACACATGAGGTAAACACAGTTCAGTTAAAACCAGTTTAGTTTGACTAGTTAACTAACAATACTCCTCTGACCGCAGGCGAAGCAGCGAGTGGATGTTCTTCATTTGCAGCTGCAGAATCTGTTGTATGAGGTCATGCACCTGCAGAAAGAGATCAGCAAATGTCTCGAGTTCAAGTGAGTTTTACCGAGCTTTTCCAAGCCAAACGGACATTTCTAGAGTGACTGTGACCCTGGGCCACAAAAGCAGTCATAAGCAGCTCATGTATATTTGTAGAGATCGCCAACAATACATTGTATGGGTCAAAATTATCAATTTTTCCTTTATGCCAAAAATCATTAGGATATTAAGTAAAAATCATGTTCCATGAAGATATTTTGTAAATGTCCTACCATAAATATATCAACTTCATTTTTGATTAGTAATATGCATTGCTAGAACTTCATCTGGACAATTTTAAAGGTGATTTTCTCAATATTTAGATTTTTTTTTTGCACCCTCAGATTCAAGATTTTCAAAAAGTTGCATCTTAATCAAATATTGTCCTATCATAACAAACCATACATCAATGGAAAGCTTATTTTTATTTAAGCTTAAATTGATTCAGTTTTCATATGATATATGATGTACCCTTATGACTGGTTTTCTGGTCCAGGGTCACAAATATTTTCTAATAAATATTTAATATTTGTGCAGTATGCATTTATTTATTTATTAATGCTTTCAATCGTTTATTAGAATAAAAATGTATTTATTTATCCATTCATTCGTTAATTTAATTGTTGTTTGTTTAATCTGCTAGAATACTATTGCTTTATTCTTGTTCTGTGTGTCAGGTCTCAGCATGAGGAGATTGAGTTGGTCAGTGAAGAGGAGTTTTTTCAGGAGGCTCCGGCTGAGATTTCACGCCCTCACGTCACTCATGATGACCACCACCAGCTCACGCTCGCCCGCCTGGACTGGGAACTGGAGCAGAGGAAGAGGTGACACCCGACCCCCCATAAACCTCGAATACCTCTAAACCCTGAGCAACTGATAAGATGATGTTTCCCATGATGCAGGTTGGCGGAGCAGTATAAGATGTCTCTGGCTAGAAAGGAGAAGATCCAGAAAGCCATTGAGCAGAAGAGAGAATATCTCAGCAGCCTTCAACCTGGCCTGCAAAACATCATGCAGGTCGAACCCGAGTTTGACATATATACAATACTAAAAGTTTGGAGTATTTAAGATTTTTTTAATGTTTTTGAAAGTCTATAATGCTCACCCAGGCTGCATGTATGATTTATTTGAATACAAATACTGTAAAAACAGTAATATTTTTAAACATTATTGCTGTGTAAAATAAGTTTTCTATTTGAATATATTTTTAAATGGAATTTATTCTGAATTTTCAGCATCATTACTCCAGTCTTCAGTGTCACATGATCTTCAGAAATCATTATAATATTGCAGATTCGCTGCTCAAGAAATGTATCTTATTCGTTTTGAAAATAGTGCTGCTTAATATTTTTGTGGAAGCCATGATACACTTCCAGTTAGAAGTTATTGCTGAATATTTCTATTCAGCAATGATGCATTAAATTGATCAATAAAGAGATTTATAATGTAACAAAATATTTGTTATAAATGCTGCTCTTTTGAACTTTCTATTTATTGATGAATTCTGAAAAATGTATTAGTTTAGAAAAAATATCGAGCAGCAAAAACCATTTTCAACATTGTTTATAATCATAAATGTTTCTTGAGCAGCAAATCAGCATTTTAGAATGATTTCTGAAGAATCATGTGACACTGAAGACTGGAGTAATGATGCTGAACAAAATACATTTTAATATATTCCTAATAAAAACAATTCTTTAAATTTGTATTATTTCACAATATTACTGTTTGTACTGTATTATGAAAATTAATTAATGCAGACTTGGTGAGCAAAAAGTATTAATTTCATAAACATTAAAAAACAATTTGTTCTGTAGTGTGAGTCCCATTTCACACCTGGGGTCCGGTTCTTCGTACGTCACTAACTCAGTTCGCTGGATTTGATTGTTGACGATTTCTCTTGATCTTGGATCATTTGGTTCTTCAAAGCTCATCCTGGACTTGCTGTCATAGCAACAGGTCCATAAACTTAAACCTGCTCGGGAGCAGCTTATTTCATGTAAACAGGATTAGATCGCATCTTTTTAAGCAGAATTGATACTTAACATCTGTCACAGCCACCGCTACTTTATTATAAGAGTACCTTACTGGTCCAGGGACAATCATTTCAAATAATAATCATTTAAAAATAAGATAATGATGTGTAGTCTATAATACTATAGACAGTTTTACTCATTGAAAGATTTATTAGTGATGAAATAATTACTTTATAATTGTATTGGAGTCTTACACATGCTGTACAGTTAATCTGAGCCGTGCATTCATTTGAGTGATGACAGATATTATGGGATGGGCTTGGAGATGCAGATAACATGATCTCTAAGAAACTGTAATTAATAGTCTGTTTCAAAGATAAAATTAAATGAATTGCTAATTACAACACTGAAGTAAAAATGTAAAGCTTGTACAAATACTAGAAATCATAAATAAATAATTGGGAATCATGTAAAAAAATGACAAATAAATTAACATAATAATTAATTGGGAATCATGTATTTGGGATGAGAAAATAAATTAAAAACAGATATAAATGTATCTATATAAATGTATATAGTTTTGTTCGCTTGGCTGTTTCCTTCTACAGTTTTTCGTCAGGTGTCTTTTGTAATGATATGATGTCATTATGCTGCTGTCTCGCCGCCAGCCGCTCGCTGCATTACTGATCATGGTTTCCAGTAGAGATCGACCGATATATTTCCCTATTAACATTTACTATAGAACCATTATTTCACTAATAAATACATCTCTATCTAAATTAATGATTTATTATCTCCAAGCGATCAGTTTGAGTATAGTTCTGTGTAAATAGATAAACCGCTGTCAGCAGTTTTCATAATTTAGACAAAAACATTTTAATAATTCTGATAAAACAGTTAAGAAATGCAATAAAATACGATGTTTTGTTAGTTATAGCTTATTTCAATATTCCAGAGAATATTATTCAGTGAATTATTCTTCACTCTTTAGTCTATTAAACAGCGTTTAAACCTAAAACTGTAGTTTAACATGAAGTTGATATGACTTCTGTCCTTTATTTTCTCCATTTGAAAACATTAGACATTATTTTGCTTATTGTTAATATCAGTGTTGCTGATGATGCTTTTTATAAATAAAATGTTTTTATTGTTGTAATTTGAAGATAACATTTTACATGAAAATGTTAATTTTCAACAGTTGTTTGTTGTTGTTAAGACGACTGAAAGAAGGAAAAACCAAAGCTTCACTCTGTTATTTATTTACTTTATAACAGTAGATACATATCGGTTCTGCATATCGGTTATCGGGTACATAAACATGCAAATAATCGGTATCGGTTATAAAATATCAATATCGGTCGATCACTAGTTTCGAGTACATCTGCCCTTTCCGGGGAACACTAGAACGCGCAGTAATCTGAGACAACTTAATCCAGATATTTTAATCCAATACGCAAATTCGTTTAAAGATCTAAATTAGCCAGAGACCAGTTGTCACGATTATAAGATCTGGCATCTCTCAAATCATCTCAGATGTGTTAAGCGAGGTTCAAAGAACGGACCCCAGTTGGACAGGGAGAGACTGACTGATGTATTTTCTCTCTCGTTCTCATAGGCGTCTCTCCCAGTGCAGGAGTATCTGTCGATGCCGTTCGAGCAAATGCAGAAGCAGGCCGAGGTCGCCCGTCACCTGCCGCCCCCTCTGTACGTGCTGTTGGTCCAGGCGGCTGCGTACGGACAGGCTTGCGGTAAGACTCGCATCTTAGCCTCTAAGACCCTGCGTTTCTGATGAATCCTGGTTTGAGATCATGCAATCATGCGTTTCAGACAAAACCCTGTCAGTGAACATCAGCGGAGACGTGGACGAGGCCAAAGCTCTCTCCAGACCGCCGGAGGACTCACAAGGTACCTGCGTGTCCGCTTTATGAATCAAGTGTATGAGATCAGTGGAGTCCTATAGTTCATGTGTTTTTGTCTCAGATGATGAAAGTGATTCAGACGCTGAAGAAGAGCAACAGAACACGGTCAGACTCGACTTTATCTTCTTCTTCAGTTCATTATCTTGTAGATTGTGTGCTGATGTACTCATTTTCCATCTCTCTCTGTTCAGAAGCGCCGGCGGGCGACTGTAGGCGTTCAAATGGATGACAAGCGTAAAGAGATGCTGAGACGCCACCCTCTCTCGCTCTGCGTGGACCTAAAGTGTAAAGGTGTGGAAAGAAATAGCACTTATCTAATTTGAATATATTTTAAAATGCAATTTATTCCTGTGATCAAAGCTGAATTTCAGCATCATTACTCCAGTCTTCAGTGTTGCATGATCCTTTTTCTTAAAGGTATAGTTCACCCAAAAATTAAAATTCTGTCATTAATTACTCTCCCTCATGTCGTTCCAAACCTGTGAGACCTTCGTTCATCTTCAGAACACTAATTAAGATGTGTTTAATGAATTCTGAGAGCACTCAGACCCTCCATAGACAGCAAGGGTCCTGACACGATCAAGACTCAGAAACATAGCAAGGACATCGGTGAAATAATCCACGTGACATCACCATAATTCAATAATTCATGGATATGTTGTTTACGCTTTGAGCTGAATAGGGTTGGGTGTCTTTTGAATTTGATTTTCCTATTCTTATCGATTCCCAGTTTCAATTCCAATGTGGTTAAAAAAAAAAGTCAAATCGTTTAGATATCAAACATATTCATTCTGTGTCTCTTGTCACAAAACATTTTTTTGCTGCTGAATACTATGAACAAAAATCAGGCGGCTACATAAAAACTGAACTCGATTAAGAGCTGTTTGTGTGCAAAATAGAGCTGCACGGTTCTGGAAAATTGAGGTTGTAGTTCTCTCTCAGTTCTGAAGATATAATATTAGACGACTAAATCTCATGGAATTTATGAATGGAATGATTCAATGACTCACTCAAGATTGATTTGTTTCATTACTGGATGAATCAGTGTTTTTGAATGAATGATTCAAAGACAAAATCACTTTTAAAAGCCCTGTTTGGCCACCAAAAAAAGGAATTGATCGGTGAAATTTATGTTTTACAACAAGTATCGGATTCTGGAATTGGAATTGGTTTTACATTCTTAACTCTAATGATCTGAATGTAAATAATGTATCCACGCACATACGCTGTTTACGTATGTGATGCTCTCCAAAATGGCGCTATAAGGCGACGCAGAGGAAACGAAGTGTGGAAAAAAGTCTGTTTTTTTTGTGCAAAAGTATTCTCGTAGCTTCTTAAAATTAGGGTTGAACCTCTGATGTCACATGGATTATTTTACCGATGTCCTTACCTTACTCTCAGATTTGATCAAAAATATCTTCATTTGAATGAAGGTCTTACAGGTTTGGAACAACATGAGGGTGAGTAATTAATGACAGAAATGTCAGTTTTGGGTGAACTTAACCCTTTGTGTTACTGTAGTCAGTCATTTTAACAGTACTAATTGCATCATCTCTCTCCAGACGGCAGCGTCCTGCATCTGTTCTTCTATTATCTCATGAATCTCAACATACTGACTGTGAAAACCAAAGTTTCCACCACTGCGGATCTGTCTGGAGCCATCAGCGCTGGGTCAGTACAGCAGCACCTAACCCAAACCCTCTTCAGCTTACACCGGCAGCGCAGTTATTCATTTTCTAACACCATTAACGCATCTGTCACAGAGAGCTGCTGAACTCTGAGAGTCTGCTGAACTGTCTTTACGCGTCTGATCACGGCAAAGAGACGCCCAACCCGACCAACCGCTACCAGTTTGATAAAGTCGGGTAAGCTTGATTTATCTATTTTAATTTTAGATCAATTATGTATGAATTTAATATGTCTTTATAGGTATTTTCTTTAGTTTTAGTTTTAATAAATTTTATTTTTTTTGTAACGTTACTTCAACATACTACATGGAAATGAAATAACATATATATAGTTGGGTGTTTGGCTTAGTGTCATGTTAGAATAATTTTTATACTCATACCTTTTGTTGTTTTAATATTTTGAAATGTTTTTAGCTTTATTTTTTGTTTTCATTTAAATGTTTAGTTTTGAAATGTTGTTGTATGCATTTATCATTTTATTTAATTTCTCAATTTTCTTAAATGTGTATATGAAGAGCTCTTTTCCAAAACGCGATAAACGCCAAATTTATGAGTTCGGCATGACGAATGAGTTGGTCATGCCATTTTGCTGTGTACTGAACCTATTCACTGCTCCATCAATGTTTCATGCCAAATCACTATATTTCCTTGTTTAAAATGTACCTCACTCTCCTGACCTCACAAAGAGGCGCTCTAGCGACTGGCGCTAAGCTGTAGCCTTTGGCGTTCCTTGTTAGAGCGCCCGCCTCCGGAAACCCGGGTTCGAGACCCGCTCGGTGTGATGCTGCGGACCCGGAGGGGTTTAACAATCATTGTTTAACATGTTCAGACTGAGCCAACAGACCATTTTAACAGGATAAATTGAATATTAACAAAACGTATGGGTCTAGGTAAAAAAATGTCATTTTCATGAAAACTATTAAAATGGATTTATAGCGTTTTGGAAAAGAGCTCTTCATTTGTAGTATGTATAGAGTTTTAACTTAAAGTTGTAGTTACTTTTTCTTATTTGTAAGTCGCTTTGGATAAAAGCGTCTGCTAAATGACTAAAAAGTAAAGTAAAGTAAAAAGTAAGTTTATATTAGTATTAATATCACCAGAGATTGAGTAGTAATACTGACAAAATAATAAATTAACTAAATGATATTAGGAAATGGATTTAGTGCTTATATAATTTCAAGTATTATAATTTTTTTACTAGATTTGCATTATTTATAATGCATATACTATACATATATATATATTTTTTACTTTTTAGTATATTTAAAAAATATTAAATATTTGTGTATAATAATTAATAAAAAATTAAATACGTTTTTCTTTAAACTGTATTGGTATTATGATATGTTTTAATTGATATGAATATCGTGAAAACCTCTTTGCTTTTGACAAAACATTTATTTATTTTTTCTGTAGAATCACTACGTTTGCAGATTATGTGTCAGATCTCGGACATCCGTATGTTTGGGTGCAGAAATTGGGTGGCCTGCAGTTCTCGTCTGATGGCGCACAGGTGTGTGTTGCTCTAGAAATGTTTGAGATATAATTTTGCAGTTTAGCCTAAAAATGTTAAATTGAAGCAGAACAGCTTAAATTCATAAAGTTGTTGTATGCACTGCAAAAATCATATACCTTCCTCAGTTTTGTTTTCTAATACAAATATTTAAGCATCCTTAAATCAAGATGCAGAGTTACTTGAGATGCCAAATGAAGATATGAAATCTTGTTTTCTGAGAAACTACACAAAATGAAGTGAGTTTGTGTTTAAAGCAAGAACAAATACCTGTTTGTTGGGTATGAAAGCTTGTTTTTCCTTTAAATGAAGAAAATAATAATTCTAAGCTCATTTGCAGATATTTGTTCTTATTTGAATCATAAACATAATTTGATTAAGTTCTAAAACAGAATGTTATTTTTCTTCATAATACATCTTGATTTAAGAGTCTTTAGACATTTGCACTGGCAGAAATACTGAGAAAGGATGTCACTTTATCTCAGTTTGATCAGGAGTAAAATTATTTCCATATTTATAGTTTATAAATGAATCAAAAATAATGGAGATCTGTTGAAAGATGTATTTTCAAACTCGTATAAATCCCTAGATATTTAAATGTGGAAGTCGTCTAAAATGCACCTTCATGAAACTTGCAGAAAACGTGAAAACAAGCGTTATTCTTTCCGGTGCGTGAAGTGGGCAGTGTTGTAATGTCATGAAGTGTGTTTCAGTCGGAGCTGAGGGGCAGCGCTCTGAGCGCTAGTCACATGGAGAGGACCCTGAAGCTGCTGCGAGGAAGACTGCAGGCCCGACTGGCCCTACACAAACAGTTCAGCTCGCTCGGTATGACACGGTCAGATGTTCACTGCGTTTGTCTTGTGTTGCTTTGCAGTCACTGAGGTTTTTGAGTATTTGTTTATGCCAGCGGTTCTCAATTCCAGTCCTCTGCATATTTCGTATGTTACTCTTATCGCTTCAGATGTTTGTTCTATTGGAACGTAAGTGCCCAGCGAAGTGGACATCACAGGATATTCTGCCATGATTGCAGTTCGAAGCGAACGTATATATTCCATTCAAAGTGCATTGAAGTGTGCAAGACGTGAATTAAAATGGTATATATTTACAGAGGTATATGATGTCACACTCATCCGTGCGTGAAGACGTTGCGCTGCGCAAATCCATGAATGAATGTTCCCCTGCTCAGGAAGTAGGGAGCAATGGACCCTGTGTGGGGAGCAATGGACCCTGTGTGGGGAGCAATGGACCCTGTGTGGGGAGCAATGGACCCTGTGTGAGGAGCAATGGACCCTGTGTGGGGAGCAATGGACCCTGTGTGAGCAATGGACCCTGTGTGAGCAATGGACCCTGTGTGGGGAGCAATGGACCCTGTGTAGCAATGGACACTGTGTGGAGCAATGGACCCTGTGTGAGCAATGGACCCTGTGTGGGAGCAATGGACCCTGTGTGGGGAGCAATGGACCCTGTGTGGGAGCAATGGACCCTGTGTGGGGAGCAATGGACCCTGTGTGGGGAGCAATGGACCCTGTGTAGAGCAATGGACCCTGTGTGAGAGCAATGACACTGTGTAGAGCAATGGACACTGTGTTGAGGGAGCAATGGACCCTGTGTAGGAGCAATGGACCCTGTGGGGAGCATCAATCAATTAGACACAGTTCATGCACGTTCTAACAAGCTGATTATCTGAATCAGGTGTGTTAACAAAGAGAGACATGCAAAATATGCAGACGTTTTCATCAAATAAATGCAGCCGTAACATCTGTAATAAGTGAACCATGATGCTGTTAACAGTGCAGTGGGTTTGTTCTGTTCCAGAGCACAGCATCATTCCCGTCTCCAGCGAGTGCCAGCATCTGTTTCCTGCTAAAGTGGTTTCCGGCCTCACGCGCTGGACCATGATGAGCTACCAGGAGTTCACTGTACGTTTCTTCCAGTCTGTTTAGCATCTCACACTGACATCATGGGTTGGCTAATTTGGTTTCTTGAGTGAAAATCTGTGCCTCAGAGTTTGGCTCTTGTTGAACAGGAGCTGGGCTACGTGCAGCATGTGTTGAAAGCCGGGCTGGTGAGTGACACGGATCTGTTCTTCATGGCGGTTGTGGAGAGAGGAACAGGTGGGATTGTGCTCTTGTCTGACTGACATGTAAAGGGTCCATCCACAGTGATTGTGATGTTTAGAGAGGTGCATCTGAAATCCATTAGATCTCATTTGCTTGCTAATCTAGTTTTGAACATATTTCAGAGCAGTGTTTTTATTGTTAACAAACTTTTCTAAAACTACAACTAAATCTATTAAAACTTTTTATTAATTGAAATGAAATATTAATATTTGGTAGAATTTTTTATGTTGTATTGCTTTATCGGAATTATCATAAATTGTCACAAATTATCATAAACCATAAAAATGTAATTACTTGAAATAAAATAAAATATAAGAACTTTACTTTATTTCAGCTATTAAAACTAAATAAATTACAACCAAATATGATATAGACCTATATTAAAAATGAATAATAATAAAATGGGAAAAACAAACTGAAGGATAAAAAGAAAATGTACTGAAATTTAATTGAAATAGCAAAAAAATCTAATTCAAAATATTAGCAAAAATTATAATAGTACATCAGTGATTCTGAAATAATACTGTTGTGTTGCAACTAAATGAAATCAAATAATGTGAAGTACTTGAATTACTAAAACTGAAATACAAATTAGAGCTAAATAGAACTAATAAAAATGACAAAAGCACATAACAAAATTACTAGAACTTTAAAATGAAAACAGCGAATATATAAAAATACCAAAAAACTATAATGGTATATTAATTGTATTAAAATAATACTGTCAACTAAATGAAAATAAAATCCATTTTAATAAATTAAAATGAAATAATTTTAAGTTGAAGCACTAAAATTCATAAAGCTGCAGATTAAAGAAAATTAAAGCTAAATAAAGCATTTTTTGCATTTAGCAAAAGCACATAAAATTATTAAAAACAAAAATGAAATAAATCTTATTCAATTAGTGATGTCAAATCATTAATTATGATTAAATCACATCCAAAATCTATATTATTTGTTTACATAACATCTATGAGTGTGCTGTTTATATTTATGTATATATAAATACTCACACATGCATGTGTATATATACTGTATGTGTGTGTGTGTTTATATACATAATAAATATACACAACTCATGTTATGGAAACAAAAACGTTTATTTTGGATGCGATTAATCATTTGACAGCACTATATTCAATATGAAAAAAATGAAAATATCATATAAACATTACTAAAGTAACAGTATTTCAGAGATTCAATGGCCTGAACATCATAAATAAAGACATAACTAAGTATGTCTTTATAGTACACTGAGTATATGTATGTGTATTTTGCACATTGTCTTCTGTACAGTCTGTAAATATGTACTGTCCATATGTAAATTGTGTTTTGTTTTTTTTGCACTGTCTGGAGCACGCTCGTAAGAATTACACTCACCAAGGCACTTGTGCTGTGGTGATGTGACAATAAAAGTGATTTGATTTGATAAATAGCACAGTCATGGAAAAGTCTGGTAATCGTGTCTCTGGTTGTCTCAGCTCGTCTGTTGGCCGCTGTGGTGCTGAACCCACGTTACCCTGAGGTCATGCCGCTCTTCTCTCTCTCTCTGCTCTGGAAAGGAGAGCGCAGCGGCCGCACCGATGATAACCTGCGGGTAAGAGCCTCCCCGCTGCTCAGGTGTTCAGTGTGAAACTGTTTTCTAAACGATATGCTTGTCATGTGATCAGGCGATGGAGAGCGAGGTGAACGTGTTCCGCTCCGAGCTGCAGGGGCCACGACCAGGTCTCCAGATCCTGACCAATCAGATCCAGCGCTTGTGTGTGTCTGGATGTGTATCTGGAGACGGAGAGTCAAGTGTGTGACGGGTCTGAGGGACCCAAGGAGTTTCCCAGAGAGAAGATGTGCTTGCGTACTGCCAGGTAACACACTAGACCTGCTGTACATGCACTGAGGAGCGAATCGAAATGATTGTTTGCTGGACGTTAACAATGCAACCCCTTTTATTTCGAGTGAAACTTACATGTAAATGACATTATTTGTAACATTTAAACAAAATACAAGCATTTTTCCCAATGCATTGATCAATTGTGCACATTAAGCAGTGCTTGTTTTTAGAAAGTCATTTTAAATGTAGATTTCATGATAACTTTGTATTGAATATTAATATCTTCAAGAAATGGCTAAAAACACATCTTTTCCATCTTTATTTGACCCTTTAACTCTAACATTATTTTTCTAAATGCTTGTTTTCTTTAAAAGGCCTCTAACACTAGCTTTCTCTATTGTTTTTCTGTTCTATCTACTTGTTTTCTTTATATATATATATATATATGACTTGTCATAGCACGTGCATATCATTGCTCTTGTTGATTTTGATTGCTTCCGTTGTCCTCATCTGACGCTTTGGATAAAAGCGTCTGCTAAATGACTAACTGTAACTGAATATGGTGAATGATTTCCATGTTTTCTGGTGGATACAGATATGTGGTGTTCATGTGAAATCTCATGTCTTTCTCTCAGGGGTCCCAGTCGTCTGAAGCCCTTCAAGTACAACCATCCTCAGGGCTTCTTCAGTCACCGCTGAATCCGGATCGCAGGACGAGCGAGGCTGTTTTAGTCTTATTAGCAGCCTCACTCATTATCTTTCATCTACCTTTTATCTCTATTTCTCTCCTGATTCTCTGTTTGCTCATATAATGTGAATTAGAAAATAAACACTGATTTTGATTAGAAAGTCTCCGTCTTCCCAGCTATTTGATTGTTCCAACATTTTGTGTCATTACCTGTATGCATTATTTTATTTTGTTATACCATTTGTATTGTATTTATATAATTATACACTTATATGCATAAAACATACTGTGTATATATACACACACAGACATACACACAATTTTTAATATGCATTCATTTACTTATTTTTACATACATTAGTACTTTTCATAGAAACAAAACGAAATTATTTGTTCAGCTTTATCGTAAATAATTTGTTAGACTCTTATTTTGAAATCCGGAACTGTTCGGGGTCATGTGACAGTAAATACACACAGCAGTCAGACCTGTGTCCACATCATCTCTGCTGAAGATCATGAACGTTTATATCGCAGAGTAAAGTTATTAAACACATATCGGGTGAGTGGTTGGATTTACTGCAGGGGATAAAATCGATGCCTTTTAATTTCGACCTCCTCGTGTTAAAACTGCAGCACAGATGCATTTGAGACTCGCATTATTACAGATGCAGGGGATTCAGAAAACCCCATACTGTTTAGTGCATTGTTTATATCCAATGGTTTGATTATTATAATCCGTGTATGTCGCTCCTCAGACAGCAGAAGCGCTGAAATGAGAGTAGATTGGACTCTTCTGCTCGTCTGTTTGCTGCTGCCTGCAGTCAGAGGCACATTATCAAAGACCGATGCCAAAAAGACAGTAAGATCCAGGAGACGGAGGTGAGACTGCTGGGATATGTGTGTGTGTCGTGTGTTGATATGATAACGTGTGTGTGTGTGTGTGAGAGAGAGTGTGTGTTGATATGATAACACTTCTGTGAGTGTGTGTGTGTGTGAGAGAGAGTGTGTGTTGATATGATAACACTTCTGTGTGTGTGAGTGTTGTGTTGATATGCTAACTAACACCTCTGAGTGTGTGTGTGTGTGTGTGTGCGAGTGAGTTAGAGTTGATATGCTAACACCTCTAAGTGTGTGTGTGCGAGTGAGTTAGAGTTGATATGCTAACACCTCTGAGTGTGTGTGTGTGTGTGTGTGTGTGGGAGTGAGTGTAGAGTTGATATGCTAACACCTCTGTGTGTGTGTGCAATGTGTGTGTGTGTGTGTGTGTGTGCGTGTGCGTGTGTGTGAGTGAGTTAGAGTTGATATGCTAACACCTCTGTGTGTGTGTGTGTGTGTGTGTGTGTGTGTGAGTGAGTTCGAGTTGATATACTAACACCTCTGAAATGTGTGTGTGTGTGTGTGCGTGTGCGTGTGTAGCACCTCTGTGAGTTAGAGTTGATATGCTAACACCTCTGAGTGTGTGTGTGTGTGTGTGTGTGTGTGTGTGTGATGTGTCGTGTGTTGATATGCCAACTCCTCTGAATATGTGATTTTGTGCGAGTGTGAGTGTTGTGTGTTGATATGCTAGCACCTCTGTGTGTGTGAGTGTGTGTTGATATGCTAACAGCTCTGAATATGTGATTCTGTGTGTGTGTGTGGGTTGATATGCCAACACCTCTGAATATGTGATTGTGTGTGTGAAGACGGCAGCGGCGGATCGTCCGGCGCAGGAGCGGGGTCTGGCGGGGACGGAGCCTCAGTGGCGGGACATAGTGAGAGAGAGAAGAGGTTCTGCCCTCAGTGTGTGTCCACACGACACTTTAGAGGAGCTGTGCTGGGATACATCACGCCTGTGAGTCACACAGCATCTATCTATCTATCTATCTAGAGTCACACAGCATCTATCTATCTATCTATCTATCTCTATCCATCCATCCATCTATCTATCTATCTGTCTGTCGAGTCACACAGCATCTATCTATCTATCTATCTATCTCTATCCATCCATCCATTTATCTATCTATCTGTCTGTCGAGTCACACAGCATCTATCTGTCTGTCTATCTATCTATCCATCCATCTATCTGTCTGTCTGTCTATCTATCTATCCATCCATATATCTGTCTGTCTGTCTGTACAGGTGCATCTCAATAAATTAGAATGTCATGGAAAAGTTCATATACTGTCTTATGAAGTATTCTAATTAGTTGAGAGTGAATTGGTGGGTTTTTGGTTAAATGTGAGCCAAAATCATCACAATTAAAAGAACCAAAGACTTAAATTACTTCAGTCTGTGTGCATTGAATTTATTTAATACACGAGTTTCACAATTTGAGTTGAATTACTAAAATAAATGAACTTTTCCACGACATTCTAATTTATTGCGATGCACCTGTATATTGTTCTATCATTCTATTTATCTGTTGTTCTATCATATCTATTGTATCTATCTCTTCATGCATCGTTCCGTCTGGTCTTTCAGTGGAACTCTCATGGATATGACATTGCTAAGGTGTTTGGTCCGAAGCTGACGTCGGTGTCTCCGGTGTGGCTTCAGCTCAGACGGAGGGGACCAGAGAGCTTCCACATCACCGGTCTTCATGACCACGATCCCGGTCTGATCTCTTCTCCTCCTTCGTAAGACAATGATGCTTTATGAAGAAAAAGGCATATGATTTTCTTTAAGCACTAACAACGCTCGTCTTTTCACAGGTTGGGTCAAAGCCGTGAGGAAGGCCAATAAAAAAAACAAAATACGTGAGTATGGATTTAATGTGGTGGAAGATATGAGGTTAATCTAGCTGAAGGCATCAGGCTCTTAGTGTGTGTTTCTCTCTCAGTTCCTCGGCTGTTGTTTGACGGATGGTCCTATCAGGACTACATGAGCGTTATGGACAGTGAGGATGAGATAGAGGAGCTGGGTCGAGAGGTGCTGGAAGTGGCCAAGGTGCATCATGTTGGGATAATCATTTTTAGGATCCATATTCCTCTTCATGGGAGTTAAGAGATCCCAGACAAAAGCCTGACTATAGGCCATATACTGTATGCTGGCTAATCTGCTCTGATGAAGTTCATTTAATGTCCTCGCTGTGATTGTGTTGACTGACTGGGTTTTCTCATCAGGCTGAAGGGTTTGATGGTTACACTCTGGAGTTATGGAGTCAGCTTGGAGGAAATAAGAGAAAGTGAGTAAGAATGTGTGTGTTGGTATTGTTTACTGAAACTGTTCAAATTTGTTTTGATCATTTAAATAAAGCTGAAATAAAAATGAATATAAAACCTACAAATCTTGGTTGGAAATGAGAAATATTGTCCTGGCAACTAACTGAAATCAGTATTAAAATCAGTAAAACTGAAATAAAATTGTTGAATAATGAAAATAAAATATAAATGAAAAGTTCAAAATATTAATAATTACTGAAATTATATTCTCACACTGTTTTTCAGCTGAACCCCATTTGATGTCAAATATTTAATTAAAGTGAGATTTGAATGAGTATTTTAATTAGATTCTAAGTAAATATTTCAATAATTTAACACATTTAGCATGCAGGGAAAAACAAATATATATTTATATAACGTTTTTTTGATTATTAAAAAAAAAACATTACATTTTTGTGAGAACCCTGACATTACTGTGTGTGTGTGTGTTACAGACTTCATAACCTCGAAGTTAACCTGTGTGCTGGTCATCCCTCCTTCAGTCGCACCGGGGTAAAGGAGCATGTCTGTTTCCGTCTCAGTATTTCTTATGCACTGATCTTGTTTACATGAGCACCTGTCTGTCATGTTCAGCTCTGGTCAGCCTGGCATGTTTGGACACGAGGACTTTGAGAAACTGGCACCAGTGGTGGACGCGTTCAGTCTGATGACGTATGACTACTCTGGACCGGGCAGGTCAGACACACACACACACACACACACACACACACGGACAGACACACACACACACACACACACACACACTCAGAGACACAGACACACACACACACACACGGACACACACACGGACAGACACACACACACACACGGACACACACACACACACACACTCAGAGACACAGACACACACACACACACTCAGAGACACAGACACACACACACACACGGACAGACACGGACACACACATGGACACACACACGGACAGACACACACACACACTCAGAGACACAGACACACACACACACAAGACACAGACACATGCACACACACACACACACACACGGACACACACACATGGACACACACACACGGACAGACACACACACACACAGACACACACACACACACACACGGACAGACACACAGATTCTGATGATAGGTTAATTGTGATTTACTTTTCATTGGTGTCAAAATCATGCAGAAACATCTTATGATGTGAAGTTTAAAATCAGGAAATGTAAAATGAAATGGACATTTTGGGTGATATTGTTTTTGTTATTATATGGTTTTATATTTGGCCAACATGTAATGTGATGACTGATATGACATATCTGTACTGCTACTCCTGTAGTTTTGAATCATTGTAAAGGTCTTCAGTTTCGAGTGGCTGTGATGCTGTTGTGTTTCAGGCTGGGTCCGAGCGCTCCTCTGCCGTGGGTCAGAGAGTGTGTGCTGCAGCTAGCTCCTCACAGTCAGTGGAGAGAGAAGATCCTGCTGGGAATCAACATGTACGGCCTGGACTTCAGCAGCCAGGGCGGAGCGGAGCCGCTGCTGGGCGAGAGGTGCACGGCACGCTTCATTCATGAAAACACTCATTCAGCTCAATTATTAACGTATACAATATATTTACTATTTTTAGATTTTGTAATATAACAATTTTTTATATAAAAAGTTAATTCAATAATAAAAAGTTTTTTTTTTTACCATGTCAACTTTAGTAAAATTATTAAGCTTGTATATTAAATAAGAGTTAAACAATCTGATGCATCTAAATTGCCTTAATATATTGTTTTTATATTTACAAAAATTGTACTTAAAAACACATTATATAGATAGCATCGTTTTCCTTGAGACTGAAAAAACTTATGAATTCTCATTTTGTAATATTTCCTACATTATGTCCTGCATTCTCGTATTCTGACCAGAAAACCTCATAATAAAGAATTTAACATTCATAATGTAATATAATTTTTAAATGTACAGGTTTAATTTTTACAAATGCACTTCTAAAGTTGAGACTGAGTGTCTTGAAGTGTCAGTGACTTCCAGAAGCATATTTAATATTCATCTTCATGTAGATATGTTGAGCTGCTGAAGGAAGTGAAACCCAAACTGCAGTGGGATGAAAATACCGGAGAACATTTCTTCAATTATAAAAGGTTAAACGCACAGAACATCTAACACAAGGTTTCATGAACAAAATGAGCTTGCGTTAAAGATTTGAACAGGATTGTTTCTTGTGTTTCAGGAGTAATGGAGTGAGGCATGTGGTTTACTTCCCCACTTTAAAGGTAACTTTCTGATGGTCAATATTAAAGGGGCTTGTGGGTATATTCCAGATATGAGACTTGCTCTTTCTCTAGTTTCTCCAGCTGCGTATGGCTTTGGCAGCTGAACTGGGAACAGGGATCTCCATGTGGGAACTGGGACAAGGACTGGACTATTTCTACGATCTTCTGTGACCTGACCTACGTCTGTCTGGTTTGCTTCCAAATAATAAAGTGCAATTAAATAAAGCACTTCAGATGTTTATGAGAATAAAAGTATTTTTAATTACGTCTCAGCATTTTAATGTCATTTATTTTATTCAGGAATACAATTTAAGGTACAGATTTAGTTTTTCAGACTGTATTATGTTCATAATACTGCACATTACAGATTTCATTTTTTTACGTTGCAAATCATAACCTTGTTATAGCAGCACCACATTTGAGCATAAGATAATGAAGCAAAATGAACAGATCAGTTCATCTTATCACGATCTACATATTCATAGAATCACAGGTTATAAACAATCCCCACAGGATATCCTGTTAAACGGCCCGTCTTACACGTTACATGAATGTTCAAAAGTTAGGCTTCATAAACATCTGTGACACTCTTCATAACCAAAGAACATCATAATCATGTCTGCACTAACAAATGAAAGTCTGATGCATTTAAAAGCAATACAATTAAATTCACCTTTAAGTCATTTTAATGTTCTAGGTGAAATTCTGGCGTTATCAATTTTAAAAATTGTAGTTATAAAGCCTTATTGCAGTGCATAGCTTTGAAATGCATTTATAGTTGTTTTATTATATTTTAAATATATAAAGCTCATTTCAAATCATTCAAATAAAAATATAGAATTTTAAGTGATAAAGTAAACTCTGGAGTGCGAAACATTGGCATGATTCTCATATTTGTGAGTGCTTTCAGCAGTCCTTTCTGGTTCAGATTTGGTGGCGTGGTCTCTTCTGAGCAGGTGAAGCGTTTATCTGTTGCACAGCAGAATCAGGTTATTGACGGCCGCTGTTGTGGACGGAGCGTTCTGGCCCGTTACAAGATGGCGGTCCAGGACCACGTGAACGGCGTCCTCGATGCTCGCTGTGAGGAATTCATTAGTTTCAGTTAAAAACAACGCTTCACATTAATAAAAGTGATGAAGGTCACCCGAACATACACTGTTACTTTTGATATTTCATTTATCAGCTTTCAAATTCTGCCAGTTTTATTAGGAACTCTAAACAAATCAATACCGTTTGATGCTTTTGAAAGTGAAGTCACGAGAGAGAGCGCCAGTGAACCGATCATCTCTTCTGCTTTACAAGAGTATAGCACGAAACACACAACAGAAGGTATGTTGAAAGAGATTAACTTACTGAATGTGTTATATCATGTAATCGCTCAGTATTTCAATCGAGGAAAGATCGATAAACTCTCGTAAACAACGTACCTTACCTCAGAAATGTCAACAGCTCGATGTATAGTTAAGTTAGCTAGACAAATTAGCTCTAGAGAGGAACATTTTCCTAAATATATGCACTATATTCATTAGATTTTACTTAACTTTTGATTAAATATATGTTTGAATAAATCCGACATGATTTATGTTTATATATTTAATGAAAATTTAATTAGAGTAGATAATATATAATCAAAGATGTATAAATCATTAAACCGTCTTCTGTGCAGTTTGAATGTTTGTATACAAATCACTTGTTCATTTTAACCATTAATATTACAGTAACGAGTTATAGTAACTGACAGCTCCGGTTAAACAAGTACACTTCCATAATGTACTTAAAGTTCTTTTAAAAACGTTTAATATTCTCTCTGTAATTAAAAAATGTATTTAGTCACCACGTGTAGTACACTAGAGTACTAGTGTATGAAAGATGGGTTCAAGTGTACTATAAGTGGTAACTAAATACATTTTCTAATTACAGAGAGAGAATAAGCGCATTTTAGTTTATATTCATGGTGTCCCAAAATAGCACCATTGAGTACACTTAGAGGAACAAAGTTATCTATCCAGTGCAGAGTGATCTGCAATATCATATTACAGTTTCTGCACTGGCTACATATTAAGTTTCATATCAGTTACTAAATATTATTACTTACTTATAAGGTCCTAAATGGTTTAGCTCCTGTGTACCTAACTAGTCTTCTATCACGCTACAATCAACCCGCTCCCTAAGATCACTAAACTCTGGACTCTTGTAGTACCTCGGATAGCAAAGTCCACTAAAGGAGGAAGAACTTTTCATATCTGGCTCCTAAACTCTGGAATAGTCTTCCTGATAACGTTCGGGGTTCAGACACACTCTCTCTGTTTAAATCTAGATTAAAGACACATCTCTTTAGCCAAGAATTCATATAATGCATCTCACAATCTTGTACTGCAGGTATATCTGATCAAACACACATTATTATGCTTTAGCTTGGGTTGAACAGATAATCTTTGCTTGGATGGAACAACAGCTACACTAATTATTTATCTATTTCTGGATTAACATCCCATAATTACACAAGCTTCAGTCTGGATCCAACCCTTAAATGATCTGAGATGACCGAACACCTGAGAAGAGATGATGTCAACCCCTCAGACAATATACAGAATTAACCAAACTTTGTCATAACTTAAATATATATATATATATATATATAAATATATAAATCTATTGTAGAAACTTAATTTCCTGTAAAGCTGCTTTGCAACGATTGTATCGTAAAAAGCGCTATACAAATAATCCTGAATTGAATCTTAAGTACTACTAAAGAATATTTTTTACTATATTAAATACAAAATTAGTGTTTTAAGTACATTATGGAAATGTGCTTTTTAACCTGGGAGGGTTCCCCGAATCCTTTACAGCATTAATTGCAGTGTATTCTTCCCTTGGGATAAACTGACATGTACTGTACCTGATATATATCTAAGTTAATAAATATCAAAATTCACTCAAATCGCAAGTTTGTGAATCGAAATCAAATTATGAGAGATGTCAATACCCAGCCCTAATTACAACCAAACTGTGAGCTGCTCCTCACACAAAGCTGTCAGAAAACTTTCAATACAGCGGATGACTTTAATGATGAAAGTCAGCCAAACAAGTTGTGAATGTAATAAACCTCACCTGTATAAGATCCACCGTTGTCTTTGATGAAATCCTCCACAATCAGCGGCAGGTTGGCAAATTCAGGAGAACGTACCAGCTCAAACACAGAGGGCTGTCAAAAACATCACATTACAGTAGCTTTTCCATCATAAATCAATGGTTCATCGATTCAGATTACATTATCACTCACCCCAGTCATGCTGTAGCCACTAAATATCCATTTCTGTTCCTCTGTAGCGCAGCAGAGAGCAGCTACACCCTGCCCCACAGCACACACGGGCTCTACAATCACAAACCCATCTCACGGTTTATACAGACAGAGCGACACCTAACAGGCCTAAATGTGCGGTCTCTGTGGATTAAACCCAGAGCTGTTTGAGAAGCAGAGACCCTCACTTTGATGAGAAATGAAGTGGGACAGGATTCGTGCGAGGGATCCGCTGTGGACGAGATCGTTTAGGGCTCCTGGACAGTCGGGAATCAGCAGCGCCTGATAGCGGGCACCTGAAACATCACACATACCCTGATGTAAGAAGTGCACGTATGCACTCAGACTCAGAGAGCAGAGAGATTTCAGACCGTCGATAGACTCCAGCTTGGCCGGGTTGGCGTAGGGCTTTACGCTGAACTCTTGCACCCATCGAGCCGTGCTGTCATCCACACCGGTGAACTCAATGGATTTCCCCTGCGAGACAATAACAAAGAGAAGATCCAGCACACTGTGTGTGGTATGTGATGAATAAACACTGGTTTGTAGATGCCACAGAGTGTGTTTCCTCACGCCAGGTGTCGCTGTCTGCAGGTTAAACACTGAACTGCACAGATGAAAACACTGATGAAACGAGCGCGCGGAAACTCCTGCAGGAACACAACATTCACAATAAACAGAAAACACCAACAAAAGAGTAGCACTGCTCAAAGTCGAATTAAAAATATCAATATTTCCATCTGATCATCCATTAGGATCCTGGAACTGTTTTTATTTTATTTGATCATTATATAAATGCACTTTGAATAAATAAAGTCCAAAAGACTAATGAGATATTTCATGGATCCCCCCCCCACACAAAAAATTATAATAAAAAAGTAATCAAGAAAAATATAAAAGCAGCACTGAAAATACTATTATATACTATTAAAACTAAAATAGTATGAACATTAAATTAATTTGATTATATTATGACATTTGAACTTTTTTCATTTATTTCAAAAGGCTACATTTATTTAATTTTTACATAATTAGCTTAATTAGGCATAATAAATAATCACTGATCTACCTATTATAGATAAGTGGCAAATATCCATTTTGAAGATTACAAACATTAAATAACATTTGTTATTATTTCATACAATATATTTTCGAAAAATGTTTTATATAATATACAATTAGCAAATGTATGTATGCATGTATGTAGCAATGTGGTTTCGTAAAATCTTCATTTAGTTTTGGTGAATTGTATTAAATAAAATATAAGCAATATTAACAAACAAGCAGGGTCAGTTTGACTCTCAAACATCATCATAATTATTCATTACACTATGAATAATATTCATTACACTATGAATATTATATGGATCTACAACAATTTAAAACATACTAAATGTATTGTACCACTTTTCCCCTCTCAATTCACTGATAATAGAGTTGGGACTTTAATGATATTTTGACCACCCACTCAAATAGAAAATGCCCCCGGTTTCCAGTTCAGAAACCCATCACCTTCCTGTAAATATTAATATTGATCTTAATATGAATACAGTAAGTTCTGAGTCTTACCTGCGGATGCAGCACTGGCCACGATCAGACATGTCGGTTTAGATGTCATTATAGATGCTCTAGATCACCAACTCGACTGTGTTTCGCTGTTTATAGAGACTGAGCATTGACACACGAGAATGACAACACTACCGCTAACAATAAGCTTCTAAATACATGTAGTGAAATGTGATAAAGTAACTGAATTTACGATAAAAACACAGAACTGAGATCATTCGATACACTGCTTGTTTTCATGGTCCGTCGGTTATATAGTTCCGGGTAAAACAGTCGCTGTTTATGTAGTTCCGATATGCATATGTTCACGTGACATGCACATTTTATATCATGATTATTTTATTAACGACCCTTTTTTACAGAAAATCTACAGACACAGTGAATAATTTGAATGTTACTTCCACCTGATGATAATAAATAAAGTTTGTTTTATTATTAGAACAAATGGTACATACAAAGCATGTAAAAATTCATATCTGTCATTTTAAGATTAAACCAATAATAAAGATTACAACCAATTTAAATGCTGAAAGGGTACTAATAATTATCTATTGTTTAATAATACATGTATATGAAGGCATTTCTGAGTGAAACTGACAGAAATAAAATGAAACAATTCCACTGATATTCCACTGATCAAAATTTTATCACTGCTTCTAAATTATTTTGCTTAAAACAAAGCAATTTAAGTTTCCTTTAGCAGCCAAGACATGTTGACCTGCGTTATTGTGACACATTCGTCATGAATGTGCATAAAACCAAACAGTAACAGACAGTAATGCAGACAGAAGGAAGGCTTTTTTGGTGTTAGTGTGAATAAGTT
>CM050434.1:20247435-20264935 GCA_027564155.1 Gymnocypris eckloni scoliostomus | reverse complement strand
TTTTATTTAGCCTATGTAGTTGTTTACCTGGTAGCAGAGAGGAAAACACTGGAGGAAAACGAGGAAAAGGAGGAAGAAGACAAAGTGTTTTATAAAGATGGAAAAGCAGGAAAGTGGACGGAAAGCATGCAAACATACAACACTCGACATGTGTATGTGGTTGTAACATCAATAAGAGTTACATTTGATTACATTTCTATGATATTCATGGCAATATTGCAACCATGTTTATCAAGTTGTTATTTACATGCATACATAAAGATGTTGGGAAAAAATGAAAAAAGGAGGTGCAGAAATATTTAACAGGATAAGAGAGAATTCATCCAAATTAAACAAATAGAAATGTACTGTTTATTCGTGATCCTGAGAGTGAGTTTACCTCCTGATAATAGACGTAAGCCAGAATCCCAGCTGTGATCTCCAGGAGGAAGATTAACAACAACAGGACAAAGAACTATAGAGACAACAAATAATAAAGGTTTTATTAATACACATATTTTCACACCAGGTTTGAGGGGCAGTCAATATTGACATTTTCATTTTTGACTGTTCTTTTAAAGGGATAGTTTAGTCAAAAATACAAATGCGGTCATCGTTTATTCACTCGCATGTTGTTCCAAACCCGTAAGACTTTTGTTCCTCTTCAAAACACTAATGAAGGTCATTTTAATTAAATCTGTGAGATTTCTGTCCCTCCACTGACAGTCTATGCAACTGCCACTTTCAAAACGCTCATAAAGAGATCGTAAAACTAATTTATATTTAATTGAGCGGTTTCATATTTCATTAAAAATACTGTATGTGACCCTCTCTGTGAAAACTAAAGTCAACAAAAAATCATCGTCATATGGTAAAGAACATTCTGTGAAAATGTAACCTTTATATCTTTAATATTGACTGAGTATAGTCATATCAAAATTTGAAATTATAGTAAAATGAATGGTAGAAATCAAACTTTGATGCTTGTTTTCTCATAATTAGATTTTTAGACTTAAGCCTGGATTTCACAGAGAGGGTCACATATGTTCAATTGTGTTCCTAAGATGAACGAAAGACTTAGGGGTTTGAAACGACATGAGGGTGAGCCAATGACAACAGAATATTAAATATTTAAATATATTACTTTTTTACTAGTCTCTCTGATGTTCATCTGCTGTTGGAAATGTGAACAAATGGCATCTGAGGAATTTTACGCAGCTGATAAAGGTTAAAAGCATTATTCTTCTCTCAGCCTGTATTTGTTCTGTATTTTCTCTCTGTTTTCTGTGTCCACCACACTCCTTTCATTCCTTTATTCTGGATTCACTCCCTACTCATTCCTCTATATCCCCCCCTCTCTCTCTCTCTCTGTCTGTCTCTCCCTCTCTCTCTCTCCCTCTCTCTCTCTCCCTCCCTCTCTCTGTCTGTCTCTCCCTCTCTCTGTCTGTCTCTCCCTCTCTCCCTCCCTCTCTCTCTCTCTCTCTCTCTCTCTCTCTCTCTCTCCATCTCTGTGCTGGCAGTCATTCCTCAGTTATGACTCAGTTTCTAAGTCTGACCTCTTAAAGATATACAGCTTTGAGACAACTCCTGTCTTCTGTGAGCAGGAATCACACGGCTACTGTAATCCAGTGTTTACACTGTCCACTTTGTCCATTACTCATAATATTTGACTCAGAGGTCTGGCAGAGGTTTGTGCTGCTCTGAGATGATTCATCAGAAACATTTTTAGGGCCAAAACCATTCACTTGTTTCCTTCCTTTGTTAAAATAGCCTTTGTTTTGGTGGTGCTTCCTTAGTCAGCCAACACAATTTAGGGTTAGTTAACCAAACAAAACAAATTATAAATATGAGACACGTAATTCATACGTAACTCAGATTTGTTTTGCCTGAGATTGGAATGTTTTGTCTCAGGGCAGTAAGCAGCCACCTAGCAACCAGTCAGAACATCCTTGTAGCCACACAATAGTGCTTTGAACACACACAAAACACCCTAGCAACCACATAGCAACACTCAGAAGACTGTAGTAACTGCACAGCTATACCCTGGCAACCACCCAAAACATCATGGCAACACTTTAAAAACACTTATTACACCTTAACAACTGCACAGCTACAGCTTTGCAACCACCCACAACACCCTAGCAACTACATGGCAACCCTTAAAAAAAACACATTGCAATATTTAAAAAACACTCATAACACCCTAGCAACTACATACCATACTCTTTAAAATACCCTAGCAACACCCAGAACACCCTAGCATCTACATACCAGAATCTTTAAAAGACCCTAGCAACACCCAGAACACCCTAGCAACTACATACCAGACTCTTTAAAACACCCTAGCAACACACAGAGCAACCTAGCAACTACATACCAGACTCTTTAAAACACCCAGAACACCATAGTAACACACAGAGCGACCTAGCAACCACATACCAGACTCTTTAAAACACCCAAAACACCCTAGCAACACCCAATCAACTACATATCACTCTTAAAAACACCCTAGCAACACCCAGAACACCCTAGCAACCACATACCAGACTCTTTAAAACACCCAAAACACCCTAGCAACACCCAAGCAACTACATACCACTCTTTAAAACACCCTAGCAACACCCAGGACACCCTAGCAACTACATACCAGACTCTTTAAAACACCCAGAACATCCTAGCAACACCCAGAACACCCTAGCAACCACATACCAGACTCTTTAAAACACCCAAAACACCCTAGCAACACCCAAGCAACTACATACCACTCTTAAAAACACCCTAGCAACACCCAGGACACCCTAGCAACTACATACCAGACTCTTTAAAACACCCAGAACACCCTAGCAACACCCAAGCAACTACATACCACTCTTTAAAACACCCTAGCAACACCCTAGCAACACCCAAGCAACCAGATACCAGACTCTTTAATACACAGCCTTGCAACCACATTACAATACTTTAAAAATGTAAACATGTCTGACACCTTTGAATTGTGGTTTTGACTGCTGTCAGCTGAAACGTTACTCATAATGCTCTCTCACCACTATAAGAAGCCCTCTCTGCTCCCTGATGATGGCGCAGCAGCCCAGGATCCCGGTGAGCACCACGACGGCCCCCGCACCAATCAGGATGAAAGCTGCAGCCGAGTAGGTGCTGGAGGACAGAAGGCTGATGTAGTCGCTTTTATCCACCAGAGTCCATACTCCCACTGCCACCACAGCGCCCCCTGCCAGCTGGGAGGATGAGGAACAGTCATAAAACTGCTCTTTCTGAAGCAGAATTTACTCAAACCTATTGATGTTGTTAGATTGATGAAAACAGTGGATCTTTCTTTTCAAATACATTTAAACCACAATAGCTTAAACCAAGCTATAAGCAGTGTTGGGGAAATTTACTGTTAAAAGTAATGCGTTACAATATTGTGTTACTCTCTAAAAAAGTAACTAATTATGTTACTTAGTTACTTTTTATGAAAAGTATTGCGTTACGTTACTTTTTAGATATGAGCAGGGCTTGATTGTTTGTTTTTAATACAATAAGTTATATTTATAGCAAATGTAAAACCCTTTCACACCAGAAAGTGTAATGAATAAACCTCAGACTGAAGGACGAGTAAATCACGTCTGTACAGAAGAACACAGGAGAAGTTCAACACTCTTCAGCAATAAAATACAATGAAGCACAATTGTTAGTTTATCTAAAGTAATTTTTGGTTATTAATATGGTTGAACTGATCATCAAAGGACAGCAGTAAACACATCGGTTAATAAAATGAGATTAGATATATTTGTGTTGTTTAACATATTTAATTATTGCAGGTTTCTGTCATATTCTGAGTTTGCATTTCACTGTTTTAATTCATTTTGATGAACACTGAATCTGTTTTTTGCGAGTGGGATGAATTAATACACATTCACATTTAGTCTAGATTAGATCTACAGTAAGATCATGTTCACACGGCGCATCAGTCAATAAATGGGGAAAAAGTAACTCAGATATTTTCTGGTAAATTAAAAAGTAATGCGTTACTTTACTAGTTACGTGAAAAAAGTAATATTATTACGTAACTCGTGTTACTTGTAATGCGTTACCCCCAACACTGGATGTGATTAACTAAACAAAAAACTATTCAAAATTGTTTTTGATAATTGAACACACACATATATATATATATATATATATTAGGGATGCACGATATTGGATTTTTGGATATCCGATATGGCGATATTTTTCAACTCATTTTAGCCGATGACCGAAACCGATATATTTCCGTTTGTTTGGAAACAACACCAAGTCTCTCGTGCAGAAATTATAAGAACATTATTTTCACATTTTGGTTAGTTTTAACAAGAACTTGTTTGTTAGGATTAATTAAACAATAATGAAGTTATTCTATAATGACAGTACATTGAAAATAACTTTAAATAAACTATATTCAGTTGCTGATTTTTTCTGAAAGATGCAGTGTAACCTTAGCTTTTATTTTATGATTTAACATTTGTAAATGTCTAAAGCAAGAGTTGTACAAATTCAGAAAATCGTTTAGAGCTCATCATTAGTTTCAAATATATAACATACTGCACATTAATTAATAAATCAGAATATCAAATTATTTAAGTGTCATGTTTGTGATTTTATTTTGTTAATTGAAGTCGAAGTAGGACATTTACTAAAACTGAAACTGAAATAAAACATTAATTAAAGATAATTATTAAAATACTAAAAAATATGACAAACACATAACTGAAATAATACATGAAATAAACTTAAAATATAAAAATAAAACCTCATTATTAATAGATATAAGTAAATATATAAATTAAAATAATATTATTATAATTTTTAATATAATAATATATCATCTATTTTTTATTAAACTCTCAATAAATGCTTTAGTAGTATATGAATAATAATAAAATAGCAGTGCTGAGTTGGTTTTCTAAGGTCAAGCTGTTATAGGTTCTCTGTTCAGATTGAGACAACTGCTGACCAGTTAAACACCACTGGGTTAGTTGCGTAAACTACTTAAACTAGTCTTAAAAAGTTAGTCATCTAATTTTGTTTCTTCGAGACTGGTCATTAACTTTTTTAATTCAGTTACAAAATGGTAGATCGGTCTAATTTGAATCTGAAAGTAAGACTGGTTACCTCTTGGTTAACTGCTAGTTGGTCAAACTAGTTCTTAAGACATAGTGGCTATGTTTATGCAGCTGGTCCCAGTTTGGCCTTCTTGGAAGACCACACAAAACTAGCCTAAACTGGTTTCTTGTTCATTCTGCTGTATAGGCTAGTTATACAAACTAATTGAACATGAAACCACTTTAGCTATTTTCTCAACAGATCCTCAGACTAACCAAGATCAAACTCACCCAAAAGAAAAGGTTGAAGATGAACAGAAGGTATTTGAGGCATATTGTCCCACAGGTATTGGTTTTGTCCTCAGCATCTGCCATCCTGAAACGGTAATAGATTTGATAAACTCTTACAAGATGGCATCCACTTGACAGGTCTGAGAAAACCCATGAATCCTAACATCCCCCGAGAGGCCGGACTTTATCTACTAGCGGCCGTTTGGACAGAACTAACCCTTCCTTTACACAGACTGTAAAACGATGTGACCGATTTATTTCATCTCAAAATCATACTGTTAGGTTTAGGTTTCCCTTAATCTTCATTCCTGCTAATGTTTACTGAAGGTGTTTCTCACTAAAGCGAGGAAATATTACCTTGGGTAAAATAACAGCTTCTGATTTGGTTTACTGCTTAAGAGTTTATTTTGAGGAAGGAGAGAGCAAACGTCACACGGCATGCGGAAAACAGCTCCTGAGTAAAAGTAATGAGCTAATTAAAATAATTAAAAACAGCTCAAGAAAAACGACACATTGTGGTAATGAGGAAAAATTTGCTAGCTACACACACACACACAAAATACTGCAATATATAATAATATATAATTATATATTTAATATTATAATGTATAATATTGCAAAAACAATATTGTAAAATATTATTTAAATTTAAAATAACTTTAGTAATGCATTTTTTTAATTGCTGAATTTTCAGCATCATTACTCGTCTTCAGAAATCACTCTTAATCAATTTAAACCTATTTCAAAATAAAAACTTCAGTTCAGTTGCTGCCTTAAATTGTTAAGTATAATCAAATGCTGAAATTACATTAAACTGACTTAAATATTCAAGTTGAATTTCATGTAACTCATAAAAGGTTTGAATTTGCTCAACTTAATTTAATAAGTTAATGTAAAAACATAAGTTGCTCTGACCTTCAGATGATATCATTTTTACAGTGAAGAAACGTTATTATTAAAAACGTTTCTTATTGTGCTTCTTCATATTTTTTTGGAAACCATGCTACAATTTTTCATAATTTTTTGATGAATAGAAAGTTCAAAATAACAGCATTTATGTAAAATATAAATATGTTATAACATTATAAATATCTTTACTGTGACTTTTGATTCATCTAAGATATGCTTATTGAAAAAAAAACAATATTCTCTCTCTGTCACGGTTCACACGGGGATCCAGGAACGAGGAGACGAGGATGTAACAAACAGGGTATTTAATGGATGACGAACGGAGGAGACACAGGAACACGGGGAAGAACATCCAAACAAGTTTGACACACATGACATTAACAATAATCCACAGGTAACATGGGGCAGAACAGACTATATATAGGGAGACATAACTGGAGACACCTGGGACATAATCAAGACACACGGCTGACACTGACTGAACTAATAATGACTGGGAAACAGGAAGGACCATATATGGGTGAGGAAACAAAGGCAGAGGAAGACAAAGTCTGACATTACCCCCTTCTCTTCTCGCTCTCTCTCTCTCGTATGACATCGAAAGGGAGGGGGGGGCGCTCTGAGGCCTCAAGGACTTGGAGACCGGACAGGTGGCCTCCAGGGCGGATCCGGGGACTCAGGCGGCCACGGCGGATCCGGGGACTCAGGCGGCCACGGCGGATCCGGGGACTCGGTAGGCCACGGCGGATCGGGGAGCTTGGGAGGCCTCCATGGTGGGTAGCCCCCCCCCCCAAAATTTTCTTGGGGAAACTCTTCTCAGGGGGGTGCTCAGGAGGCGCCGTCGCTCGGGGTTCAGGGGAGCCGGACGTAACCGGCAGGGGCTCTGATGAGCCGGACGGAGCCGGCAGGGGCTCTGGTGAGCCGGACGGAGCCGGCAGGGGCTCTGGAGAGCTGGACAGAACCGGCACTGGAGGAGGCTGGCGAGGAGCCGGCACTGGAGGACGCTGGCGAGGAGCCGGCACTGGAGGACGCTGGCGAGGAGCCGGCACTGGAGGACGCTGACGAGGAGCCGGCACTGGAGGGCACTAGGGAAGCGCAGCGTCTTGGGGGCGCTCTGGCAGCGCGGAGCTGGACGGGACCAGCGGGAACGACGGAGAGCCGGATGGGACCAGCGGAGAAGCATGAGTGAGCTTGCGAGGTGGATTATTCTGTCACGGTTCACACGGGGATCCAGGAACGAGGAGACGAGGATGTAACAAACAGGGTATTTAATGGATGACGAACGGAGGAGACACAGGAACGCGGGGAAGAACATCCAAACAAGTTTGACACACATGACATTAACAATAATCCACAGGTAACATGGGGCAGAACAGACTATATATAGGGAGACATAACTGGAGACACCTGGGACATAATCAAGACACACGGCTGACACTGACTGAACTAATAATGACTGGGAAACAGGAAGGACCATATATGGGTGAGGAAACAAAGGCAGAGGAAGACAAAGTCTGACACTCTCTCTCCAAAAAAGTTACTGACCTAAACTTTTGAACAGTAGTGTAAATATTACAAATAATTTTCTATATAAGAAATATTTCTTTATTTTATTTTAATTCTGGGGTGAATAAAATAATAGTATCACTATACTGACAGTTTGAAGTCCGTGAATTCTTCCTCTGAGTAAATAAACGTGTGCAGTTAATTTCAGGGTGTGGATGCGGGCGTCTGTCCAGGAAACAGTCTTTAGTCTCTCCCTCCTCTCTCTCTCTCTCTCTCTCCCTCTCTCTCTCTCTCTCTCTCTCTCTCCTCTCTCTCTCTCTCTCTCTCTCTCTCTCTCTCTCCCTCTCCCTCTCTCCTCCCTCCCTCTCTCTCTCCCTCCCTCTCTCTCTCTCCCTCTCTCTCTCTCTCTCTCTCTCTCTCTCTCTCTCTCTCTCTCTCTCTCTCTCTCTCTCTCATACTACAGTGACAGGGTGAGTGACCTCGTTTACTACTGTAAGCTCCCCAGCCGCAGATATAACTCCAGCCCTGACTAACACCAGCACGTCTGCAGTGTGGAAAACAGTCTTTAGTCAGAGTTATGATCTCTCTCTCTCTCTCTCTCTCTCTCTCTCTCTCTCTCTCTCTCTCTCTCTCTCTCTCTCTCTCTCTCTCTCTCTCTCTCTCTACTACAGTGACAGGGTGAGTGACTCGTTTACTACTGTAAGCTCCCCCAGCCGCAGATATAACTCCAGCCGCCTGACTAACACCAGCACGTCTGCAGTGTGGGAAACAGACACCACCGAGACACTAACACCTGTGTTTCTACACCTGTCTGTTTTGGGACATGCTGCTGACAGCAAATAAATGGCAAATACTATTATTTCATTCAGTTATATAGGCCTATTACCAGTGTTTGGAGTAATTAGGGAATTATTTTTCACATGCAGGCACATACAGATTTAATTGTAAACACCAATGTTTCAAGAGTTTAAGACACAGAGTAGGACACATGTTTATTCAATAACTCGTTTATTTCCTATGTGGGTTTATTTTTTAAGATTAACAGTTTTTTCAAGGCATTGTTAGATGCCAGTGTTTCCTGTAGCTATGCAAAGATATGATTTCAAAAACACTATCATAGCTATTAAACTATATATAATGATTTTAAATCAGTATTTAACCTCAGAATGATCTCAAAGTAAGAAGAGGTGCTAAAGTCAGATTTTGTGGTGGCTGTGCATTAACATTAAATGATTATAATCTTAATTTGAGTGATGAATGTTTCTGAAAGTCTGACAGTAATCAGTGTTGAGCACTACTGTAAACTTAACCCTGCCTGCTTTACATGTTTCAAAATGATTAACAGTTCAAAACATTAGACATTTAGAAAAGTAATCAAATGTAATCAGTTACATTACTTTAATAAAGTAATTGAAAATGTTACACTACTTATTACATTTTAAATAGGGTAACTTGTAATCTGTAATTTACTACATTTCCAAAGTAACCTTCCCAACACTACCAATATTTTTTTTCTTGATTTAAAAAACAATATTTGATTTGCTTGAACCCGAAGTATAATATAATATATTATTCTGTAGTTTAAGGAAATATGTTTTTAATGTTTTGCTTATAAATTTGTTTTGGGAGTCTGGTCACCACAGGAATAACTGATTCAGATTTGTTAAAGCATCATGTGTCATATACTGTACATGTCCCGGGATGAATTGTGTTCATCTCCTGGTTCGTTTTAGATCTGTCACACCTCAGTATCTGAAGAATGTGAGGAATGTGTTACAGATTCTGTTACCTGTTACTGTATCAAACTACACGACTCTAATTATAAAGCGAATCATTAGTGTAGCCTATTAAGTTTGAACACATATTATGAGTACATTCATGGTGTTTCTAAAAAAAGACAATGACTAAAATATAAAATAAAAGTAGGCTGCTTTGGTTAAAAATTGCGTTTGAGGACAAAAGTGTTATTTAATTGTATTCATAAACTCATAAATCATTATACAGACGCTGCCCACTTATGACCTGCAAACGAACGACATCAAAAGAATAATAAAAGTTGGTGTTTGAAATCTCGCACCCACCTGAAGGACGTGACTGGATTAATATCCCGTTGAAAGTCGTATTTAAAAATAATGATGTTTGAGAGTCCGCTTTTACTCCAGGGGCATGTGCCCTTCTGTCCGCGTTTGTTGTGGGCACTGCTCTCGTGCACGCGCACCAGTGGGCTTCTGTATTCTTGGGAGCGCGCAGCGCGTTCATGCCATGTAATAACACAAAGCGCCAAGAGACGGCGATGTATGACAAACAACATTTATTGCTCCAGTCCCAAAAACAACTAACTGATATAGTGTTTATCTACAATATTTACATAGAAAACAGTAACATTTAATTTTGTGTTCCCAAAAATTTCAGTTTTTGGTCCAAGTCCACAAACTAATACTAATAATTATTCGGAAAATACTCATGCAGGCATTACTTTTTAATATTAGACTGATGATAAATGCATTTGAGCATAAAAAAATATTTAAAGTGTACCACACATATAGTTTTGTGTAACAGATCGCCAGTTGGAGTGAGTCGTAATGTTAAAATGATCATAACACTGTTCCCGATAGTGTTTTTACCTTGCTGAAAATGGTTATTAATTTAGCTGATGTTCAGAGGGGAACTATCCACTCCGAATCCTCTAGCTTATGAATATTCATAAATCGTTTCGTAAATTCTTAGAGCGTCAAGTGACGTAATTAATATTCATGAGTCCAGTCGTCGCTCCGATCATTTGCAGCAGCGCCCTCTGGTGGCAGAGACGTCCAGACGGAGCACAGACTCACACTGCTTGTCCTCCTGTGAGGAAAGTAACCTGAGACAGAACAAATACAATAAAACTAAATCTGCATCCTACATGTTTTCTAGTTCAACTGCTACTTCCGCAATAAACAAAGGCTCTTTTATACTATCATTTTACTCAATTATATGATATTTACTGTATTCTTTGGAAAAACATTTCCCTTGTGATTGCTGAATGTGAAATATCTTGAATCCAGTTTTACACCTGGTCAGGTGGGTCATGGCCTCCTCCACCTGCTGTCCACTCTTAGCACTGCATTCATAGAACTCGGCCTGGTACTGCTGTCAAGACACACAACATCAACACCATGACTGAGATCAGTCGGAAACGATGAGTTGTATCAGTCTTCACCTCCGCCAGTCTGCGGCCTTGTGCTCTTGTCACCTCCCTCCTGTCTGCAGCCACCAGGTCTGTCTTATTGCCTAGCAACATCAGACACGCCCCCTCAGGTATCTTTTCCTGCCAGTCACACACACACACACACACACACACACACACACACACACACACACACACACACACACACACACACACACACACACACACACACACACACACACACACACACACACACACACACACACACACAGAATGATACTCAGTCTAATCCCATAAACCAATCACAGGGTCACACACAGTCAACATAAACAGATTAAGGCACATGCTAAATACACTCTCTAACTAATTTCACAGTAAACCTTCAATCAAAGCCACACACTGATGTGTATGCAAAGCAGTGTAAGCACACCTTTTGCATACAAATGTTGCCATACTCTGTAACCAGTCCAAGCAGTTTATATCTGCACCTGTGAGGTTTTACCCTAGTTTTTACCCTAGTTTGGGGCCTATTTGTGAATACTCTTCACTCTTTAGGAAAGTAGAATATTTATATATATAAACAAGATTTGTGATGATAGCCAAAAAGGAAATCTTGTTAAGTTGTTAAGCAATAATATATATTATATACACAAACACAATTATATATTATATGGGTAGTTAACCAACCAATGTGTCCTATGGTGTGATGGAAAAATGTAAAAAAAAATATATATATATAAAAAAAAAAAATGAAGATAAACCTCTCTCATGTTATTTGTATGTTAAGGTTTTATTTTTGCTATGTCACACCATTGTCACACACACACGCACGCACGCACGCACGCACACACACACACACGATCTGTGATGTTAGAATATCTTTTATTATATTAAGTTTTTTTTTTTTTTTTACTAAACCAACTAACAATGATCAACCATTTAAACCAATTTGACTTATCTTAAGGACCATAAACATTCAGGGTAGAGGTAGACCAGCTATAAACCATAAATAATTAATGTATCTTAATGGCCATAAACATTCAGCAAAGGCTAGCTATAAACCATAAATAATTAATGTGATACTGATTTGGATTTTCCTACAGGGTCCAGACTATTACTCTTCTTTCTCCTTGAAATACTGAAGACATTTCCTCTTGCAGAAGGTCAACTGAATATTGAATCAAGCTAGACTGACCTGAACCTGATCCAACCAATGGCGGACAGCCGTGAACGACACCTCATGCGTGATGTCATACATAGCGATGATTCCGTCCGCTCTGCGGAAGTACTGCTGCGTGACGCTGTGGAACCTGATGAGGCGACAGGAGATATTTGGAGATTTAAAGCAGCTGTAGGTTAGTCTTTAACCTTGATACACCAGTTTAAAATCATTCTGATGGTACACTGAAGTTTATTTCCAAACATCTGTTCTGGGAGTATGTAGTGTTTGGTGAGCGGGTACGAAATTCCTTAAAATCTTGGATTGTTTTACAACAGCAACAAATGCTTGTGCATGGCCATGATTGTTTTCACCATAGATTTGTATAGATTTCCCCATTGGACTGGTCCAAGCACGTAAACACGTCTGCCATCTTGGAACGGTCAATTTGGCGTCATTCACCAAATTATGGGTTCGCAGACTATCGGCTTTGCATTATGGCATCTTCGAATATTCATTGGTTACTATAGACCCTTTTAGGGCCGACGTCATGATTACGTCACAGCGCTAGCTGGAGGCAAAACAAAGCGAAAACAAACCAGCACAGATTTGTCTACACGCAGAGCTTAAAATATCATCTTGTTGTGATGTTGGGTGCCCGAATCGATGTTGTAGAGGCTCCAATTTGAAATTGTAAGGCATACCTGCTGCCTCTGCCGGACAAAAAAACAGCTGTGGTTAAACGAGATGAAACGAGCGGACTGGACAAAAATGATAGTCAAAAATGCTCACGTTTGCAGCGCACACTCCTTATCAGAAAAGGTTCAATAAAGTATTGTATTTTGTTGTTATGGGCGTTTTATGCATCTCACTATGTCATGTATGAAATGTTTGTGTGCATGTGTGTAAAACAACAAACTAACTATTTGTGCTGCTTAATCATTTCTGCTGTATGTGCTGCTTAATCATATGTATTTGTGTATACATTGTTGTGATTAATTGTGGCTGGAATAATAATGTAGCTGTACACATAGTTGCCTGCTGACATTTAAATATATTTACATCTTCATGACTAGATTATTGTTTAAAAAACAAGCTAATAAACTTCATAGCTAGTGTTGGTGAAGCGGTCAGGGGAATCTTTCTGCCTCCACCTAAGCTCCGCCCACAGAAAAACGTCACTGTGTTTACTAACAGAAAAAGGGTCTATGGTGAATCACGTCAAGTTGACCATTACAATATGGCGGACGGCTTACATGTAGCGGCCCACAGAAACAGTCACTAATGAGGCATCTACGTATACATATCTATGGTTTTCACTCCGAAGTGCCCTTCAGAGGGCGATATATCCCGTCTGGAATGCAACGTAAAACTACGTCCCAAATTACGCACTATACACTATGCACTTATATACTATGTACTTGTGCACTAGGTACTCACTCATGTAGAGTATGAATTGTATAAGGTTACTTTGTCATTAATAATCTGATAGGAGTCTGATAGCCCCTCCCCCTTCGAGGGAAGTGTCCAAGGGTGCGTCTCAATCAGCTCCCTAGCTCATGAATCAGTAGATCGTGTTCATGAATTCGGTCACTGGTAAGTTCCCTGACTCGCTGCACATTGGGACAGTTATCACTTGAATTGCAGTGACATGATTACTTACAGCGTCAATGGAAAACATAGTAGAACATCATCACTGGGATTATTAAACAGGCAGGACCAATATAATTTTATATCATTTTTTTCTTTCTTTAAACAAATAATTCTGTTATTCATGTTCTTACAACATTTCAGCCAAATATGAATTATAAATGATAATTAGATGTGTTCATTACCTGTCTAGCGATGTGTGTTTATGTTGAAATATACCTTAAAATGTCCGACTCCCTGATCAGTGCCCTGACTACTGAACAAGGGAGCTGATTGAGACGCACCCCAACATTTTTTTTTTTTAAGGGTATTTAATGTGCATTTTCAGTGTGAACACACTACTCACACTATTTGTAATACAAAGAATACTGCACAAGTACGCGATTTGGGACACACCTATAGAAATACAAATAGAGTTCACTCCTATACTTATGAATGGGAGAAAATGCAACGTGCAATATGGTGGGATAGTCCCGCCTTCTAAATGAAAGAGCCAATCACTGATTGGTAAAGTCATTGTGTCACTGCAGCGGTCGTTAGAAGCTCTGGTTCCCATACAAACCTGAGGCTAGACCAGCCAATGCACATACACAGTCACAGTGTTATGAATATTTGAAATAAGTAATTTAATTGTGAGTTCTGCGAGCAGTTTTTGAGATTTCAGGATTACTCAATTCATTTAGATAGGACTTGGTTTTGTTGGAGCTGCACGGAGGCGTCAAATATGGCCACCGAGTGAACAGACTTTCCTTGAAAGAGACTTTGGTACAGCTAATTTCGACAGTGAATTCCTCTTTTTTACTTCTAGTGGGTTTCAAAGCCACGGAAATACTCAAAACTATATACAGTTGTTTTTAATAGCCTCATCTAGCATGGTAGATTATGTAAATCAGTCTGTTGGTTATAAGAAACGTTTTTGGGACATCTGACCTCTCCTGCCCTGCGGTGTCCCACAGTTGCAGAGCGACTGGTGTTGAATCAAGCATCACGCTCCTGACCTGAAAATCCATTCCTGTTAATAAATCATCGCATGATTTGTCAGCACACTAAAGGAGTTAAGTTAAGCAAGAGCGCACAATGTCTAGCGTCTCTCACCCACAGTCGAGGCCATGTTATTGGGGAAGTGGCCGCTGCAGTAGTGATGGATGAACGAGCTCTTTCCCACCGCAGAGTTCCCCAAAAACACCACCTTAAACACACGCTGTGGGTCACTCTGGAGGAGAAAGAAGAAAGAAAGGTTTTCTTGGAAAGCCACATCAAGCAGGTCAATATTTGATTTGCTGTTAAGATCAATGATTAATGAGCTCTTGTTGTGTTTGGAAGTGACAGAAAGTGTCATCTACTGTTATTTGCATCCAAGACACAGCCATACAGAGAGTAATAAGCAGTTTTACGACATTGTATTTTACAGTAAAAACACAAGTACCGTGGTTTTCTCTGTAGTTTTGTCTTCTCTCTTCAGCTATAGAGAGTCTTTTTGGACTTGAATCTGTTAGCGAGCTGTCTGAATCCTCAGACTCGTCATTTGGGTTTTCCATCAACTGCCTTTGAAAACAATACAATTATTTTAATACAAAAAATGCGTATAATTATAAATCTTTGAATTGCCCTCTATTGCTCAAAGTTGGTCTAGATGGTTAACTAGTCTTGTACCAGCAATAAACCAGGCATATTATCAATAAGTAAAGATACATTTTAAACTAAATCTATCAAAAAGTATTTTGCTTAAAATAAAATGTTGACTGAAATAAAAGAAAATTGACAAAAAATTACACTTATTTTAGTTCAGTTAGTTGCCAACTAGTTTTTTTGCAAACTAGCATTTCTCATTTTCTTTAGTACGTTAGTACTTAAAGTACTAAACTAAAACTAAACCAGCAATACAAATTGATAAGAACTAAATAGACACATTTAGACACTTTAAAATAATAATCATAATAATAAATGATAAAAATACAACAAAATTACTAAAACTTTTTAATAAAAAATTAAATAAAAAAAATAGATGCAATTAAATTATAACAGTTATATCGATTATATTAAAATACATTGAAAATAATGTTTTCATTGGCAGGAAACATATCATTTTTAAGATGTTAAATTACATTTTGCAGCATTGGGAAAGAGAAATGATCTGAAAATCACCCCAGTATTCACTAAAGGTTGAACTCAGAATTGTTATTAATGTGTACAATTTCAACTGCAACTATGGCAACAGCTATACTATGCCATACATGTATTTAATAGAGTATCATGTGCATTAATAGAGCATGTATAAGGTTTAGTTAGACACCCACCTTTTTGCTGATCTTCTTGGTGGAAAATAGTTCCCCAGAATTGATTCCTTCCTCTGCAAAAGGTTCTTCATTTGAGCTGTCTGAGGAACAGTTGATGAGATATGAAATACATTTTAGCTTAATCTTTATTGCAGATTGTTTTAAATGAAAATTGAGAAAATGTAGTGTCTAGTTTATCTTGTAAAAATGATGCATATTGGTCTAACTAATATTAGTAACTAATGCAAAACCGTGAGTTCAGGTGATGCACTTGATTAAGTGTTTGTGATGATTTTATATATCAAAATTGTTTTAAATGTAAATTGTGTGACGTGGTTTTGAAACGGCAGCTCTTGTGAATGTGCATGCAAGGAAATCACCCAAAATGATGACATGAATCAAGATGAATAAACGTTTTTATTGTTTACTGTCTTACATCATATCCATTTGTTCAACTTTAAATCTACATTTTGTTAATTTTGGGTCAATCAGAGACCAAACACATACACTGTCATTGGACAGAACTGCTCATTTCAAAAGAAACTACCAAACAAAACTGTACTAAATTACAAGTACAATAAAATAAAAATATGAAATAAGAGTTAATGAGGTAAAGTGCCCTATATCTCAAGGCACTGAAATGTTAAATTAAGTGATTTTAATGATATATATATATTTTTTTCTGACTGGCTTTCTTTTCTTACGTGATTAAGGCTCTTCTTAAACAGAAATAACCATTATCTTGAAATCACACTTGTTTCTGTAACAGACCGAACAAGGAACAATCTTTCTTCTGATGTGACTCGTTTCATCAGCGCACATATCCACAGTTTAACATGTTCCACACGAGGTCTTCATCGAGTTTCCTTCAAGTCATTAGTTTTTGTTCCTCTCGGAGGCTGGCGAATGGAACAAGGCTCTCCCGAGAACAAACTAACCAGAGCTGCACATATTCCAGAAGAGTGCATCATCCACAACCTTTCGAATTCCCGAGGAAACATGGACTCGCAGAAGCCATAGGAACACATCCAGATGAATGTATCTGTTCACATTTAGCCACACATTCTGCAGGTAATGTTACATGGGCAAAAGGCAGGGTTAATACGGGTAAAGAGAGCGCACCCACGGCGAGCAGGCGTGAGCACAGCGGCACGGTGGGTAAGGAATGGGAGACATGAAGGGCTGTTTTTGACTAACCATCTTCTGTGTCTGATGGGCATCTTTATCATCCCGAAGACGCTTGTTCATGTCTCTACAAAAGAGAAAGTGAAAGAATTCCAGTTACATTTTAAGATAAAGCTCCTCCTCACAGGACTTTTAACAGCGTTGGAATATAGATATTAAATCTCGTTATCAATGAGATGGGCTAATGACTGATCAAACATCTTAAACCTCATGCTATTGATTGGTCAATTCTTACAGCTTTATATTTCAGATAAGAGCAATACACACATGCCTCATCATACTACATACTAAAGGCGTG
>CM050434.1:20169935-20242435 GCA_027564155.1 Gymnocypris eckloni scoliostomus | reverse complement strand
GTCTGCAATAGCACAGAGATATGGGCAAATAACGCTGATATATAGAGAGCCAATGGTTGATATAATGACAATAAAATGTGTTTACAATATTTGTCTAGCTATCCATTATCATATATATATAATGTTCTGCGTGCAGCTATATACATATATATATATATACGTTTTTGAACAGTAAGAGTTTTCATGTTTTTAAAAGAAGTCTCTTTTGCTCTCCAAGCCTGAATTTATTTGATCCTAAATAGAGCAAAATCAGTAAAATTGTGTGATATTTGTACTATTTAAAATAACGGCTTTCTATTTGAATACAGTGTAAAATGTAATTTATTGTGATTTCAAAGCAGAATTGTTTTGCATCATTACTCCAGTCACATTATCCTTCAGAAATCATTCTGATTTGCCGCTCAGAAAACATTTATTATTATTATTATTGTTATTGTTGAAAACAGCTGAGAATATCTTTTTCTTTGATGAATAGAAAGTTCAGAAGAACAGCATTTACCTGAAACAGAAATCTTTTGTAACATTATGAATGTCTTTATCATCATTTTTTATTTATTTGATGCATCCTTGCTAAATAAGAGTATTAATTACCCCCTTTTTGTTGAGAGCTATAGTGTATAATTTTACAAGTTTTTTTTAAAAGAGAAATTCTGATCTTTGGCTCTTTCTGTTCTGTTTTAAATATTGAAAATAATAATCATAAATATTTATTGAGCAGCAAATCAGCATATTAGAATGATTTCTGAAGATCATGTGACACTGAAGACTGGAGTAATGATGCTGAAAATACAGCTTTGATCACAGAAATAAATTACATTTTAAAATATATTCAAATAGAAATCAGTTATTTTAAATAGTAAACATATTTCACAATATTACTGCTTTTGCTGTATTTTGGATCAAATAAATGCAGGCTTGGTGAGCAAAAGAGAATAAATAAAACATTAAAAATCTTACTGTTCAAAAACTTTTGACTGGTAGTGTACACACACACACACACACACACACACACACACACACACACGCACACACACGTTTGTTTTTGTGAAAAGTGGGGACATCCCATAGGCGTAATGGTTTTGTACAAACTGTATGTGCTATTGCCCTACACCTAAACTTAGCCCTCACAGGAGACTGTGCATTTCTACCCCCAAAACTCACTCTGTATGATTTATGAGCGTTTTAAAAAGTGGGGACATGGGGCAATGTCCTGAAAAGTCACCTCCACCTTGTAATACCTGTGTCATACTCATTATACAAATTTATGTCCTCGTGTGTCACACACACACACACACACACACATGCATACGCACACACACACATGCTCGCGCACAAGCATTTATAAATATTTTAATTTTCAGTTTAATTTGTTTACATTAAATATTACAAAATTCTAATAGTTGTAGTAAACATTAACAACATCATATAACCAGTTCATTTTGTATTATTTATATACCATTGTAGTATTTATTAATAGGTTATTTTACATTATAATTTTAATAATATTTGTGGTTTTCATTTTAGTTCGGTGTTTTCAATTTTGTTGTGTGCTTTTGTCATTTGTATTAGTTTTGTTTTTTATTTTCTATTTAGATATTTTTATTTTTATTTCCATTTTAGTATTAGTAATTGTTGTATTTCAGTTATTTTACACAAAGTTATTGTTACCGATTTGTAATAGTTGTAGATAACAATAACAACACTATACTGTTTATAGTTTAATGACAGCAAGGCTAGATGAGCATTAACATGTTACACAGTCAATCTGCCTCAGCGATGTATTGGTCAATCCCTAATCGATTCACACAATTATGAGGCCATATAACACGGTTAATGATTTGATCAAATGCACAGTCCACAGCTATGTGACAAATGTTACATAATCAGCAGGCTGGTGGGAAACATGGCAGCATCGAAGCACATGGGAACTTCACAAGGACAGACGGACGTGGCATTAAGATTAAGATTTAGGCTTTAGGACACTCCCTCTCATGCCATGAACAAATACATCCACCAGAAACTGATGGGCATCTGTCAAATTACAACACATTTACTCTTACTTACATTTACAGAAATCAGGGAACTATCCAAACAAGGCAGCGCACACACACACGTCACAATTTCATTTCTCTTCAACTTCTTTGGCTTTCTGGAGATCTCCAGGATATGAACTGCAAAACAGGATGAAGTCATGTGACAGGACTGTGTGTGTGTGTGTGTGTGTGTGTGTGTCTGTGTGTGCGTGTCTGTGTCTGTGTATGGGTGTGTGTGTGTGTGTGTGTGTGTGTGTGTGTGTCTGTGTCTGTGTCTGTGTGTGTGTGTGTGTGTGTGTGTGTGTGTGTGTGTGCGTGTGTGTGTGTGTGTGTGTGTGTGTGTGTGTGTGTGTGCGTGAGAGGAGTTGTGTGTGTGTGTGTGTGTGTGTGTGTGTAGAGAGGGAGTGTGTGCAAAAACAAAGTGAAATGCAAATAAAGACTTTAGCTCGGTTTACAGCATTCAGAGCTCTTGCTCATAATCACGAGTTTGAGCCAGCCATGCGGATGAGGGCAGGACGCAGGGGAAATACCTCCATACTAAATAACCACAGGTCATACGAAACATGAAATATTTGCCTAATGAATTAAATGTTTGGGTTGTGGTTGGAACAATAGCTCCGAGTGATTGTGGCTGATTTGAATCAATGATATCGGGAAAGCAATATGCTCATATAAAACTGCCGAGAAGATAATACAGGTGCTACAGCCTTGCAGAGGACACAATCACAAGAGCCCTAACAGTTAAATAAAACTTATAAAAACTTATGCAATTACATGAAGGAACCTTTTTACAATATACAAGTAGGCCACAACATATTTGGACACTTAAAGCAACTGTACGTTTGCAAGCTGTTTACCTTAAAATATCAAGTACACTAAGAAATGCTGGGTTAAATACAACCCAGTGCTGGGTAAAATGTGGACAAACCCAGAGATTGGGTTGTTTTGACCCAGAAGTTGTGTTAAACATATAACTCACCTGTTGGTTGAAAACAACCCAATCGCTGGGTTTGTCCACATTTTACCCAGCACTGGGTTGTATTTAACCCAGCATTTTATAGAGTGTAAGTTTCATTATTCTGATGGTTCACCCATATTTGCTTTTGTTTCTTCTGCTCAAATAGCTATTCCATGACAGATAAGTCAACGCATATGTGCAGTCCTAAGTCATAAATGTTTTTATGTAAACCGGAGCTTCTTTTATTTAGAAGACGGGATTTATTCCATCATATTGCGTTTTTCCATTCATAAGTACAATGAGACACCGTCTAAAATCTAACAATTTGGTTCAGTGATCCAATGAAATTATGTTAGGAATATATTTAAGCCTGAGTTTCTTCACTTGCTTAACTGTTGTGGGCTGCAACGTCGCAAAAATACATAAAACTACATACAGTTGCTTTAAGTGACATGAAGGTATTGCATTAGGTGTCTGTATTAGTTTATTAGTTTCATTTTCCAACACATTTGTCCAATGTTCTGCTTGAGAATTGAGCTTGCATCATAGACTATAGGATACATTCTGACTATTTGTTATTTGCAATGACATTCTGTGACCTAAAGCATAATAATAATACAAAAATAATAACAATAATGTAAGTGCCAGTGTTTTAACACAAAAAAAATCATGTTGATTTTGTGATTTTAGTTATGTGCGAATACCAAAATATATTGGCATGGCATGTTTACACCTGCAATAAAGCTATAGATGAATTGCACCACGCAAGGTCAAATAAACTTCCCAGGCTTTGCTACAATTACACACGAAAATCACCTGAGAGATAGAGTCAGACAGCCATATGTCACCTTCAGACAAGCATGTGTTCGAGGAAATCATACATAACTGTTATAAATAAAGTATTTTATTTACCCCCGCTTTCAATAAATCAAACTGAAAAGAACAAGCCTGTCAGGAAAAGTGAAATCATTCATTTGTTACGGTGAAGCTGCAAACCCATAAACACTCAGATATGCTCAAGAACAAATGCAATGACCCGCTTTCAGAATACATTTCCATTTAATACCTCACTATATTGTCTACAGAATGGATTTGGACGCAAAATAGACATGAACTTTATACATAAAAGTATGTGGTGGGTCAGTAGGTTTTACCATGGTACATTTAATACTTATGCATGCCACCATCATATACCACGGTAAACCAAGCGCATATATAATACAATTTAGACTATGTATTGATCTAGAAGAGTTTTAGTAGACATTGTCTATCACTTCAGACCTCATGCATAATTTAAAACATATGTCAGCACTGTTATATGTGTTAAGACAATCCTGTACGCTAACATAATACTGGCGTTAAATCGAATAGCTACATAATCAATTCAAATGTCATTCAAATCAATGAATTAATAAAGAAACAGAATAGCAGACCTGTGAGGCGATGTTGTTCAGGTGTGTATCGTGTCTCTTGTGAACGGCAGGTGTCTTATATGCTAGTGTTCACCCAGCAGCGGGCAGTAGAGAATCAAGAGCCTCGGAATACCGTAAATCTGGTAAGAGCCTCGGAATACCGTAAGTCTGGTAAGAGCCTCGGAATACGAGCCTCGGAATACCGTAATTCTGGTAAGAGCCTCGGAATACCGTAATTCTGGTAAGAGCCTCGGAATACCGTAATTCTGGTAAGAGCCTCGGAATACCGTAATTCTGGTAAGAGCCTCGGAATACCGTAATTCTGGTAAGAGCTCGGAATACCGTAATTCTGGTAAGAGCCTCGGAATACCGTAATTCTGGTAAGAGCCTCGGAATACCGTAATTCTGGTAAGAGCTTCGGAATACCGTAATTCTGGTAAGAGCCTCGGAATACCGTAATTCTGGTAAGATATGTTAATGTTCTTTAACTTGTTTGAAAAATGTTTTACAATTCTAAATAATTAATAACAGTGACGGTACATCGATCATAAATATACACATAAATACACAAGAAAATAAACAAACAAACAAACAAACAAACAAACAAACAAACAAACAAACAAACGGTTAGTAGTAATATATACATTTAACTTCATTATTTATTTTATATCATAAACGCATTACAAATATTATTGAAATGTTTATTACTTTAAAATAACGTTATATATTAGAATGTTTTTTTTAGATATATTTATTTTACGCGTATGTCTCAGTCGTTACGGTAAACGGATCTTCGCGCCGTTGCCATGGGAGACGCGGCAGCGCTCGTGCACTGCTGTGGCTCGCGATCAGCTCAAGTCAGAAACTCTCCGTTACAATCACGGGAAATCAGGATGATTTTACTATTCAGACGGATGATTTCACGATTCACACGGAATTAAGTCTGTGTTTCGACTTGCACAGGTTTAAAGGTGTGTAACCGTTTAAAGATGTGTGCGTTTGGCTAGCAGTTAGCATTTTGAGCCGGTTAAATCTCTTGTTCATTAGCTGTTTATGACTTTGGTTTGAAGTAGTTTTGCTTTGAGATGTGTTGAATATATTTTATATGTTGTTGTAGAATTTCATTGCACTTAACTTATAATTAGTACAAAATCAGATACAGAAACATTCGACATGATAGATAATCACGAGAGATTTCAGAGTTCATACAGGACCTCAGTGAAATCACCCAGAGACCCTGCCGCTAATCCAGTGCCTTCTGTTATTAAACAATCTAATGAATGAATTAGGAGCGATGCTACACACTGTCGATATTTCATGGTGAACGTCAGGAGTGTTGAGAGAAGCTGGTTAATCTCTTTGTTTAGGCTGTATGGAGTTTTGAATCAGACGGAGATTAGAGATGCCCAGAGCGTCTCAGTGAAATTAACCCGTAATCCCCTCAGTGACCTGCTGCTCTTCCCGTGTAACACCTTGGATAACACGCGCTGAAGGACTCTGACTCACGGCCCGGTCCACGCACGAGGCCAGAGTGCCCGCGGTCCCGCTCCGCTTACTCCACAGGTGAGTACAAACATCCCGCTGATAGACAGACAGACAGACAGACAGAGAGACAGACAGACAGACAGAAGAGAGAGATAGAACAGACAGACAGACAGACAGACAGAGAGAGAGACAGACAGACAGACAGACAGACAGACAGACAGACAGACAGACAGAGAGATAGACAGACAGACAGACAGAGACAGACAGACAGACAGACAGAGAGACAGATAGATAGACAGACAGACAGACAGAGAGAGAGAGAGAGATAGACAGACAGACAGACAGACAGACAGACAGACAGAGAGATAGACATTCGATAGATAGATAGATAGATAGATAGATAGATAGACATTCAACAGATAGTTAGACGTTAAATAGACAGACAGATAGACATTTAATAGGAAATATATGTTTTAGGTAGATCAACAGATAGTTGAATAGACATTAGATAGACATTTAACAGACATTCAACAGATAGTTAGACATAAAATAGATAGATAGACTGACAGATAGACATTTAATAGGATATAAATATTTGAGATAGATCTGTAGATAGACCAACAGAAAGACATTCATCAGTTAGACATTAAATATATAGATAACAATAGATAGATAGATAGATAGACATTCAATAGATATGTAAATAGAACACAAATAGCCAATCACATGGCAGAAACTCAGTGCATTTAGGCATCTAGATGTGGTGAAGACGACTTGCTGAAGTTCAAACCGAGCATCAGAACGGGGAAGAAAGAGGATTTAAGTGACTGAACGTGGAATGGTTGTTGGTGCAGACGGGCTGGTCTGAGTATTTCAGAAACTGCTGATCTACTGGGATTTTCACGCACAACCATCTCTAGGGTTTACAGAGAATGGTCTGAAAAAGAGAAAATATCCAGTGAGCGGCAGTTATGTGGACGAAAGTGCCTTGTTGATGTCAGAGGTCAGAGGAGAATGGGCAGACTGGTTAGAGATGATAGAAAGACAACAGTAACTCAAATAACCACTCGTTACAACCAAGGTATGCAGAATACCATCTCTGAACACACAACACATCGAACCCTGAAGAAGATGGACTCCAGCAGCAGAAGACCACACCGGGTGCCGCTCCGGTCAGATAAGAACAGCACACGGAGGATACAATTCACACAGACTCACCATAATTTGACAATTTTGGAAATATTTCTGTTTTAAACCATGAAGGTGAGCCAATGTATAGGCACGCGTTTGCACCAGGGTCAGCACATGTGCAAACTTTGCAGGATTTATGCCGGTGAATGTCTAAATCTCAGTCAATTGAACAGAAAGGGAAAGTAAAAACGAAATGATGGAGCTTTCCGCGTCTGACGCCGCTTATTCTCTCAGAGACGACGAGAGACGAATCTACTTCAACATATGCTGATAACGATATAGCCTATAGCTGTTTCATTATTTCCTTTATATATCTCTTGTGGCCCACACACTGCAAAAAAAATTAAAAATAAGCGTATTTAGTGTTAAACAGGTTGTTTTTGAAAGTCAGTGCTTGAAATAAAAGCTTTTAATTTCATTGATTTTTATTGATGACTGCAGTGTTAATGTTTTAATTATAGGACTATTATTCATTGTAGGTAGCTTATAGCCTAATATACCAGTTTTAAAATACCTTTTTAAACATTTTAATTAAGGAGTAAATATAGCCTAATATTATCCTCGCATCGCGTCATTTATGTGGTAAATTATTGCAGGGAAAATTGTACTTTTAATTTAATATAAAAGTAACTTCATAATAATAATAGGCCTAATAAAAATACGAATATAACAGGCCTACATTAATTGGAAATGCCAAATCCTCTTAATATTGCCAATAATTGATGTTTTTGACAGTATCTCTGGCTAACGTCGATACAAGATGATTGTCTTTCGACGCACCCCAGCAAGGGGAGGTTATCACGGGGTAGACAGCACGTTGCTTGTTACGTTGTTTGGGCTGTACTCAGGTAATACAATACTCAGGTAGACTGTGGTGTTTAAACGATGCTCAATTGGTACTAAGTGTGCCAAGAAAATATCCCCCACACCATTACACCACCACCACCAGCCTGAACCGTTGAGACGAGGCCGGATGATCCATGCTTTCATGTTCTTTAAGCCAAATTCTGACCCTACATCTGAATGTCGCAGCAGAAATCAAGACTCATCAGACCAGACAACGTTTCTACAATCTTCTATTGTCCAGTTTTGGTGAGCCGGTGTGAATTGTATCCTCCGTTTCCTGTTCTTAGCTTAGTTTTTCGTCCACACAACTGCCACTCACTGGATATTTTCTCTTTTTCAGACCATTCTCTGTAAACCCTAGAGATGGTTGTGTGTGAAAATCCCAGTAGATCAGCAGTTTGTGAAATACTCAGACCAGTCCGTCTGCACCAACAACCATTCCACGTTCAGTCTCTTAAATCCTCTTTCTTCCCCGTTCTGATGCTCGGTTTGACCTTCAGCAAGTCGTCTTCACCACATCTAGACGCCTAAATGCATTGAGTTGCTGCCATGTGATTGGCTGATTAGCAATTTGTTTTACCAAGCAATTGAACAGGTGTACCTTTATAAAGTGGCCGGTGAGTGTGTGTGTATATATATATCGATAGATAGATGGATAGACATTTTAACATTCAAAAGTTAGATTGACCGATAGACATTTAACAGATAGACATTCAACATGAAGGATAGACATTCAATAGACAGATATTTAACAGCTAGATAGATATATCTATTTTCTCTCTCTATATATAAAGATAGCCAGATAAACATTCAATAGATAGATAGTAGGGATGGGTCACGATTTTCGAATATTCGATTAGTCAATTTAATTATAGAATATCGATTAGGTTATGCGATTATTTTCTAAAGGTGAACGCACACTGGGTGTTTTGAACCATCCCCGAGCCACGTCTGAGCCCCAAAGCCCTGTTCGTTTGACTAATGTGATCGCTCTGTGCCGCGCTCGGACGCGGTTTGTTTAGCAGGCCCTGGCTTGGTTGTAAGAGGTGGGCCAGACTCGGTTCAGTTGGACTCGGGCGCGGCACACATGTTGTGTGAGCGCTAACCGTGCCGGAGCACGGAACTTCTGATACGTGCGGCCTGATTTCTTGAACAATAGACCTGTTAAGTAATATAATGTGAGAGGGCCGTTTGCTACAACGTCCCAAACAACTCAAAATAATAAACCACAAAGTTAGCAAAACGATGCACTCCCCTGCGCTGAGCCAGAGCACTTCTCTGCCACCTTCACGTGCTATCAGAAACATCCTGTTTCCCACTTATGAAGTCATGACGAGCTCGCTGCATTCAATTTTTTTGTTGAATGAATAATGTAATATTCCGCTGGTTGATAACCATAAATATTTATGTAAAAAATATTTGTGCTGTTTTTCGTGTTAAATGTGAAGAATGACAGATTGGATGCCACAGACTTTATTTTTTATTGGCGGATTATACAGGTGTAATTTTCACTTTAACTTCACGCAATGTAACATTATATTATTATTGTTATTTTGACTTTATTCTTAAAATATGACATTAATCTTATTTATTTAGTTATTTATTTGAGAAACTGATTAAACTTGCGCTGGCCGCTTGGTAGGCTATTTTAATAAAAAACTTGAATTTAACAAACAGAAAATGTTCCAATCATATTTCTGAATAAAGAAACTAAACGAATTAATGACCACTTTGCTATTAAAAACCAAACTGAACTATTTTAATGGCTGCAAAAAGCAGATTTATAATGTTGGGGAGAGATAGAGAAAGAACGCTCTGGTCGGACTCGGGCGGATAATTCTGATAAGCTGCAGGGATCTATATTCATTCCCTAGTTCAATTAAAGTTCCCCGGACTAATTGAACAGATTTGCACTCCAAAGATGCTCTATTGGATTGAGATCTGGTGACTGTGGAGGTCATTTGAGTAAAGTGAACTCATTGTCATGTTCAAGAAACCAGTCTGAGATGATTTGAGCTTTGTGACGGTGCATTATCCTGCTGGAAGTACATCAGAAGATGGTACACTGTAGTCATAAAGGGATGGACATGGTCAGCAACAATACTCAGGTAGACTGTGGCGTTTAAACGATGCTCAATTGGTACTAAGTGTGCCAAGAAAATACCCCCCACACCATTACACCTCCACCACCAGCCTGAACCGTTGAGACAAGGCCGGATGGATCCATGCTTTCATGTTCTTTACACCAAATTCTGACCCTACATCTGAATGTCGCAGCAGAAATCAAGACTCATCAGAGTCAATCAATCTTCTATTGTCCAGTTTTGGTGATCCTGTGTGAATTGTATCCTCCGTATCCTGTTCTTAGCTTAGTTTTTCGTCCACACAACTGTCGCTCACTGGATATTTTCTCTTTTTCGGACCATTCTCTGTAAACTCTAGAGATGGTTGTGTGTGAAAATCCCAGTAGATCAGCAGTTTGTGAAATACACAGACCAGTCCGTCTGCACCAACAACCATTCCACGTTCAGTCACTTAAATCCCTTTCTTCCCCGTTCTGATGCTCGGTTTGAACTTCAGCAAGTCGTCTTCACCACATCTAGATGCCTAAATGCATTGAGTTGCTGCCATGTGATTGACTGATTAGCAATTTGTGTTACCAAGCAATTGAACAGGTGTACCTAATAAAGTGTCCGGTGAGGTGTGTGTATATATATATCGATAGATAGATGGATAGACATTTTAACATTCAAAAGTTAGATTGACCGATAGACATTTAACAGATAGACATTCAACATGAAGGATAGACACTAAATAGATACACATTCAATAGACAGGCATAGACAGATATTTAACAGCTAGATATATCTATTTTCTATCTCTATTCATAAAGATAGCCAGATAAACATTCACTAGATAGATAGACAGGCAGATATACCTTTGATAGATGCTTGCTAGCTTGAATGACAGAAGAGGTTTTTCTGATGTGATTTTATCTCCTCCTCAATCCATTCAGGAGGAACATCTTCACACGCTCTGATGAGGATTTCAGCTCTTCAGGAACATTAATATTCACCCGAGCTATCCATGTTTACTCAGCATGGCTGACGCCAGGATTAAACGGCCGGTGGAACAACTCCAGGAATGATCCTCGCTGTGCTTTGGTTTTTCATGGAGTAGCAGGAAGTGAGATGGAAGTTCCTCCATATAATCACGGCGAGATGATCTCCACGTCAGACGTCTGCTGAAGAGTTTCATATGGCAGAGGGCCGTGGAGTTGTTTTCTAGTATATTCTGGATCGCTGCTGATATGCTCCAGACCAATAACTACTCGCTGGTGCTGCTGATCCAGCTGGCACTGCTGACCTTTGACCTGTTCGTCAACTCCTTCAGTGAACTGCTGCGGGCTGCGCCGGTCATACAGCTCGTGCTCTTCATGTGAGTGCATCACAGATTTCACCACAAGTCACATTATTTATAGAGTCAATCTGATTTGTTCAATATTAAAAGAAGAAAATTTGTGCCATATTTTCAAAATACTATATTGACACACAGCAATGGCAATGGGTTTGATTCCCAGATGAACTGATAACATTGTAAAACTTGAATGCAATGCAAGATGCTTTGAATCGAAGCAAATGCATGAATGTTTTCTAACATCATATCGGTTATCTGTCTTGTTTCTGCAGAATCCAGGACATCGGCATCCTGTTTAATGTGATCATCATTCTTCTCATGATGTTCAACACATACGTGTTCCAGGTGGGGCTGGTGTCGCTGTTACTGGAGCGATTCCGAGCGCTGCTGATACTGTCTGCACTCTACCTGACTCTCAGCATCTGCTTTCACTGCTGGGTCATGGTGTGTACACACGCACATGCACACGCACACACACACACACACACACACACATGCACACGCACACGCACACACACACACACACACACACACACACACACGCACACACACACACATACATACACACACACACACATACACACACACACATTGATTATTTCTAGATCCTACATGGAATCTGTGAGCACAAAAAGTCATTTGTAAAGTTATTTAAATTCCTCGCCACGTTTAAATCTTTTCTGCTGCACTTTTGCAGAAATTATAATTGTATAATATTTAAATTAAAAATAAAATAAAATACTTTTTAATTGAATGTTTCATTTTATTTTTAAACCCATTCTGATTTTTTTTTCTTAACAGAAAATTATTATAGGATAATATAATAAAAAATAATCTCTAAACATTTAATAATTAATAGCTTCTGTCATTCGTGAAATTTGGTAAATTCCTCACCATGCTTAAATCTGTTCTGCTGAAATTTTGCAGAAAATTATTATTGTATATTATAATAAAATTAATAGTCAAACTTAAATAAACATAACAACAATAAATTGATTCTGTACATTTTTCTAAAATACTTTAATTTCCCTTTATTCTGTTCTTTCCCATGTTTAAATCCATTCTGCTGAAATTTTGCTAAACATTATTGTATATATATATAATATATACACTCATTGGCCACTTTATTAGGTACACCTTGCTAGTACCGGGTTGGACCCCCTTTTGTCTTCAGATCTGCCTTAATTCTTCGTGGCATAGATTCAACAAGGTGTTGGAAACATTCCTCAGAGATGTTGGTTCATATTGACATGATAGCATCACGCAGTTACTGCAGATTTGACGACTGCACATCCATGATGTGAATCTCTCGTTCCACCACATCCCAAAGATGCTCTATTGGATTGAGATCTGGTGACTGTGGAGGTCATTTGAGTAAAGTGAACTCATTGTCATGTTCAAGAAACCAGTCTGAGATGATCTGAGCTTTGTGACATGGTGCATTATCCTGCTGGAAGTACATCAGAAGATGGTACACTGTAGTCATAAAGGGATGGACATGGTCAGCAACAATACTCAGGTAGACTGTGATGTTTAAACGATGCTCAATTGGTACTAAGAGGTCCAAAGTGTGCCAAGAAAATATCCCCCACACCATTACACCACCAGCACCAGCCTGAACCGTTGAGACAAGGCAGGATGATCCATGCTTTCATGTTCTTTACACCAAATTCTGACCCTACATCTGAATGTCGCAGCAGAAATCGAGACTCATCTGATCAGGCAACGTTTTTTCAATCTTCTATTGTCCAGTTTTGGTGAGTCTGTGTGAATTGTAGCCTCTGTGTGCTGTTCTTATCTGACAGGAGCGGCACCCGGTGTGGTCTTCTGCTGCTGGAGCACATCTGCGTCAGGGTTCGACGTGTTGTGTGTTCAGAGATGGTATTCTGCAGATCTTGGTTGTAATGAGTGGTTATTTGAGTTACTGTTGTCTTTCTATCATCTCTAACCAGTCTGTCCATTCTCCTCTGACCTCTGACATCAACAAGGCATTTTCGTCCACACAACTGTCGCTCACTGGATATTTTCTCTTTTTCAGACCATTCTCTGTAAACCCTAGAGATGGTTGTGTGTGAAAATCCCAGTAGATCAGCAGTTTGTGAAATACTCAGACCAGCCCGTCTGCACCAACAACCATTCCACGTTCAGTCACTTAAATCCTCTTTCTTCCCCGTTCTGATGCTCGGTTTGAACTTCAGCAAGTCGTCTTCACCACATCTAGACGCCTAAATGCATTGAGTTGCTGACATGTGATTGGCTGATTAGCAATTTGTGTTACCAAGCATTTGAACAGGTGTACTTAATAAAGTGGCCGGTGAGTGTATATGTAATATCTAATAAAAAATACAAATTATTTATATTGTGTATTGTATATTTCTGTATTTATATATTATATAAGACTGTTTGCCACCTGTTAATTTGCAATTAAGCACTGGCAAACTGAACCGCACTTAGTTTCAACCCGAGCCATTCGCATGTTTTAGGCTTTGCTGTGATAATTAGAAAGGCTTGAACAGCTGTTTCCACTCAACTGGATTAGCTGTGTATTTAAGTTGAGGTTAGGTCGCTAGCGCGGAAGTGTCAGCGGAAGCGTTCAGCCTCTTCGTGTGAAGACCGATGAGTGTAAAGACCTGTGACTTCTTCCTGCGCGACTTCCACCGAGCAACGACACCGGCAACGCACTTACCTATTTTTAACTCTTCATTAATTTCCTCTTTCCCCTTCTATTCTCTTCTCCCCACCTCTATCATGTGTTTCCAATACATTCCAGTTGTCTCACAAAACCCTCTTACATCAAACGCAGACGGCAACGCAATCTTGCTCACCTGCAGCCTATCTGCACCATTTCTTCTTTACTCCTCTCTTTCTCTATGGGCCTCTGGAACCGCCAGTCTGCGTTCAACAAAGCAGATCTTATTCCTGCTATTGCTTCCCAAACTGCACTTAATATTTTGGGCCTGACTGAGACCTGGATTCGTCCAGAAGACTCAGCAACCCCTGCTGCGCTCTTTAACAACTTCTCATTCTCTCACACCCTCCGTCAGGTTAGGAAGGGTGGAGGTACTGGTCTTCTCATTTATAACAATTGGAAATACTCAGCTTATACTCCCCTATGCAATAATCACACATTGTTATTACTGTAACGACTCCTGTAAAACTCCATGTTGTAGTCATTTATCGCCCTCTTGGGCAATTGGGCACCTTCCTAGAAGAGTTGGATGGCCTGTGGTCCTCATTCCCTGAGGATGGCAGCCCAATTATAGTCTTTGGTGACTTCAATATTCATTCGGACAAGCCTTATGCTGCAAATTTCCATTCACTCCTAGCATCTTTTGACTTAAAACGCCTTACCACCACAAGCACTCACAAATCTGGCATCCAGCTAGACTTCATTTACACACGCAATTGTGTTGCAGACAACATTTTGGTAAAACTCCTACACACCTCTGACCACTACTTCATAACATTTAACCTACATCTTGCTACCTCCGAGCCACCAACACCTCTACCAGTTACCTTCAGGTGAAATCTTTGTTCCCTTTCACCCTCACATCTTACCTCGGTAGTGTCCTCCTCTCTTCCCTCACCTACCCATTTCTCATCTCTGGATATGAACGCTGCAACTGACACTTTGTGCTCCACTTTAACTTCTTGTCTAGACCATATATGTCCTCTTTCCACCAGGCCAGCACGTGCTGCCCCTTCAAACTCCTGGCTATCCGATGTTCTTCGTGAATATCGGTCCGAACTCAGGGCAGCAGAGAGAAAATTGCGCAAATCAAAAGATCCGTCAGACCTGAGTATCTATCAGTCTTTGCTTTCATCTTTCTCTGCTGAAGTCCACACTGTCAATGCTTCATACTTCCACAACAAGGTCAACAGTGCATCTGACACACGCAATCTCTTCAAAACATTCAACTCTCCCCCCACCTCCTTAACAGCCAATGACTTTGCCACTTTCTTCACAAACAAAACTAGCTCAATCAGTAGCCAGTTCTCAGCTCCACACATGCAGGAACTCAAACCAACCACATCTATTGCTAAAACTCCCCTCACTGAGGCAGAAGTATCCAAACTTCTCCTCTCCAGCCATCCTACAACATGCCCTCTTAATCCAATCCCCTCACTTCTTCTCCAAGTAATCTCTCATTCACTCTTACCAGCACTCACACACATTATCAACACATCTCACCTTACCTTCCCAATGCATTCAAGCAGGCTCAGGTAACCCCACTGCTCAAAAAACTACATTAAACACTTCACTTACAGATAGCTACAGACCTGTCTCTCTCTCCTTCCATTCATAGCGAAAACACTCGAACGAGTTGTTTTCAACCAGTTATCCTCATTTCTGTCAGAGCATAATCTACTGGATGCTAACCAATCAGGATTCAGATGTGGACATTCAACTGAGACTGCGCTACTCTCGGTCACTGAAGCCCTGCGAATTGCAAAAGCCGATTCCAAATCATCAGTCCTCATTCTGCTGGATCTATTTGCCGCTTTTGACACCGTCAATCATCAGATTCTCCTGTCCACCCTCTCATCACTGGACATCACTGGGATTCCACTTCGCTGGTTTAAATCTTATCTCACTGGTCGGTCTTTCAGGGTGGACTGGGGAGGGGAGGTATCCACAGAACATCAACTGGTCACTGGGGTTCCTCAGGGCTCGGTTCTTGGACCTCTCCTCTTCTCCACATACACTACATCACAGGGTCCCATCATGCAAGAACATGGTTTCTTCTACTATTGCTATGCTGATGACACACAGCTCTGATTTACATTTTTACATTTACTTTTATGCATTTAGCAGACGCTTTTATCCAAAGCGACTTACATTGCATTCAAGTTACAGTTTCTACATTTTATCAGCTCTTGCTTTCCCTGGGAATCGAACCCATGATCTTGGCGTTGCTAACGCCATGCTCTACCAGTTGAGCTACAGGAAAGCTCTATCTCTCATTTCGACCAGATGATCCGACGGTAGCTGCACGGATCTCAGGCTGCCTGGCGGACATCTCGGCATGGATGAAAGAACATCACCTACAGCTCAACCTGGCAAAGACTGAGCTTCTTGTCTTCCTTGCCACTCCAACTCTACAGCATGACTTCACAATTCAGTTAGGTTCTTCTACAATTACCCCATCAACTTCGGTCAGAAATCTTGGTGTAATCTTCGATGACCAGCTGACCTTCAAAGAGCACATTGCAAAGACTGCTCGATCTTGCAGGTTTGCACTACACAACATCAGAAAGATCAGGCCCTTTCTGACAGAGCATGCTGCACAATTTCTTGTCCAGGCCCTTGTCATTTCTAGACTGGACTACTGCAATGCTCTTCTAGCTGGACTTCCATCAAACCTCTACAAATGATTCAGAATGCAGCGGCACGACTGGTCTTCAACGAGCCCATGTTACACCTCTCTTTGTGTCCTTGCACTGGCTCTCGGTTACAGCTCGCATCCAGTTCAAGACACTGATGCTTGCATATAGAACAACCACAGGCTCAGCACCCACCTACTTCCACTCACTATTACGAATCTACATCCCCTCCAGAAGCCCCGCCTACTTCCACTCACTATTACGAATCTACATCCCTCCAGAAGCCCCGCCTACTTCCACTCACTATTACGAATCTACATCCCTCCAGAAGCCCCGCCTACTTCCACTCACTAATCTACATCCCTCCAGAAGCCCCGCCTACTTCCACTCAATATTACGAATCTACATCCTCCAGAAGCCCCTATTCCACTCACTATTACTAATCTACATCCTCCAGAAGCCCCGCCTCACTATTACTAATCTACATCCTCCAGAAGCCCCGCCTACTTCCACTCACTATTACGAATCTACATCCCTCCAGAAGCCCGCCTACTTCCACTCACTATTACGAATCTACATCCCTCCAGAAGCCCCGCCTACTTCCACTCACTATTACGAATCTACATCCCTCCAGAAGCCCCTCCTACTTCCACTCACTATTACGAATCTACATCCTCCAGAAGCCCCTCCTACTTCCACTCACTATTACGAATCTACATCTCCTCCAGAAGCCCCGCCTACTTCCACTCACTATTACGAATCTACATCCTCCAGAAGCCCGCCTACTTCCACTCACTATTACAGATCTACATCCCCTCCAGAAGCCCGCCTACTTCCACTCACTATTACGAATCTACATCTCCTCCAGAAGCCCGCCTACTTCCACTCACTATTACGAATCTACATCCCTCCAGAAGCCCCGCCTACTTCCACTCACTATCACGAATCTACATCCCTCCAGAAGCCCGCCTACTTCCACTCACTATTACGAATCTACATCCCCTCCAGAAGCCCCGCCTACTTCCACTCACTATTACGAATCTACATCCCCTCCAGAAGCCCCGCCTACTTCCACTCACTTTTACGAATCCTCCAGAAGCCCGCCTACTTCCACTCACTATTACGAATCTACATCCCTCCAGAAGCCCGCCTACTTCCACTCACTATTACGAATCTACATCCCCTCCAGAAGTCTGAGATCTGCTAGTGAGCGACGCCTCGTGGTACCATCACAGAGAGGCTCAAAATCACTCTCCAGAACATTCTCTTTCACCGTTCCTGGCTGCTGGAATGATCTCCCCCACCCAACCGGAACGCTGGATCCCTGTCAATCTTCAAGCAACAACTGAAAACTCATCTCTTCCGTCATCACTTGACTTCATCTTAAAAAAAAAAAACTTTAATCTCTTTCCTTAACTTTGCTCTCTTTCCCTTAAACTCTCACCGTCTGGCTAGACTTTGCTCTGAACAATGCCTAGAAATGTGTATTACAAGCACTTCCTGTGTCTGTTTACCTCTTTATAATGTATCGCTTATTGTATTCCTCAATTGTAAGTCGCTTTGGATAAAAGCGTCTGCTAAATGAATTAATGTAAATATTTATTCTGTATAAATATGTATTCCTAAAATACTCCTTTTTCATATTCTGTTAAATTCCCATCTTTAAAGCCATTCTTCTGAAATTATATACAAAATAATTATTGTATAATTTATAAATAAAAAATATGATCAATAAAATAGTACAATTTGTATTTACATAGTAGTATTTCTAAAATACATTCATTTCCGTTTATTTGGTTCATTTTCACTGTTTAAATTTAGCAGAAAATAATGTTTGTATAATATCAATTAAAATGATTTAGATTGTGTCCAAAATTGACTTTGCAGATAATGTACAGTGTTGGGGGTAATGCATTACAAGTAACGTGAGTTACGTAATAATATTACTTTATCAAGTAACTAGTAAAGTAACGCATTACTTTTTAATTTACTAGAAAATATCTGAGTTACTTTTTTTCCATTTATTGATGACAGTGCGCTGTGTGAACATGATCTTACTGTAGATCTAATCTAGACTAAATATGAATGTGTATTAATTCATCCTACTCACAAAAAACAGATTCAGTATTCATCAAAATGAATTAAAACAGTGAAATACAAACTCAGAATATGACGCAAACCTGCAATAATTAAATATGTTAAACAACACAAATATATCTAATCTCATTTTATTAACCGATGTGTTTGCTGCTGACCTTTGATGATCCAGTTCAACCATATTAATAACCAAAAATGACTTTACATTAACAATTGTGCTTCGTTGTTTTTTATATTGCTGAAGAGTGTTGAACTTCTCCTGTGTTCTTCTGTACAGACGTGATTTACTCGTCCTTCAGTCTGAGGTTTATTCATTACACTTTTTGGTGTGAAAGGCTTTTATATTTGCTATAAATATAACTTATTGTATTAAAAACAAACAATCAAGCCCTGCTCATATTTAAAAAGTAACGTAAAGTAACGTAACTTTCCATAAAAAGTAACTAAGTAACGTAATTAGTTACTTTTTTAGGGAGTAACGCAATATTGTAATGCATTACTTTTAAAAGTAACTTTCCCCAACACTGATAATGTATAATATATAAAATAAACATTCAATAAAAAAAGATTTATATAATTGCACTCAAAATTCTGTCCATATTAGTATTTCTATAATTCTAATTTTGCCTGATTCTGTTCATTTCCGGTCAGAACCTGAGGTGGATGGAGTCCAATCGTTTCGTGTGGACAGACGGTCTGCAGGTCCTCTTTGTGTTCCAGAGACTGGGTAAGCATTGGATTTCGTGTGAGGGTCACTGCCAATCTCTTCAAGAACCTCTCAATCCCTTACTACATGTTTGGAGATACAGGCCTAACCTTTCTCTCTCTTGACACTGAAGCTGTAGTAGAAGTGTGATCAAACCAGAGGCACAACTTTCTTCCAATCAGTTAATCGCTCTTTACTATTGAGCAGTTTTGCTGTTTCGGTAGAAGTTAACCACTGCCTGTTGATGGTTTTGTGTCTCCCCAGCTGCTGTGTTGTACTACTACTTCTACAAACGCACAAGCGAGTATCTGGGAGACCCCAGACTTTACGAAGATTCCCCGTGGCTCCGTGATGCATTCGCTAAAGCGCGACAGTGAAACGAAACGCCTGGAAACCAACCCAAAATGGTGCATGGGGGGACGTTAACGTCGCGCACTACAACACACAACCAAAGCATTTCAAGAAACAAAACAGATGGACTCATTCAGAGCCCCGCCACCTTCAAACTAACTTCTGACTTGTAGGAAAGAGCCAAGATGGCTTCCATGGAGCACATTGGAGACTGGAGAGATCTCATTTAGTGTTTTTATTGACTGAGAAGCGCAATGAGAAATAAAGCATCATGAAACCTGACGTCTGAATGTCTCTAAACACATCTTAGTACAAATGAGCTTACTGCCCGCACCAGATTTAAAGCTGCAATTATCATAAATAGCTTCTTACATCTTGTTGAAGAGAAGTGACTTTGAAGTGATGTGACCCATACTCGTAATTAGTGCTCTGCAATTAACCCATCCAAAGTGCACACACACAGCAGTGAACACACACACACACACACACCGGAGGAGTGAGCAGTCAATGCTGTGGCGTCCGGGGAGCATTCGGGGGTTCGGTGTCTTGCTCAAGGGCTCCTCAGTCGTGGTATTGAGGATGAAGAGAGTGCTGTTCATTCACTCCCCCCCCCACCTACAATTCCTGCCGGACCGAGACTCGAACCCGCAACCTTTGGGTTACGAGCCCAGTCCGACTCTATCCATTAGGCCACGATCATTGCTTGAGCAGCGTTTGTTCGTACAGTCGAACTACGAGAGATTTCGTTCACTTCGGTTTGCCTTTTAAACGACGAGTGGAAATTGGTCTCAAGGACTCATGTGAATTTTTGTTTATTGTGCCCATTATTTGGCAAATATTTTGTTTGTAATATTTTCATTAACATCCTCCAAGTGACACACGTTTGGTATATTTACAACACGACACAAAGTGAGTAAACAGAAGAGCACTTGTTATGCCGAAATCTATTTTTCTGTCATTTCTGTTGTACTAATAAACATTTTCCATTGGCCTGATTTGTATCTCTAAAGCTTAATTTCTCCTATTTATTGCAAACATAAGTGTTCTTTAAGGAATAGTTCAACCAGAAATGAAAATGTGCTCAAGATGCAGAAGAGTTTTATCTTCATCAGAACAGATTTGAAGTAATTCGTGTAGAAACAGCGGATAAAACAATCCACACGACACTTGTGAAGCGAAAAGCTGCGTGTTTGTTTGAAACAAATCCATCATTAAAGGCATTTTAACTTTAAACCGTCACTTCCAGCCAAAACAGTCCTCTTTCCATAATATTGACATTTTAAGTGAAAATGTTAAGTTAAAACGCTTCAAAGATGGATTTGTTTCTTACAAACACTCAGCGTTTCACCTCACAAGACATTAACTGATGGACTGGAGTTGTGTGGATTATTGTGATGTTTTATCAGCTGTTTGGACTCTCATTCTGACGGCACCCATTCACTGCAGAGGATCCATTGCTGAGCAAGTGATGTAATGCTACATTTCTCCAAATCTGATGAAGAAACAAACTCATCTCCATCTTGGATGGCCTGAGGGAGAGTACATTTTTAACTAATTAAATTTTTTCATGAACTATTCCTTTCAGTCTCCTGGCCATGAAAGAACAACACCTGAGCATTTCTCCAAATCTGATCATCTATTTTTTTGGGTGAACTGTATCTTTCAGTCATGGCACATGACACGCTGACAGACGGTTCTATTCTGATCAGTCAGATTAAGCTTGGATTGGGTTTTACGCTCCACAAACAGCCCACAGGACACAAATAGCATGCTATGTTTTCAAATACCCAGCACTCGCTCCTCACATCGTGTGAGGATGAACGTAAGGAACATACTGACGTTAACAGAAGACCGTACAAAACACCAATTAAAGGAATAGTTCACCCCAAAATTACACTTTTGAAATGCACTCATTCTCAGGTCATCCAAGATGTAGATGAGTTTGTTTCTTCATCAGATTTGGAGAAATGTAGCATTACATCACTTGCTCAGCAATGGATGCTCTGCAGTGAATGGGTGCCGTCAGAATGAGAGTCCAAACAGCTGATAAATACATAACAATAATCCACACCACTCCAGTCCATCAGTTAATGTCGTGAAGACAAAAGCTGTGTTTGTAATAAACACAAATGAATCTCTAATAATTAATCAGAAGAAACGCTGTTGGTGAAGCTCTGCTTGATATAATGCTGTGTAAAATAGTGACTGACTGCTTGTATTATGCTTTTCCTATTGTTATTAATTATAATAATAGTATTTTAATGATCTAATACTCTATTGTTTAGGATTAAACGCATGGAATATTTTTGATGTGAATGAAATCTACATTTGTTTAGCAGATACTTTTATACAGAGACACTTACAAAGGAAGTTAAACACATGAAAATGACTAAATATAGAGATTTAAATAAGGAAAATAATCCTCAAGAATTAAAATATCTCTAACATTGGAAACATCAAAACACATTAAATGAAAACCAAGAATCGTTTTTTATTTTTTTAAACAAAAACTGTTTTTATTTGTGAAATATTAACCCAGAATCCCGCCCATCGTGCCAGTGCAAACTCCATCCACAGTCCCAGTGCTCCTGAGGACTCAGAAAACCATGTTCTGATCCGCTCGGGATGTTTCCTGTAGCCGTCATTTACACAACCTGATGAACACATACAACAGTCATACATATATTTCATGGCTGTAAATACTGTAAAGTATTGAGACTTTACATTCTCTGTTAAACATTAAGGTTTATAAATGACTAAAGCAGTCAAACGTTTCATTAGAAGGTGCAGAAGTCTTCAACCCTGCTCCTGGGGACACTCTTATGGAAAGTGTTTTGTAATTTTCAAGCAGTCTTGAGGAGCTTGATTGGCTGCTTCAGGTGTGTTTAATTAGGATTACAGCTAAAGATCAGGATAGTGTGTCCACAGGAACAGTGTTGAAGACCTCTGATATAGCGTATAAACCGACCAGAGTTATTATAGTTCACTAAAACTAATACATAAAAAACGCGAAATATGTTAATAGAAAAATAATAAAATTAAACTGAAAAAAAAAAAAATATAGATTTTGTTTTCTGTTTATACACACACACACACACACACACACACACACACACACACACACACACACACACACACACACACACACACACACATGTTGGTTTTATGGTTTACGGGACTCTCCATAGGCGTAATGGTTTTATACTGTACAAGCTGTATGTGCTATTGCCCTACACCTACCCTACACCTAAACTTAGCCCTCACAGGAGACGGTGCATTTCTACTTTCCCTCAAAAAAACTCACTCTGTATGATTTATAAGCGTTTTAAATTATGGGGACACTGAAAATGCCCTCATAAATCACCTTCTCCTTGTAATACCTATGTCATACCTATGTCATTATACAAATTTGTGCATTTGTGTACCACATAAACATGCACACACACACGCACACACACGCACACACGCACACGCACACGCACGCACACACACACACACACACACACACACACACACACACACACACACACCTCTTAAACTTTTTTCCAAGGCAATATTTTTCATTTAAACTGATGTATTTAAATAAACTAAAACTGAAATAAAATGAATGAAAATAATATAGACGTTTAGAAATAATAATAAAAATGACAAAACAAATCTTTAACTAAAATTAAATAAAAAAGAACTAATTCAAAATATTAATAAAAACTTTAATATTTAGAAGCTTGTTTCCACAGCTGAATAAAACAAATGACTTTTCTCTTTTATTAAATTAAACTAAAAATCATTGACAAAATTGTTGCTTGAAATAAATAAAATGCTAAAAAATATTTCTAAGCAATATTGCTACTTTTCCATTATGTTTAACGTTATTTACTAAAATAAACAAAACTGTAAAGCTTTAATTAAAATTAAAATAAAAAATTAAATTCAAAATATGAATAGGAAACGATAATACTTGGAAGTCCATAATTGTGACTTTCATGAAATGTTAAGTTTTTTTTCTTAGAATTCTGTTTTCATCTCAATTCTTGTTTGTTTGGTTTCGTTTCTGACATGAAATAAAAAAGGTAACTGCAGCACTTTTTATCTCACAATTCTGGCTATTCTTCTCAGACTCGTGAGTTTATATCTCTCAACTCCGAATGGTGAGATATATAAACTCAGAACTGTGAACAAAGTCTAAACTGTGAGATACAAATATAGTAATTACCTCATAAAACAGTGTTATAACACAGCCGGAGAGAGTGAAGACACTCACTTTCAGACGTAAATGCCGACCCACAGTAAGAGGAACAGGACGCCGAAGCCCATGAAGAGCGACGCCACCAGAGAAATCAGCAGCTCTTTGTACAGGTCTCGCGTGTACTTCGTGGAGGTTACTTCGTATCTAAGTATCGGAGTCAAGGATGCAAATATTCAAACATCTTTACAAGCATCTTTCGGATCACTAAATGCTCATGTGTGAACAGTGAAGGATACACAAAGAACCAGGCGGTGAAGAACATGCCGATGGCCATCAGCACTACAGTGAGGTGAGGAAACACGGCCGGGTTCACCGGACTGGTGTATCTCGTCATGGCTTCTAACTCCTGCACAGACAACCAGTCATTTACATGAGTTACTGACATCATGCTCAAACAGAAACCAGAAGAACTACACAAACAGAGTAGAATATCCACCTCAGATCAACTGACAAATACATCATGTCAATTCTGAACAGAAACGTGGATTAAACTTTAACAAAATAGCTGATAGATGTATCAAATACACAAAAGTGACCCTGGAGCACAAAACCAGTCATACAGGTATATTTGTATAAATAGACAATACATTGTATGGGTCAAAATTATACATTTTTTATTTTAAAAATCATTAGGATATTAAGTAAAGATCATGTTCTATGAAGATATATGTAGTGAATTTCCTACTGTAAATATATTAAAACGTAATTTTTGATTGGTAATATGCATCGCTAAGAACTTCATTTGGACAACTTTAAAGGTGATTTTCTCCATATTTAGATTTTTTTTGCACCTCAGATTTTCAAATAGTTGTATCTCAGCCAAATATGCAACCTAGATGTAAACACTTCTCGCTGCATAACATGATTACAAGTTCACATGAAGCTTATACATATGTACACACACACACACACACACACACACACACACACACACACACACACACACACACACACACACACACACACACACACACACACACACACACACACACACACACACACTAAACATGCATATTATACTTTGGATAACGTCGTTATCTGTGTCTGTAGTGCTGAACAGGTTTCAGCAGGTCACAGTCCTGACTGTAGCTAACAGCTAAAGCTAACGTTACCAACTACTGCAATTTAACAAGACAATACTAGACGCGTTATATACAGTCTCAATTCACTTCTGGACTCGCTGACGTTTAAGAAACATAATCATTTTCTGTAAAATCAAGCGTAATTTACCATCGTGTGACAGGTAAAGGCAGAATCTGTCCGACCGGAAGAAGAGTAAGAACAGCCACGTAAGTGAAGAGTGACCGGAAGAGGAGGGACTGGCAGCACAATACAAAATAAGAGTCTCAATGCTCCATGGATAGATATTGTATTTTCATAATGACAGTCACACAAGGAAGAATACAAATGTAGTGTCCAGAAAAAAATATTGATTTAATTTATGCATCATTTGTATTATGACATCAGTACACATACATGTCAAAAGAGATGAGACAAATTATGCAGATGAACTAAAAATAACGATTATGTATCAATATACAACAGAGGCTTTCAGAAAGCTCAGATAAAGCAATGAAAAAGAGAAGATGTAACACACAATAGTGAATCAACAGATTTTAATATTTTAGTTCTTGCTGGGCTTTAAGCCATAAAGATAAACAAACAAGACAGACAAATGATAAAACATATTTTTTTTGTCCTTTGGTGGTAAAATCAATTTTTGGTAATTTTATACCACAGTCATTGATAAACAGGGAACGATGTTTCACCCCACTTAAAACAAGTTATTAAAAATATTACAAATAAAAAAAGTAATGTTTTTAATCAATTATGATTAACAGATAACTAACAAATCAAATGTAGTAAATTTATATTATAAAAATGAATTAAAATAGTTAAAAGAACAGAAATAAAAGATGTTCTTGTACATCATAATGAAAGATATGAGTTTCAACATAATCAAAAGCAAACAGAACATTTCAAAGACATATTATATATATATTACAGAGTATTTAAACAGTTTTAGACGTCACCGAAACATTAGAAAACATATTTACAGTGCATAGTTGGGAAGTGCTTCCTCACGAGGCGGGTTTATTCATGACAGAATATGAGATATTCTCAATCATTTAAAAAAAATGACCATATATTAGATTTCAAAAGATCCTCCAAATGTGTTATACTCAGAATCAGTATCGTGCATTAGTATGGCGTTATGGAAATTTAATTTTAGTGCACAACATTTTCAGTCAACACTTTCTTGGTTCTCTTCATGATTTGAACATAATCACCCCCCAGCCGTACAAATACTACATTATGGCTTTCCTTATTACTTTAAAATATTCAAACGATATCTAGAACATCACAATGTTACGTGTATAAAGATAAGACACAAACAGAGACAAAAAGACTCTACGGTGTAGAAATGTACATGAAAGACAATAAATCTGCTCAGTTTTCTTCTTGACAAACGTCATAAAAGGACTGGGGATTGTTTAGTAACACTGACCATTAGGGACATTGTCTGACAAATTCAGGTTTAGACAAATCATGTTCAGATGAAACTGTACAAGAATATACTGCTCAGAAGATTTATTTTGAGCACAATCATTGGTTATGGCTAATATAAAGTATGGTATGCATACAGCAGCATACTAAAGTTAGAAGAATGCATTCAAAAAGAAGGAAAGGGAAAGAAATAAGTGACAAAGTAACAAGAGTAGCAGAGTAAAACTCAATATGAAGTGTTTCAAATGGTTTGAGTTGTGCTTCCAGTGTGAAGTCTATCCAGTTATTAAAAGAAATCCAGTAGTTGCTTTTATTTATGGTTCATCATTTCTTGAGATGAGCTGATATCTTTACCTATTTATACTTTCATGCTATACTTTCTACCTGTATCATAACGGTTTCTCTCCAGTGGACGCGACAGCAGAAACTGTTTATTAGCTCAAACCCTTCATAGTGTTTGACAGCAGTTATGGGAAGTTTAACAAAACATGAGCTAAACAACCTGATTTGCATAATAATTCATAATGAGCTGGTGCAGTTAAAGCCATTTCCAGTGTACAAATAGTCAGTGGTCAAGAAAACAGATACAGATAGTCTATTATAAAGACTAAACTGACATAAGAACGTGGAAGAATACTCCTAGCTAAACAAGAAGAAGATCTGGAGAAACGATTAGCATTGACCGTCAGAAGGAGAGTCCAAACAGATGATAAAATCATCACTTTTTGAAGCCAAAAGCGGCATGTTTGTAAGAAACAAACCCATCAAGACATTTAATATTAAATCATTACTTCTGACCAAAATATGAGTCCATAATTCATAACGACGCTTCCTCCTCTGTTGTCCTCTCACATCAACATCCATCAATATATTTGTTTTGGGCTGTTTTTGCTTGTAAATGGTGTTTGATTCGTGCATATTTCTCTCCTGATTCAGACTAGATGACGTTTTCACTGGAGGAAGTGCTATTATGGATTTTGGTCAGAAGTAACAATTAAATGTTAAATGTCTTGGGTTTGTTTCTTACAAAAATGGCTTCAAAAAGTGACGTGTGGATTATTGTGATGTTTGGAGTCTCATTCTGACGGCACCCATTCACTGCAGATGATCCATTGCTGAGCAAGTGAACTCTGTTTCTTGCTGAACTCATCTACATCTTGAATGGCCTGAATGTAAATGTTCATATTTTTGTGAGATATTGTTTTAAAATTCATTAAACCGTTGACATGTTAACAAATACATGTTAAAGAAATTGCAAATAATGTGAACTGATTCCTGTGGAATAATGTGCACTACTGAATCGTGCACAAATACATGCTTTAAGAAAGTAAATAAGGTCCTTCTTGATTTCTTGTAACAGTCTATTTTACATTAAGATAGAGAGAAAAGACTACAGAACATGAGCCCCACCCAACAGTCGCTCACTGGTACATGTTTATATTATATCTTGGCAAATCAAAAGATATTTTAATAAGTAAATGTGTGTGTGTGTAAGAGTGTATACAAGTAGTAATATATAATCAAGGTTAAGGCTACGTTTTTTCTCTTTTCGCTTTGGACAAATATGAACAGAACAAACACAGTTAAGACGTCTTTATCAGCTCGCCCAGATAAAACCGTCTTTGAATCTGGGGCAGCGATACGAGTGGACACTGAATAGCATGACACTGCTTAGCATGTGGTTTGAATGCGGAAACTGTATTTAGAGCACCGCGAGGACACGACGTCGTCTTCACTGCTACATCCCGCTTGACTCTGTAAACAAAAAGGTTAAATGGTTAACGTACCCATCACACTGAAACAGAGTCTTAATCATGCACAATAAAATGCATGACAGATCATTTCAGAACCGGGAACTCTGACTCATTTTGTGAACTGATTCTTTTGCACAGTTCATGTGAATCAAGCAGTATTCAGATACACTGAAAGAGCAAGAGCTGTGTGAAGTTCACTCACTGAATGTGACACCTGGAAATGGTAGGTGACCTCTTGAAAAGGCATAACAGGAAGTGACCACAGGTGGCTGGTCCCCTGTCAGAAAAGAGGTTTGCATGTGACAACCGAAGCATATTTATACAGTGACAGTCTCAGTTACTGCAGAAGCAACACCCATATAAACTGGGGCCAGTAATCTCACCGCTGTATAATTGCCCCGGTCTAGTGAGAAAGAAGCATCTGGGTGATTTGGACAGAGTCGCCCCCTGGTGGCTCCACACTTCCACACCCACACCTCCTCAGAGGAGCTTAAAGGACAACAAGAGATCTGGATGAGTCAGAAGTGTATCAAGGGTGATTCTAGGGTCAGAGGATATTCGGGGTTATCCCAGACATCTGTGGATGTGTCTGACGACATCCATTGCTGAAATATGACACACTGCAAAACACTTCAAAGGAATAGTTCATCCAAACCTGAACATTTACTCACCCTAAATCATCTTAGATGATTTAGAACAAGTTTGGAGAAATTTAGCACCACTTGCTCACCAATGGATCCTCTGCAGTGAATGGGTGCCGTCAGAATGTGGACGTGAAAGTGAGGACAAAGTCTCATTATGGACTTGTATTTTGGTAAGTAGTAACAGTGTAAAGTTATACAGTGACAGTCTCAGTTACTGCAGAAGCAACACCCATATAATCACTGGGGTTAATCTCACCGCTGATGGACTGGGTCTAGTGAGAAAGAAGCATCTGGGTGATTTGACAGAGTCGCTGGTGGCTCCGCACTTCCACACAACACCTCCTCAGAGGAGCTTAAAGGACAACAAGAGATCTGATGAGTCAGAAGTGTATCAAGTGTGATTCTATCAGAGGATATTCAGAGTATCCCAGACATCTGTGGAGTGTCTGTCTCCATCCATTGCTGAAATACTGAAAATGACACACTGCAAAACACTCATTAAAGGAATAGTTCATCCAAACCTGAACATTTACTCACCCTAAATCAGATGATTTATATATATAACAAGTTTGGAGAAATTTAGCACACACACTTGCTCACCAATGGATCCTCTGCAGTGAACACACACACACAGAATGTGGACACACACACACAGTCTCAATATGGACTTGTATTTTGGCAAGTAGTAACAGTGTAAAGTTAAACACGTCTTAATGGTGTACTGTTTCTTGCAAACGCGCAGCTTATCACATCACAAGATGTTAACTGATGGACTGGAGTGGTGTGGATTATTGTGATGTTTTTATCAGTTTTCCATTAGTCTCATTCTGGTCAAGACCCATTCACTGCAGAGGATCCATTTCTGAGCAAGAGATGCAATGCTACATTTCTGATGAAGAGTGACCTGAAGGGTCATTTTCAGCTTTTTTTTGTGATCTATTCCTTTTAAAAACATACAAATCTCTCATCAGTGAGGAGTTATTTCTTACAAAGCAAATCTCTCAATATTACTGGTGTAAAAGTGTGTTTATACTCACATCATGTGCAGAGTAATGTAAGACATAGATGAGTTTCTGTCTCCATTTAGAAACACAGTAAAGCTGCAAACGAATAAAACACATCAGCTCAGAAGCCTGAAAACATCAGTGCTGATAGATAACAGGCCATTATGTGAGATATTATATATATATATATATAATATCTGAACACACACACACACACACACACACACACACACACACACACACACACACACACACACACACACACACACACACACACACACACACACACCTGTCTCAGATAGGTAGAAGTTCTGATCTCCTGATCTATCTCAATGATGTAATTTCAAACTAAATAGATTTTCTGTGTGTAAAAAAAATATATATAGAAATAATATTAAAGAATATCTTGAGGTCTTTTTCAGGTCAAGACGATATTCACAATCCTTACTAGAATTAGAGTTGGTAAATGTAATTTCAATGAATCAAATGATAACTGATTCAGTGTGTTGTTTCATTTCACTTTAACATATTTATGCCATATCTATGTGAGGCATGTTATATATATTCTAATATTTGATCCTCTTGAGTTATGTGTATGTAGAAACCCAGAGCTACTGGATATCACAACAAATTCCTGGTGTGTTTGCACATACTTGGCGAATAAAGCTCATTCTGATTCTGAAAGTATATGAAGGTAAAAATAGCTATTTATTATAATGTATTATGTTGATAAATATAACTTACTAGATTTTAACAGCTACTCTGATAGAAAAAAAAACCCTTTTAAGACATTAAAAAGCAAATACATATACTGACTGTTTTCAAAGGTAGAATTTACAAATATTATTCAATATAATTTAAAATAAAAATAATATATTTTTGAAATGTAAACACAATGAAATATAATGTTTTGTTTTAAGAGTAAAATTATTTTAAAAGTGTGTGTCAAACATTGCAGAGTAAATACATATTTACTCCATTTCCCATGAGTGATGAGACTGATAACCTGCACAGGTGTGTGTCATCATCCAGACTATTTAGCCAGTGTGTGTGTGTGTGTGAGTGTGTGTGTGTGTGGTACTGTGACCTTGTGTGAGTGTGTGTGTGTGTGTGTGTGTGTGTGTGTGTGTGTGTGTGTGTGACCTGTGACTGTGTGTGTATTCTATCTGACCGTTTTGCTGCCTGCCTTTTGGATATACTCTCTGTCTGCCGCCTGCCCCGACCTTTTGCATTGACTCTGTTTATGAATCTGACTTGCCTACGTTACTCTTGATACTGTTGATTAAACTTTGTCTGTCTGACCTCTTCTTTGTACTAATAAAGCTGCACATGGATCTCAACGTCACTGACCCCTCATTACACATATGTTGTCAAAACTATTTTCAATGGCAGAGAGAGAGAGAGAGAGAGAGAGAGAGAGAGAGAGTAAGAGAGAGAGAGAGAGAGAGAGAGATTCAGAGAGTAAATTTAAGATTTAATGTTTAGAGAGAGAGAGAGAGTTTAGAGTATGAGAGAGATTAAGAGAGATCTAAAATATTCTCAAGCAGACATTCAGACATTAATATGTGCTTTATAGGTACTTATTAATAGACAATTTGCTAGTAATATGCATGTTAATAAGCAACTAGCTAACTGTGAGAATTAGTCTCTTAACTAAAGTGTTAACATAAATTAAATTTGTATATATATATATATATATATGTGTGTGTGTGTGTGTGAGTGTGTGTGTGTGTGTGTGTGTGTGTGTGTGTGTGTGTGTGTGTGTGTGTGTGTGTGTGTGTGTGTGTGTGTGTGTGTGTGTGTGTGTGTGTGTGTTTGTGTGTGAGTGTGTGTGTGTGTGTGTGTGTGCTGTACCCTGTGTGTTGATGCTGCGCTGTCTCCGGGACGGTGGCTGTTGTCCACCAGGCAAGCGTTTGGTTGCTCCGCTCAGCTCTGGAGGCTGAGGAGGCCGTTTGCCTTTACTGAGGAACAGAGGAGCTGACGTGTGACTCAGACGGATCTTGTTCCGGCTGTCTTTGTCCAGTGGCCGAGACTTTGCCTTCTTGTTAATAGTGGGCTGGGTGGGAACACCAGTAATGGAGTCTGAGAGAGAGAGAGAGAGAGAGAGAGAGAGGGAGAGACTGTAAGAGAGATGAGAGAGAGTGAGAGAGAGAGAGAGGAGAGAGAGAGAGAGAGAGAGAGAGAGAGAGAGAGAGAGAGAGAGAGAGAGAGAGAGAGAGAGAGAGAGAGAGAGAGAGAGAGAGTGAGAGAGAGCGAGAGAGAGAGAGAGAGAGAGAGAGAGAGAGAGAAATTATACTGTATATGAAAAGAAGGTTTGAATGAATCCTTTCTCTATTTAATCCAACAAAAGGAGCAGCAGAGAAGAGTTTTGAGAAGATATCATTGATGTGTCAATTCATTGATTCATTAATTAGTTCATTCATCAAACTGTTTCAAATAATTCAATAATTTTACTTCCATAATGTGATGCATTTTTCTGAGTGAAACACTGGTCTTCTTGACCAGACAAAACAACGCAGAGTAAGGCATGTAATAAGAAAGAAGATACATTTTAATTTCTTGTATAATGTGTCACTGGTCACTTTACTAAAAGTCTTTAGTAAGGTATTCATAATGTACATTATATCTTTTCATAAATAATTGTAACTAAAGTTAAAAAGCATTAAAGTATCTGCAGATTCTTTGTTTCATCAGAAGTTGGTTGTTTGTTATTTACATTTATGCATTTAGCAGACACTTTTATCCAAAGCGTATTCAGGTTATACATTTTTTTGTCAGTATGTATTGAGTATTTGTAATGGATTATACTTTCCAAAGGTGTAACAATTAATAGATAAGTATTATAATCTATGATAATTATCCATGATATCATCATACAGTGCATTATAAGTTGAATAACAAGACATAATCAATGCATTAAAAGTAGGCCTACTTCTATAATTCATTACATATAAAAACTTCAAGCAAAGTGTTCACAAGTCATTTGTTTGTAACTGCTCTGATGGCTGTCAAAATGTCTAATGTGTCTGGTGATTGTTGTCATACCTGGAGTGTGATTGTGTGTGTGTTGTGGTGTGACTGTGTGTGATTGTGTGTGTGTGTGTGGCAGGTGTTGGAGGTGCAGCAGGGAGTGTGTGTGTGTGTGTGTGTGTGTGTGTGTGTGTGTGAGTCTGTAAACAGATAATCAACTTCTTTGAAAGTAATAATCCATATATGTGTATTGGAAAACACAACAGCTGTATTGTGAGCATGTGTGTGTGTGTTTTCTGGAACCTGGGGAGAGAGTGGATGTGGTCACACTGGCAGGGGAGAAAGAAGGCTGACGAGCCAAACCCAGAGCAGAACGAGACCTCCTGAGACAGAGAGAGAGGTCACATGAGGTCTCTTTAATATTTCAGCTGTTTCAAATGTCAGAGATCTCAGTATAAACCCATACATTTGTCTGCATCTATTTCAAATAAATGCTGTTCTTTTGGACTTTCTTTCATCAAAGAATCCTGAAAAATATTATCATGGTTTGCACAAAATTCTATTCTTAGCATAGATAATAATAATACATGTGCCTTCAGCAGCAAATCAGCATATTAGAATGATTTCTGAAGGATCATGTGACTCTGAAGACTGGAGTGATGATGATGAATTTTTTTTTTTATTGAAGATTCAGAATATATATATTTTTTTTTATGAAGATTCAGAATAAATTACATTTTAAAATATATTCAAGTATTCAAAAGTTATTTTGAATTGTAATATTATATTACAATATTATTGATTTTACTGCAGTTTGATCAAACAAATGCAGCCTTGGTGAACATGAGAGACTTCTTCTCAAAAACTTCTGAGTAAAACAATTTTCCTAAAAAGCTCTTCTTGGGAAATGTAGGACTGGAAACCTTTTGGTCATGGACGGGAAGACGAAGTAATAGAGAAACAGAGAGAAAGGAAGTGGACAGCATACCACAGACAGAAGGATGGACATAATGTGACGGTTGTAGTGAGGAAGGGCGTCCAAGAGACGAAGAGAAGGCAGCGGGACGCAGAGCTGCAAACCACACTGAGAGAAATGAGCAGGAGGAGATCAAACCAGAGCAAACAGAAATAAAGAGAAAGACCTCTAAGTATGATTTGGTGATGTCATGTATATGTGAATAGATGTGAGTGTGTGTGTGTGTGCGTGTGTGTGTGTGAGTGTGTGTGTGTGTGTGTGAGTGTGTGTGTGTGTGTGTGTGAGTGTGTGTGTGTGTGTGTGTGTGTGTGTGTGTGTGTGTAGTGTGTGTGTGGTGAGTGTGAGTGTGTGTGTGTGTGTGAGTGTGAGTGTGGTGTGTGTGTGTGTGTGTGTGTGTGTGTGTGTGTGTGTGTGTGTGCGTGTGCATTGTGTGTCTGTGTGTGTGTGTGTGTGTGTGTGTGTGTGTGTGTGTGTGTGTGTGTGTGTGTGTGTGTGCGTGTGTGTGTGCGTGAACACGTACATACCCCTCAACATCATTTATGCTTCCATGGTGTTGAAGATTGAGCACATAGAGGATGGACATGGAGATGACACTACAGAACGAGATGATAATGAGCATGAAACAGACACTCAAATATTCATTATAATGTTTGGGAGTGAATGAATGATTCCTCCCTCACCTGAAGGCCATTATGATGACCAGCGCCAGGATGGTGCCCTGCATGAATCTGTGACTCAGGCAGCTCTGCTCCGGGATGGACCGCTGCAAACACAACAACAATCTCAACAATCATCTCATCCCATCCCATCACATCCCAGTCCAAGTTATTCTATTCCATTCCATTCCATCTCATTGCATACCACTGATTCTGTGCAATCCCATTCTTTATGTTTGCATCCTATCCTGTTTTATTAATCTATTCCATTCCACATGATTCTATTCCATCCTATAAGATTCCATTCCATTCTATATGATTCTATTCCATCCTATATGATTCTATTCCATTCTATATGATTCTATTCCATCCTATATGATTCTATTCCATTCTATATGATTCTATTCCATTCCTATGATTCTTCCATTCCATATGATTTACAGTATCTCATATGATTATTAGTACATCCTCACATTTTCAGATTCTCTGCCAACCATATATGATTCCATTCCATATATGATATATATAGCCTCCACGTGTGGCCATTCTACATTATCATAACGTTAACATGCCGAAAAGTCAGACCTCATTTAATGTGGGAAATTGAATCATTGAATGGACAAAAGAGCACAAATTTATATCAAAAAGCAGTAGAGACGCTTTTCATGGATTTTTACACAGTGTCTCGCTGTGAAGGTTATTGTTATTTCCATTTCCATAAATGTTATGTTTTATCACATCTTATTCCAGATTATTTGTTTATTATATGTGTTTTTATTTCCAGAAGCCCTAAACAATGGCCACTCCATAAAATAACACATCTCTCCTGTGTTTTTCTGCAGCATTTTGTTTTTATTATTTAAATTGCATTTTATATATATATTTATATATATAACAAATAATATCAGTGCCAGAAAACATAACATTTTACCAACACTGCTGGCCTCTAAGTCACACCTCTAAGTGAAAATGTACAAATTGTGCCAAAAGTGTTTATATTTTTTGTAGCCACCATTATTTTCCAGCACTGCCTTAACCCTCTTGGGCACTAGTTCACCAGAGCTTCACAGGTTGCCACTGAGTCCTCTTCCACCTCCATATGACATCACAGAGCTGGTGGATGTTAGAGACCTTGCGCCCTCCACCTTCCGCTTGAGGATACCCACAGATTACCCTCAGTTTCTATTAGCAAGGCAGTGGTCGTCTTGGAGGTGTGCTTGGGGTCGTTATCATGTTGGAATATTGTCCTGCGGCCCAGTCTCCATAGGAGGATCATGCTCTGCTTCAGTATGTCACAGTACATGTTGGCATTCATGGTTCCCTCAATGAACTATCCCAGTGCCCACTCATGCAGCCCAGACTATGACACTACCACCATATGACTATAGGCAAGACACACTTGTCTTTGTATTCTCACCTGGTTGCCGCCACACACCACCATCTGAACCAAATACGTTTATCTTGGTCTCATCAGACCACAGGACTTGGTTCCAGTAAAATCCATTATCTGAAAATTAAAATTCTATTTACATCATGTTCTATATTCCTGTAAATACCTCTAATTCATTCCATGCTGGCAGCACTCAACTTCCATTTGATTCATTGTTTCCATTGTCCTAAATTTCAACGCCATCAGTTTCATGTTGAGCAACAATTCTTTTTTCAGATCCTCAGAGAGTTCTTTGTCATGAGGTGCCATGTTGAACTTCCAGTGACCATTAATTGAGAGTGAGAGCGATAATACCAAATGTAATGCTCCCCATTCACACCTGAGACCTTGTAACGCTAATTCAGTCACATGACACCGGGAGAAAATGGCTAATTGGGACAAATTTGGACATTTTCACTTAGGGGTGTACTCACTTTTTGTGGCCAGGTTTAGACATTAATGGCTGTGTGTTGAGTTATTTTGAGGGACAGCAAATTTACAGTTATACAAGCTGTACACTCACTACTTTACATTGTAGCAAAGTGTCATTTCTTCAGTGTTGTCACATGAAAAGATATAATAAAATATTTACAAAAATGTGAGGGGTGTACTCACTTCTGTGAGATACTGTATATCCTATCATGTATGATTCTATTAATTCCATATCATTTTTGTCCCATCTTACAGTATATAATTCTACTCCATTCCATATGATTCTATCCCAATCCAATATGATTATACTCCATTTCATATGATTATCTTCTATGCCATATGATTCTCTCATATCCAGTATGATTCTATTGAATATAATTCTATCCCATCCCATTCCATATGGTTCTATCATGTTTCATGTCATTCTTTCCCATCTCATCCAATGATTCATATCCATTTCATATGATTCTATCTCATCCTACATGATTCTATTGCATTCCATGTGATTCGTTAATATCTAATATGATTCTTTTGCATCACATTAGTGGACTTTAAAAACACAATATATATCATATTATTTATTCAGTAAAATTCTGAGAACTATTTTCTTGAAAACCAGTTTTTCGTTTGTTTTTCTTACCTGTAATGTGACTGTAATATCACATCTTATTCTATTCCATTATTGTTTTTAATATGTGCTTTTTTTTGAAGAGGAAGATCTGTTTTAAATCTTACCAGGTTTCCTGGCTTAGCTGCTTTTTTCTTGAGTGGGCCACTTCCTGTTCTGCTAAAGTAGCTTCCTGATTGACTAGAAAAAAGACCATGTTTCTTCAGACTTCCTCACTTTGAATTTACTCAAACAGATGCATGTGTGAGTGCACAGATTCATAAACACACACCTGACTGTGCCTCCGCTGACGGTGCTCTTCATGCTGTCTAGCCGGCGCAGTTTGGCGAGTTTTCGGCTCCAGCGTTCGAGCTCGTCAATGCGAGTCTCCAGATTATCAGTGAGTTTGCAGAGTTCCTTCACCGCTCCCACATTCTCCATAAAGATCCGCTCCTGCAGAATCAAACACACATATGAGAGAGAGGCAGAGAGACTGTGTGGGCATCTGTAAGAATGTGTTTGTGTGCTCATACTTTATTGACCACCAGTAGATTATGGATGGTGTCTCCGTTAGCACACACCACGTCTCCTCCCTCCTTCACAGCCTCCGGCAGAATCTGCTGGACCTCCTGAGCGATCACCCCTGAAAACACACACACAACCTGTTAACTGGACACATAAAGTTTCTGTTAAACACTAGTTTTACAGTCCTACCTACTACATAGTGATTGTAACGGAATAATCCTTTATGAATAAATCTCACAAATAAATGTCCGGGTCACATTTCACCTCATAATCAAAAGGAGACAATAAGGAATAATTTTAGCGCACGCAGCATTGTTATTGCTAAACTAAATAACTAAACCTATAGAAAATATTTTTGATAATTGACAAAATGTTGGCATATACTAAAATATGAATATTAGATGAAAAATGTAAATACAAATTTGAAATGTTGCCCTAATAAATAAGTTTAAGTACTTAAATTACTAAAACTCAAATAAAAATAAATGAAAGCCGAATAGAAATATTAACAAACTAATAAAATAGCTTCAACTAAAATTATTATACTGAAAATATAAAAATAAAAATCGAATTCAAAATAGTCATAAATATACATAAATAGTAGTAAAATAACACTAATGTAGCATGCGTTTTAGTAACATAATGATTTTTTTGCATTGTAATATTATTTTCATGACAGTTAAATATATTTTATCCAACACAAATTCTTATTACCATCCAGACAATTACCATTAATTACCATTAACCTTATTACCATAAATTGTTGATGATTTTCATAGCCCTATAAATCTGCTCCATTTTCTTAATGCAAAATATGTATATATTTGATTTTAATTTGGGGGAGAAATATGACCCCAATTGGGAATTTATACTGGGATTGATCTGTGGAGACAGTACCGGTCTCAGAAGTGGCATCAATGCCCACTGTGGCTGCAAACTCAGGCTTATACTGGTAATGCACCAGCCTTATTTGGGAAATCCTCCTCAGGTTACCAGTGGTGTCCACCTGAAGAAAGAGAGAGAAGGTATGAAATATATTTGTGGACTGTTTGCAAATACAAACAGTTAAATTATTCTATTAACATGGAAACAGTTCAGGACTATTGAAAAATGTTTTGCATGGTTGGTAAATGTACTTACAAATGAAAAATGTGCATTTTAGACTTGTAACAAACAGCAAACTAAATGCTTTGTTTTCTAAAAACAACTAAAAATCTAGCTTTTAATCTGTATTCTATTATTCTTCTATTCTTAGATTTTGATTGTTTCCATTGTCCTTATTTGTAAGTCATATTGGATAAAAGCATCTGCTAAATGACTAAATCTAAATCTAATTGGTAAAAGGTAAGTTACAATTTTTTATACGTTTTGCATGTGTAAGGAGAGATATGCACACACATAAAAATGTACCTCTTTCACATTCTCCTTGGCTCTAATATCAGAAGGATGCACAAGGGAACCCATGATCTTCACATTGCCGTGTACAACCAGAGCCTCATCCGGCCGGTCCGTATTGATGCCGACCCGGCCGTGATGATACACAGAGTCCGGCATCTGCCCTCTCTGCCACAACACTTCACTGTCACTCTCAAACTGACCCGGGTTAGACGCCTGAGAGAAAACAATGAAAGAAAGAAAGCAAAAGAACTAAGTAATAATACAATAACTTGAGTAATTGGCTGGGAAGGGAAGGTGTTACTGCAAATTCAGTTGACTTTTAAATAAATGTACACATGAAACTTAAAATAAATATTTTGCATATAATTAAGTTTTATGATTTCTTCAGAATTTGTATTTCTCAATAAGAATAAAAAGTCAAAATCTAACCCTATTGAAAGAAGTCAAAAGTAAATACAAACAAATTCAGCAGCATAATCATTAGACTGTAACAGTAAATTGGGATCATTGACAGATGGATCATTACAGATGATTGACAGACTGGTCACCCTGAATGATCCTCTCGGAGTACTTCTGAGTGACAGCACCTGAAGAGCTACCACCAGCATGAAGTCACACAACCAGCATGAAGCTTTATCTGTTTTGAGCCATAAAATGTATGAAATACAATAGGACATTCTGTGGGCAGTATTTGGAGAAATGTAACATTGCATCACTTGCTCACCAATGGATCATATGCAGTGAATGGGTGCCATCAGAATGAGAGTCCAAACATCTGATAAAACATCACAATAATCCACAAGGAATCCACAACTCCAGTCCATCAGTTAATATCTTGTGAAGCGAAAAGCTGCGTGTTTGTAAGAACCAAATCCATCCATTAAGACTTTTTCTTTTGGCCAAAATAAGGGTCCACAATCCATAATAACTCTTCCTCCAGTGAAAAAGTCCTTATCTTTTTATCCTCTCACATCAAAATACACTAACATACAGTATTTGTTTGGAACAACTTTGGACTGTTTGTGCTTGTAAACGGTGCTTGCATATTTCTCTCCTGATTAAGATGAGAGAACTTTTTCACAGCAATACTTTGGATGTAGTAAGGGTGGGAGTCTTTAGTTCCCTCACGATCCGATTCCGATTCTGGATCTAATTTTTTCCCCCTTATTAATTAGTTTACCAACTCGAGAATCTTAAAATCCTTACATTTACATATCCTTAGGCTACATAAGTAATTATGTACTTTTTTAAATCATTGCAAATTTAAACTAAAATTATTAAAACAGTTGTATTAAGAATTAATATAACTTCAAAACATACAAGCAAGTAGCAAATAATAAAGAGGAGCATTGACACATATAACAAACAGCAAACAAAGAGTGCTTTCAGTATTTAAGATTATCTGAACATTTTCCATTCAAGAACTGAGTCATTTTTCTTCATCTTTACTGTTGTATTTTACTATGACATCATAGACAGCAGGAGATCTATTAAGCTGCATTCACACACGGATCTCTTTTGAAATATAAGAAGTAATGTGGTTTGTCCTGTCTATTTAATTCCTTAAGACAAAACTGGCTGTGTTTACATTAATTTTGCAAAAGTACATTAAACCCCGCCCTTACTCCGTGTAAGTGGTTTAATGTACTTTTGCAAAATTAGTTGCACACAGCTGCATGCGCGAGGATTCTACACAAACAAAGCGCATCAGCATTTGAAATTGAAAGCAGCCTTCTTTTAGTGAGGTTCATATTTTAAATATATAAGTCCACTGGATTCCAAACCACATAAATGATGACTTCGTAGAGCCTGTGAATGTCCTAGTAATTCGCTTTAACCTTTCCAAACTTTAAGAAAGATTATTTACGTAAGGTTCGAGTGGTGTACGTGTGTGAGGAATTGTAAGCAAGCAGAATACAGGTGTTTCTAAAGCAAACTCAACGTCATCGCACATCTGGTTAAAAACTAAGCTCAGAATAAATTCCTAAATTCTCACAATCGATCCAGAATCGTTGGAGAGAGAATCGCGATGCATCGATGGATCGATTTTTTTTCTCCCACCCCTAAGATATAGGACTCGTTTTTTCTTATAAACACATAGCTTTTCTCTTTACAAGCTGTTAATTGATGGACTGGATTAGGGTGGATTACTTGTGGATTATTGTTATGTTTTTATCAGCTGTTTGGACTCTCATTCTGACGGCACCCATTCACTGCAGAGGATCCATTGCTGAGCAAGTGATGTAATGCTACATTTCTCCAAATCTGATGAAGAAACAAACTCATCTACATCTTGGATGGCCTGAGGGTAACACAGATGTCAAAAGACGATAGAATTGTTTAATAAACCTGGTCAGGTTTACTTTGTCATGGTTATATTTTGTACCTCTGGTCAGGGTTCGGTTTGCCTTTCTTTCTCATGTTATTGGTTGTGGTCTCGCTGAAGTGGAGACGACCCACTGTTACTTTGGTCACCTGCTCTGGTGGCAATGTCACTCTGTAAGACATATAGTATAACATTTCTCAAATCCTCTCCACTCTTAACACGTAATATTAGTAAATATGATGTAAAACTTACAATACTGGTTTAAAGGGTCTTTTGCTCCGGTCAGACTGTGACTGTTCCACATTAATGGCCTGATTCATCGCTTCTAACTGGAAGAGACACAGATAAAAACATGCTAGAACAGACATGAGACAGTAGTAGTAAGACATGTGTTCTGGTTGTTTGGCTCACCTTGACCCCATTGAGTTTCAGTAAAAAACATTCAATGGGCTGTAGCCCCTCGCTGGTCTTGACATAATTGGGATCTCCTGGCATCCCGATGTACACGGTCACCTGGAAGTGGTTCTTCTTCTGACACACAAATGCATCATCGGACAAGGAGAAGTTAAAACCCTTATCTGCGTCCACCCTGTATGTAGGCATCGGACTGGAGAGGCAAAAGAGAGGAAAGAGAAAGAAAATGGCATGAGGAAGATATGATGATAAATGTCTTTGTTAATTATAAGAGGACTTTAGGGAAAAATATCTTAAATAAAGTAAAGTATATATAGTTTTATAAATAAATTATATAAGTAGAGTTTTTTAAGATTACTGCCAAAAAAACGTAATCTCAAAATCTATTTCTGGTTATCTTTTCTTTAAATATATTGTATTTTATAATGTTATATTAAATTATATAATATGTAAAATATATGTTAATTATTAGAACTAATAATTATTAATTGTTTAGTTTGTTTTTATAAATAATTATTAAATAAATGTATTTGATTACATTCAATCAATGTAATACAAAAGTGTAGTGGGGTAATTTTTTTTTTAGAAAGTTTTAAGTTTTAAGAAAAGTATTTATTAATATTTAGGTTCAGTAATGAATATTGATGTCATTGATTTTCTAAACTATACAAATGGAATTGTATATAATCATAAGTAACTGTAACTATATCTGTTTTTATAGTAATTAAAATGTTAATTTATATCAATAATTATTCCTTTACATAATAATTAATGTTCCTAATATACATTAGAATTATTTGATAAATAATTATAAATGAAATTGATTCAATCAATTTCACCATCAGGACTATTTTGTGGCACATTTCTGCCCGATCATTCTCTCTCTGTTCATCCTCATTCCTCTCTCTTGTAAGCCAGATCTCTGCTCTTGCTCTCACTCCTACACACTGCTCACCTCGTAGGAATTCTCTGGCCTCTGCCATCTATCTCTCTCTCTTCTGTCTCTTTTAGTACAGCCTGATACGTCCTTATACCCCATTAAATCCCAAACACACACTTTTGCCCTCGATACATTTCTCATTGCTGTCGTAAATCTAAATGCAGAGGTGTGTAAGACCAGAGCAGCACCCACAGTTCTTTTCCACTGGAGTCGTATAATGTAGTCCATTTGTTCTGCTGGTGCGGCTGCCACTTTATGCACTGGTAGTTGGGATCCAGGTATGAGTTTTCTGCATCCTGCATCAAACCTATGAAAGCACAAATGCATATAGTCATGTGGTGCTGAAAATGCAGTTGTGTTCAGGTACCTGTGTGTGTGTACCTGGCTCTTGTTTGATGATGCCTGTGAGGATCTGAGAGTTGAGAGTACTGTTGGGAGAGCCTGAATGTTTTCTCTTCTTTGCTGGGTGTCCGGGAATCCCACTGGAGAAACACAGAGCATGCATTTGTTGATGTGGAAAATGTAGATCTTTGACACTGCTGGTCCATCTCTACCTCTACGGCAGTGGTTCTCAACCAGGAGGCATTATTAATGATCTACACAAAGCCAAGATTGAAATAGTGTTCCCTTTCGTTATTTCACTCGTACTGCGACGAGAACGCTGTTTGGGAAAAACTATTTTTTCCTCTTCAACTGGAGCCTTTTTTAATCATGCAGTGAAACTGCACGTCCATTGGTTTGTGCAGTACTAAAAAACAAACCAATGGCTCGGCGGCGGCGCGTAAGCCTATGGCTTCGCCGCCGCATCTCAGATTTCTTCTCTTCAGCGACGAAGACCCCGATTTCTTCTCTTCGCTGACACCGAGATCCATCGTTGAAACGCCTCAGCAGCTGGATTGGACCTCTTGCAGCGACCAGCTTGCAAATTCGGTCTATCCCCTGCCGGCATCCGGCGACGACCTAAAAGAGCCTCACTAAAAGAGCAAATTTCAGCGCGGCTTTGTTGCAAATGCTGCACCGTCATTGTAAGACGTGCAGGACTCCCCTGAACGCTGATGACACTCACGCTGAGGGCGTGTCATGCTTGGGGGAATCCCACGCTGACGCTGTGCTCAGCGGGGGTTGACTGCTCTCATTGAGAGTTCAGTCTTGCCTCTCTCGCACGCGGATAGCTTTCTTTTCAGAGGCCCGCCCAGGTAAAGTCTATGTATGGGAAACACTGCGGAAAGTCAGAACAGCTTTTTTGCGGCTTCGGTAACCGCGCATAAAGGTGGCCCCGTTACGAAGCAAGGAATTTCTAGGTGGTTAGTGGATGCTATTACCCTAGCATACCCCTCCTTGGGTTTGCAGAGCTCATTCCACCAGAGGCATCGCCTCTTCCTGGGCATGGTCCAGCGGGGTGTCCATTTCTGAAATTTGTGAGGCGGCCGGCTGGTCCTCGCCTTCACATTTGTAAGGTTTTACAACCTGGATGTCCCTGCCTTACAGGCCAGAGTCCTTTCTGCTTAAATTAGCAATCTTATGGGTTCACTTGACCAACATTGTTCAAGCCCTTCCTTCACTTGGTCTGTCCATACTATATGGACGCCAGGTATCAACTTTACGGGACGACACCCAGGCCATGGATGACCCTATGGCTCAGCCTGTGCTTGATGTATTCCAGTGACTCCCCTGGGTCTTACTCCCACGTGAGTCTTGGTTTTGAGTCATTCCACGTCATAGCACGGCGTGATTGAACTTGTTCCCATACAGCGTCTCTCGACGCAGTACGAGTGAAATCATAAAAAAATCAAGATGTAAATTTAAATAATAATTAATATTTGTTCACTTGGCATTTATGAACCACTAGAGGTTTCTGAGATTGTAATAATGCTGCTGAATGTTATAATGAATCATCTAAACTTAACTAAACTAAAAATTAATGATGAATGCTAAGTAAATTTTTATTTGTTTTAATTACTTAAAATAACATCATACAAATATATATATTGTATACATACATATATATATAATGCATTAAAAACTCACATTACTTAAATCTCTTAATAAAATGAGCAATAAAATGTTCCTCTGATTCTCTCTCTCTTACTCAGGTCCTTGTGGATGTTGCAAGAGTTGATGTAGCATCTGACTCTGTTGCATGTCTCCGCCCCCACCGCTGCCTGGACCAATTGGATACTGCGAAATCATGGTCTCTGGCTTAAGGTACATGTCCCGGTGCATGCTGGAATAGTGGGAGTGTGTGGGGAGAGGCGGAGGACTGGTCATGTGACACATGTCCTCGGGCGTCATTGTCCTGAGCATGTGTGGATCTAAGGTGGAAAATGAATAAGCAGATATTAAGTTACATTTAATATTTTACTTAATTTTGATGTCTACATTTATGCGTCATAAGGTATTCTTCACTCTCTGCCCCTAAATAATTTTTAGGTCCACATTTATCGAAAATATATTTAAAACGCTGAAACTCTTTTTTTTTACTTTAAATAACTTGTAGTCTTGATTATTTATGAAATTCGATTCACATTAAACCATTGGGGTGGACTGAACTTACCGTTGGCTAGCTGGGGTGAATATGGCTCTGAACTGGAGTCAGGAGGGGACTCGGGTAGCGTTCTGCAACAACAATAACATTAAACACACTAAATACACGACAACAGGAGTAACTGTCAGGGTTTTGTAGTTAATATGCAAATCAAAGGGACTCTGAGTGGGTTTTAATGTATTGCTATGTGATTTTATGTAACAGTACATCTCTCCTCTACAAGACTCATGTTTTAGTTAGATACCCATCAAAAAGCTCACTCTCCGCCTCCTTTTGGTCAACATTATACAACAGCATTAGTGATTGCAAAACTCCTCACAGGTTATCAGGCTTGACCTGTTTTGTCTCAGTGTTATTCCCAGTTCACTCCTCCGTCTGTCTTTTCAGCCTTTATCTGAGCTGCGGAGGGTTATCTGAGGTCATATGCCATCATGCAAAATAGGCGGGGCATATCAAAGGGGTGTGGCTTACTGTTTGATGTACTATGATTCTGAAATTGTGATGAAACTGCATAATTGCGTATATGGAATGTATCAACACAAGCTCATAGTGATTCGTAACTATTTTATAATATCGCAAATTAGTGGCTAATTCATATGAATTCGTAGATTTTCGTACAATATGCTTATGGCCCACTGACAAATAGGTTTAGAGGTGGACATACTTTTTTTTTAATACCATACGTTTTAGTACCATACAAATCACATTGTACAAATGCATACAAAATTACCACCTCAAAAAATAGTTACGTTTCGCTTTACTTTCGTGACCAGTCCCGTGAGATGTCACTCAGATTTGACATACTATGATTCTGAAACTGCATTATTGTGTTCACGGCAATTTGCAACTATTTGCAAATATTTGATATTATTGTGAATTGGTGGCTAATTTGTTTGAATTTGTATTTTTTCATATGACCCACTTATGGTTAGATTTAAGGGTGGGCGCCCATGATTCTTAAAATCATACACTTTTTGTACAAATCAAATTGTACAAATTCATAAGAAATCGCCACTTCGAAAAAGTAGTTTTTTCATGATCTGTCTGAAGATCAGTGTATATATATATATACTGTATATTTGTCATAGAAAAAATCCATCTGTTGACATATTTCGCCATATTTGTTTCTTCATTCGACGGTCTCTTACTCTTACCCCGGTGCGTAATGTCTGCGGTGGTCTGGTTTGACGTGTGGCTGTTGGGGTGTTTGGTTCTGCTGTTGCCCAAGGCAGGGGTAGTTGTGTCTGAGGTGGCCCAGCGGCGGTGGAGGCTGGTAGGAGTTCTGGCAGGGCTGGGGTAGAGACGGGACGGTGCCCTGGCGCAGGGGGATGGGAGGGCTCACGCCACACCCTACCCCCCCTGAAGAGGATGCCCCGGCCTGGGGCAAGGGATACTGGGGTCCTGGGATGCTGTGGACCTCTGTGAAACAACTAGATGAGAAAAAAGCCACAAATCACTAGCTGATAGCCAATATGATTTATTATTATCAAAATAAGAACATCACCAGAAGAAATTAGGTATGCTGAGTGGTACAAGCTGTTTCCAGATTCTTACATGTCAGTGTTGTCGTCCTCTTTGCTGATGTATTCCTCCAGGATACTTGTGTCAATGTTTGTTGGCTCCAAAGAGCTGTTAATATCATGACCTGCAAGGGAAATAGAGGGAGAGAGAGACAGAGAAAGGTAGAAGAAGAGAGTGAGAGAGGAGGATGAGTATCGTGTTCCTACGCGCCGTTTCTACAGTGATAAAATAACAGTTTCACAACATCTCTCATTCAGACTCCAACAAAAGTTTTTAGTTGCTTGCAACACTTCTGATCATTTGTTTGCTTGTTTAATAGCCAGATTGATGACATGTGGTCAAACTAGGGATCAGAGATGAGGTCCATGGAAACATACACTGAACAAAATGATAAATGCAACACTTTTGTTTTTGCCCCCATTTTTCATGAGCTGAACTCAAAGATCTAACACAAAAAGCCTATTTCTCTCAAATATTGATCACAAATCTGCCTAAATCTGTGTTAGTGAGCACTGCACTTACTGCAGGAATGTCCACCAGTTCATTTCTCTACCATAAGACCATATGCCTGTCGTCCTCATCGGGGTCTCGACCTGACTGCAATTTGTCGTTGTAACCGACTTGAGTGGGCAAATGCTCACATTCGATGGCGTCTGGTACTTTGGAGAGGTGTTCTCTTCACGAATGAATCCCGGTTTTCACTGTACAGGGCAGATGGCAGACAGCATGTATGGCGTCGTGTGGGTGAGCGGTTTGCTGATGTCAACGTTGTAGATCAAGTGGCCCATGGTGGCGGTGGGGTTATGGTATGGGCAGGCGTATGTTATGGACAATGAACACAGGTGCATTTTATTGATGGCATTTTGAATGCCGTGATGAGATACCGTGATGAGAGCTTGAGGCCCATTGTTGTGCCATTCATCCACGACCATCACCTCATGTTGCAGCATGATAATGCACGGCCCCATGTTGCAAGGATCTGTATACAATTCCTGGAAGTTGAAAACATCTCAGTTCTTGCATGGCCAGCATACTCACTGGGCATGTCACCCATTGAGCATGTTTGGTATGCTCGGGATCGCGTATACGACAGCGTGTTCCAGTTCCTGCCAATATTCAGCAACTTCACACAGCCATTGACGAGGAGTGGACCAACATTCCACAATCAACAACCTGATCAACTCTATGTGAAGGAGATGTTTTACACTGCGTGAGGCAAAATGGTGGTCAAACCAGATACTGACTGGTTTCGGACCCTCCGGAACCCCCCCCCCCCCCCAATACAGTAAAACTGCACATTTTAGAGTGGCCTTTTATTGTGGCCAGCCTAAGGCACACCTGTGCAATAATCATGCTGTCTAATCAGCATCTTGATATGCACACCTGTGAGGTGGATGGATTATCTCGGCAAAGGAGAAGTGCTCACTAACACAGATTTAGACAGATTTGTGAACAATATTTGAGAGAAATAGGCCTTTTGTGTACATAGAAAAATCTTAGATCTTTGAGTTCACCTCATGAAAAATGGGGGCAAATACAAAAGTGTAGCGTTTATAATTTAATTTTGTTCAGTATAAATGCCTTGGCGGTTATAGACACAATACAAATGGTAAAACCCCCAAAAAGAAGGTCACTTGCGAAGAAAGTTTTATTTTATTGTGCATGAAAGTAGCTTTTCTCTCTCCTCCCATCCATACCTCTCTATGCATCAGCCCCCACTTCTTTACCAAATCTCTCCAAATCTCCACCACATGACCCATTGCTGTAATCACTCCATTTCAACACCTGCTATAGGTCACTATGACCCAAGCCGACTGACTCGGCACACTCAAGCCAAAATAAAGAAAAAATTAACATTTTCTTGCACAATATTTATCTTTATGCATTGTATAATAAATGTAAAAAAGGGTATGTGCATGCATTTTGGGGTAAAATATTAAAATAAAACAAATATATAATATACATAATAGTAGTTTTGTTCTTCTTTTGCAAGTTGCTTTGTATAAAAAGTCCTGCTAAATGCATAAATATAATTAAAGAATGTATGCAATCACTGAAGTCCAAGTTTCAACAACAGGTACAGATTTACAAATTACACAAAGAAAGCAAGGCAGCAAAGGATGGAGAGAATGAGGGGAATCAGCCCAAGGTCAGGTGGAGGTGTAGTCGAGTATGTAGAGAGTAGAGACCCCCACTAAACCCCCCTCTCTCACTCTTTGATAGATTAGGCCACTAAAGAAGACGGAATGTGAAGAATTCCAGTGCTAGTGTTGGGAAAGCTCTCTGGTCCATCAGCCTCCCACAACCAGAGAGGGTTTACATCCCACCCCAGTGGATTCCCCAACCTATACGGCACCATTTACAGAAAGCCAACACAATCCTGACTCACAAATTATCCCAAAACAACTTGTCATTGTGACCAATGAACTGGTTTGACACCTGATCCACCTGTGAATTGTCATGGTTCGATTCTGTGGATGTGAGTTTACTCAGACTGATCTATTTATAAGCCTTTCAGTGTATGTTTACACCAGGTATAAACCAAGAGTCAAAGAATTTGCCATACGCCATTTGAGTGATCACAACCGTGATTAACTTTTAAGTCTAAAAATAAAACAATGTATTTCTTCTATAAAAAATGAGTGATGAAACTTGTGCTCTGCAGGGAAAAACCAGGGCTGACATAATGTTTGGAGGTGCAGCGGTTGGGGTCTCTGCTCGGATAGTTTTATGAGTGTGCCAGCAGGGCAGAGAGAAATGGAGAGGGATGATTTTACTAAATAAGATCCAGATGTTTCCATCCTCCTGCGTTAAATCTGCCAGACCTGTGCTGATAACGGCTGCAAGATTGACTGACGGGAACGAGAGTGGGGGAGCAGAGGACTAGAGAGAGAGAGCGTTGTTGTTGGTGTTGGAAAAAAAATAGAGAAGGGGGTGAATTTAACAAACAGATGAGAAACGAATTCTTTGTACTGTTTTTAAAATGTTTTATTTTATATTTATCATGTTTAGACTTGTTTATGTGTGCTCAAGCTCTGTGAAGAGCATTAAACATGTATTGTCACCTGTTATACTGTTAAATAATTCACATTGAGTTAATTCTACAAGCTCACTACCCTTTTTCCTTGTTCACTACTGATTAGTTGTGTTGACATTTAGGGGTGGAACGGTTCTCTGGTAAAAATCGAACTGTACAGTTCTCCACACATGGTCCGGCACACGCGACTGCGGTTTAACTTAAATCTGACAATGTATTTGTGATATGGTTTGTTCTAAATAACAACACATAAAACAAACAGGGTTCGGCTAATGTATGTTTCTGTTGATGGATGCGCATTCTGGCTATATGTGAAATATGACCTATTTTACCCTTAGGTCTTAAAGGGTTAATGAGTTTTTAATTGCAGATAAACCATAGTTCTGTCAAACCATTTCTGTTGCTAAGTATTGTGGTGCCTTAAAAACGTTTGAAGAGTCAGGACTGATGTTTGCTATTATAGTTAGGACAGAGCTACTAAAAGTCAGTTTCATCAGTGCATCTTAGATTTAGTATTCTCCTGGGTGCACAAACTGCAGATTATATGAAAATTATAATATAAAAATATGAACTTATTGGTTATCGGTAGGGCTGGGCGATAATTCGATAACGATAATTATCGCGATATAATTTTCCTCTAAAACGATATGACTGAGTTCGGAAAAAGTTCGATATAATGTTTATGTGCCAAAAGCGGAACGAAACCACGTGACTCATTTGAATCGCGCCACACGGACCGCTTATCCGCCGGATCACAGTTCAAACTGCCGCCCGAGCTCACTAGAGCAGATGCGTTTACTCGGTCACGTGAACATTAAGCAGTGCTGTGAGATCCAGTCAGTAGCGTGTTCGACTTAAAGCGCGCTGCACCGAATGGTCAGTGTAAGACATCAAAGTACCGCGAGAGCCATTCGAAGCATAGGTTTAATCTGCTCTTATCGCGCAGGGTACTTTGATGTCATACACTGACCATTCTGTGCAAACGCCGCTTAACATATTTCACAAACACAAGCGAGCATGAGAAACACTGTGCAACGAGACAGTCAGAAGGCTTTTCAATATGCACATCGCCATTATTTACCATGGATTTACTGTAGTAACACTCACTGCACTATGGTATTGTGGTGAAAATGTGGGATATCACATTTAATATTATTACAGGAGTAATGGTATATAATTATAGAAAGTATGTGTGGTTAAGGCAGCAATAGCATGTGTACATTTATACTGAATGGTTTTAGACTACTGTCTTTCATACAAATAGACTACTTAAAAACCATTTAGTTATATTTTGACCATGTTATTGAGGTGCTATATGTGGTTTTAACTGTTTATCATTATTTAAATGTATGCTACTATAGGAGACCAATGCTTAATAAAAATAAAACTTGGTCAGAATACATTATACCATATAAAACTGAGGTTGCTACAGATGTTACTGATGTAAAGATGTTACTGATTTTGATAATGAACAAAATGTTACTGCATCCTAACTCAAGCTACGATCAAATGTGTATTTCTAAGAGACAAAAAAGTGATATTATCATTAATATTATGAGGCAACCCAAACCGGTTTCTTGATTTTGAAACAATATCAACTCATTAGAACATGCAGAAACTAAGAAATACATATCTATTTAGATAATTATTGTGTTAAGGAAAATTAATGGTCTGGTTTCTAAAACTTTCACTTTGGAGCAAAAATCTGGCTTTAAACTTGAAAGAAATAAAGATTTGACATTTATCGTGATAATTATCGATATCGACTGATATGAAAATAATTATCGTGATAATTTTGGGGGCCATATCGCCCAGCCCTAGTTATCGGTATCGGCTGTAAGAAGGACTGAATTATCGGTTTTCGGTATCGGTTAAAATGTTTCATATCGTGCATCCCAAAAAAACTAGTATTAACACTAGTACACAGACCTGTAGAACAAGAAGGTTACATAATGAAATGAAATACGCAAACACTAGCCATGAAGAAGTCTATGTATGTCATTCAGTATAGTAGTTACATTTTCACAAATCATGCTAAAACATTCATTAGAGCACTAGACAAAGTTATCAGCTATATAGCAATGGTTACTAATAAAAACTATAACAGTAATATATTGTTGCATGAATAATAAACAGCTGGTAAAAATAACCACCCCTAACTATAGTACAGTATTAACACATTTTGATGCAATAGGGTATGATTTAAAAATGATCATCCCTCCTAAACAGAGAAAACATATTTCACAAACATCTACATGTCTGTTTCTTTTAAAGTGTTTATAGTGTATGTAATGAGTTGTATTTGTTTATTTTTATACCTCAAAAATATCAAAGCCTGGCTACGGCCATGACCGTGACGTGACGTGAGTAAGTAAAACCAATAGTTCAATGTAGAGAGATTAATTTCATGTGCTTATTTCAATCTTTTAAGCACTACTAAATCAACTCAAAATGCCACAGTTCAACTTATCTAAACTCTTGTTGAACAATTCAAAGCTTATTTAAACACAACACAACACAACACAGTTCCCATACTGTTCAAAAATATGAAGTCAGTGCTTTTTAAAATAAATTAAAACTTTTATTCAGCAAGAATGCATTAAATTGATCAAATTAAATTTATTTTTCAAATAAATACTGTTCTTTTGAACTCTCTATTCAACAAAGAATACTGATAAAAATGTACCACAGTTTCCATTAACATTAACTTATTTAAATATGATAATAATAATAATGTTTCTTCAGCAGCAAAGCTGAAGGATCATGTCACACTTAAGACTGGAGTAACACAGCTTCGCATCACAGGAATAAATTACATTTTAACTTATTTTCTAATTCAACCGTCATTATTTCACAATATTACAGTTTACTGTATTTGTATTAAATAAATGCAGCCTAGGTGAGCAGAAGAGAGACTTCTTTCAAAAACCCCAAACTTTTGTTACAGTAATTGTATCACGGTTATTAAAGTTTAACACACTGTAACTGAACTTCATGTAAAATCTTTAGATTAGTTTCCTGTTCGTTACGAATGAAGAACTGATGATTCTGAACTAAAGCATTTGGCATCACCAAGGGGCCAAACTAAAACCGCTCCCTGGAGAGCGCATTAATCACAGTCAACAATATACCACACATCCCTTCCTCCGTCTCCATGTATATCTCTCTCCCTCTATCTCTTTTTACCTCCCTTTGCACTCTACACATACATACATGCTCTGTTCCTCTACATCTCTGCATGTGAAACTGATCATTGTATGTAAGTTCTTATGCATGTTAATCATTAAGCTCTCATTCACACCAGAGTAAAGTATAATAGAGCGAAGTCCATTACATTATCAAACGGTAAACACTACCCAGAAAGACCAAAACACACATACAGCATCACCGTGATCAATACAACATTCATTTGAGTATCCACATAGTTACAGAGGAAAACATTTGTACAATTATTGCCCTGTTAAGAAAACTGTAACACTGTAAAAATCAGACAAAACTTTGAGATATTGTCATCAGGCTTAAGAGAATCTAAAAATGAAAATAAATTTCTACAGGACATTTTAATGGAGTGTTTCAGCCAGTGTTATTTTAATATCATCTCATATTATTACAGTTTTCACATATATTTTGAATTAGTTTTATTAGGGCTGGGTAAAAAATATCGATATCTCGATATTAATCCATTTTTTTTACGTAACGATATAAATTCTTAAATCCCAAGAATCGTTTAGTCTAGCCTGTTTTCAGTTAATGAATTGAACTTTGAAGGGCACCTCCCATCCAATAAATCACAATAAGCATTGTGCTTTGGTACTTTTAATATGAAACAAAGTCTCAGATTTCAAATTCTGTCCATTGTATTGCAGTATTCAAACAATAAATGTAGTTTTGGCGCTGTTTAATGTGAAGTGACAGATCGTTGTAGCGCCTCAGTTCAACAGACTCGGCAGCATGTAGCACACATGAACTAATCATCTCCTCCACTTTAACACCAATTTCAGCACAAAATAAACATGACTAAACATCCGAAGGTAAGTTAAAAGAAAGAGTACAACTCTACAATCTGTATCCTGTCTCATGTAATCGCTCAATCAGTGTTTCAGCCGTGCAAAGACGTCATAATGGCTTATAACTTGCTGAAAACGCGGAATCCAGACATAAAAACGGAATTTACAGTTTAACGCCGAATGTCATGGAATTTGTCAAAGTTTGGATGAATTAATCAAAGGTTGGTCATTGCGCTTAAATCAAATCGCGATATGGACTTGTATCTGTAAACATTAAGCCGCAAAAGTCAATTTAAATATGAACCCTGCATGTTCTGCGCGTGAATTGAGCAGATGCGCGGTTTTGTTTGCCAAGGTTACATACACAGTGCGCATGACACTCGCGGTGATTTCAGCGTCTGCCATCTCAATGAGGACATAAAACATGAATAATATCTCCAAAGCTGATCTGAGAGTCACTTCACGAGCATTTTACCATTTTATTTGAGTAAAACTAGAAATAGGCTATATTACTATTATTTAGTAGAATGTACGTGCTACTGCTACTGCTACTACTACTGTTGAAAAATAATTAAACTTAATTTTTTTAATAAATAATCACAAAATATTTTACATTTAATAGTAAATCCCCTTTATTTGCCAAAAATGTAAATGTTTAATTTTCATTAATTAAAATATAAATGAAATCAAGGTTTTATGCCTTCATCTGAAAACCAGTCAAATTTAAATACACAACACAGAAAAGCTTTTCATAAGGCTACTGTAAGAATAAATAATAATTGTTTGTATGCTAAAACACAGAATTTGGTAACAATAAAACATAAGGTGAGAAAAAATAAAACATTTAATACGGCCCTAAACATTTTGCTAAATTAATGCACCATATAACATTTATTATCATTTTTACTGTTAATTCAATGTTTAATTTATGTTTGAATAAAAGCCACCATTGAATTGCTTATATAAAAAAACGATTTGAAATATAAATATTATTATGTAATTGTGACTTTATTATTTAAAAAACTACAGTTTGTGTAATTTTAGCAGTTGTATAGCCTATAAATCAGTTAATTATAACCTTCAATAGTAATGTAGTGGCCTACCAACTGACTCTCGTGTATATTTTACAGCATTAGTTGAGAGATTGTTTTTCCTTGTGAAAATTTGGCATATATTGTACCTGATATATATGCAAAATAATCGATATTGAATCTAATCTAATAATCGCAAGCTTGTGAATGAGAATCGAATCGAATCATGAACTTTGAATCAAAACCCAGCCCTAGTTTATATTCTTATATACAGTATTTCCTGTTTTCCTTCTCATTTGTACGTTTTGGACATTTTATGGAGTGTTTTGTTTTTGCATAATTTGTATTTGTATTATTATTTTGAAATATATTTATATAGTCATTTTTATTTCTGTTTTAGTTATTTTAGTTCATCATGCAAAAACAAAATAAAATGAAAAATGAAAAATTAAGTTGAAGTTTTTAATATTTTATTTCAGTTAATGTTTGTTTTAAATAACAACTTTTTATGGATTATTTTGAGTAAACTATACTAACCCTGGTTTCAACTGCTCAAACGTGACGTCAATTTGTAGGCCAAAATGATGCTAAAGTGATTGCTATCTTGTTTCTAAGGTGTTTTGAGTGTTTTATGCTGTTGCTAGGGGGGTTGCTCACTACCTTAAAAGATCCCACCCCCAAGTCTCTATGATATTAAATGGTTTGGATTCCTCCTTTAATGTATCTTTCACTGCATTCATATGTCAAATCATTTAATAAAAAAATAAAATAAGAATCATTTGATTTAGAATTTTGATTTTAAGAATCATTCATGCCTTCATTCAGTACAAATGCTGCTGGATAGGCTACATGCTAAATAATCAAGCTTAGATAGAAGAGGCTATCATTATAATAATTAAGCTTAAAAATTATCTTGACCATATAAATACACAACACACTTATGAAAATGTGTTCACACAGAAATACACACATTTATACAATACCACGCATACACACACATACATATCGGACAAATGAATGAGGTCTTGATGTGAAAGGTAAATAGCAGAGGTGGAAAGAGTACAAAAATATTGTACTCAAGTAAAAGTACCATTACATTACTGAAATTTTACTTAAGTACAAGTAAAAGTACCAGTCTAAAAATATACTCAAGTAAAAGTAAAAAGTAGCTCATTTAAAATTTACTCTGAGTAAAAAGTACTTAGTTACATTTTAACAATGAGAGGGAGGAAAAAATGGGATATACCAAAGGTGTCAAACTCAGTACCTGGAGGGCCACAGCCCTACACAGTGTAGATATTACCCTAATTAAACACATCTGATACAGCTAAACTAATCATTTAGGCTTATTTGAAAACTACATGGTGTGTGTGTTGGAGCAGGGTTGGAACTAAACTCTTTAGGGCTGTGGCCCTCCAGGAACTGAGTTTGACACACCTGGGATAGGCCTATAAATCTCGAACTAGGTGTTTTTAATTAAAGGAATCAGTTATTTAGAATAATAACACATTTAGGCTGTTACCAGGGAAATTAAATCAGTATCAACAAAATTCATCTTTGCAATGCAGAGGAAACACAGAAGCTTCATCTGAAGTGGCGTAGATGTATTTACACTGACATGAATGCATTTAGCCTGCAGTTACAAATGCAGAAATAATGTTTTGATAAATAAGGCATAAAATGTGACCCTGAACCACAAAACCATAAGGGTCCATTTTCCTAATTATGATTTATACATCATCTGAAAGCTGAATAAATCATATTTCCATTGATGTATGGTTTGTTATGATCGGACAATATTTGAAAATCTGGAATCTGAGGGAGCAAACAATACAAATATTGAGAAAATCTCCTTTAAAGTTGTTCAAATTAAGCTCTTAGTTTTGATATATTTACAGTAGGATATTTACAGAATATATTAATGGAACATGATCTTTACTGAATATGCTAATGATTTATGGCATAAAAGAAAAATGTATAATTTTAACCCATACAATGTATTGTTGGCTATTGCTACAAATATACTCCAGCGACTTAAGACTGGTTTTGTGCTCCAGGCCAGGGTCACGAATGTTAAATAGTCATTAGAAATAAAAAAATAATAATAATCAAAAGATACTTTAAATGTTAAATTAGAACCACCAGTAGGTGTCAGTAAGTCACTGATAAGAGAGTCATTGCGATTGAACAGAATCATTTAAACGGTTAATTCATTCAGGAACAAAACACCGTCATTGCTCAGAGTCAGAGACGCAAAACTGTGTTTGGAATTATTTTTGTTGTCGAAATAGAGCAAAAACAGGCAATGTGTCTAAAGTCTCTTAATTAACTTCTTGTTTTTTGAATGGTGTAAAAAGAAAAACTACATGCCTATGCAATCATGGTGATTTTTTGAGAAAAACGGCATTCTTCGTGTGATGTTGACTTACTATATTAAATTATATAAATATATACATTTTCTGCTTCTATATCTTCAATTTTGTGATCATTCTAAACGCATTTTAACAGACTGAATCACGCAGTGAAAGAAAGCACTCCCGTTAAAACAACAATTATTATATCATGGGCGTAACCACCATATACTTTGGGGGGGACGTGTTCCCGCACTTCCCACTCCATTGATAAGCCTCTATTCATTCGTTGATGGACTGGCCTGTTTGTTTTTACGATCTGATCCGCGACTAACCTTAAAAAAAATATCTGGGGGAGGGCTCACATTTGGACCCCCCCAATATCTATACCATGGTTACGCCCCTGTATTATATTATCTCAGATAATATTGCACACCCTGCACCACTGTCTTTTTGGCTCATTTGTGCAAAAACTTTTGCTAAACCGTCAAAGCTTCGTTTTAACCACCAATGCAATGATGTAAGTATTTACGTTACCTCTACATGCTTGCGAAGGGCGATGTCGAGATGTTATAAGTTGCTAGTTCGGTCTCCCGAGGCAAACAGCTTACACTGCATAATAGAGCATGAATATATGGCCAGGGTTCACTTCATTTCCTTCGAGTTCAACTTCAGCAGAATATGACGGGTTTGGTTTTCAGCTGGGTCTGCACCATTAGGGGCCGTTCACATATCGCGCCTAAAAACGCATGAAAACGCCAGGCGCGCTGCTTTCTTCTTTTTCCAATGCGCCGGGCGGTTGCGCCCGGAGGCGCTTTGTCGCTGCTAAGCAACCATCAGCTGCACTCTCCGTTACAAGAAGGAAATTTCGTCACATGACCTGCGGTGCGCTATGCATTCTGAAAAGTTGAGATGTTTTTATTCGATGCGCGCGACGCCGCCTGGAAAAAACACCGCGACCGCGCTTATGAGCGCGCATACCGCGCTACATTTGAAATAACGAACTTAAGCGCCGCAAAGACGCGATATGTGAGCGCCCCTTAAAACGCCTGTCTTGCCCGTCTGCATCGTTCTTGTTATTTTTAGCGCCAGTTTCTTCTTCTGCCCATTATTTGCTGCAGTTTTTCCACGGAGCGATTTTTTTTACTCAGTAACGAATGTGTTTTAAAATGTAGCGAAGTACAATACTTCCCACAAAATATACTTAAGTAAAAGTAAAATTACAGATTAAAAAAATTACTTAAAAAAGTACAAGTACACAAAAAAGCTACTCAATTACAGTAACGCGAGTAAATGTAATTCGTTACTTTCCACCTCTGGTAAATAGCAATAATCAAAAAGAAAAGGCACTAAAATGAAACTCAGTGTGAGAAAGACAGACAGTACCTGCTCGAAGCCACAGCATTTTGGTTTAGGATGGACACAACCTACAAAACTGAAGATGTGTGTATATGACCCAGTACGTCTCTCATATCTCTCCAAACAACATACACCTTTCCGTCTCGGACCTCAGTTGGCAGGTCCAGGGTTACGTGAATGTGTGTGTGTTGTAATGCAGGATTAGGTCTCAGTCATGGGACAGAGCTGTACCAGGCCACCACACACAGTTCTAGTCGGCCACCAGCACTGAATGCACCGGCCGACCTGAGCAGCTTACCTTCCCTCCTACCCACCGATTTCTGTGAACTCAGTGTGCAAGGATCGATATACAGTGCTTTGTGCTGCGAGATGAAGTAGATCAACTTGACAATCGCCATGCTGGATTTTGGCGTTCGCTTGTACGGTGGCTCTGAACTGTCAAAACACTTCTCAAAATGCATGCCAAAAAAGCCGCAAAAATTTGAACCCGATCCTAATTGTTTTTTATGACGGACGTGGCAGTGGGATCATAAATATGGCTTTTTTTTAATGACTGTCCTACTACAGGACAATGACTGTCCTACTACAGCTCAGTAGCAGTTACAAAAGACACTGTAACAGTCTATCACAGGCAATTCTAATTGCATTTTTCATCAATTAATTTCTTAAATTATCCTTTGACTATGTTCTGGCTCGCCATCTAGCTGTGGAATGTTTTTTGGCCCGATGCCAAACTTACTTGCCGACCCCTGCCCTGCATGTTCTTTGTGCAAAATAAAACTATTAAAAAATATTTGTTGTTAATTAATATGGTACTCAACCCCACTCCTCCACCTAACCACTAAATGAGCTTGACCCGACTGATCCAGATTTACTAAACCACTGACTACTGCGTAATCGAAAACACCTTCAATCAGCATCCAGTATAAAACACTTGTGCTTTTAAGCCAGAAAGCTTGCTGATTTCTTTTCTTTTTACTGACATCTTTATATGAGTACTATCGGCCATGTTTTCTCTGCATTAGCGCTGTTTTGAACATATGAATTTAGGAGTTTACTGGTTGATCTGATCGCAAAAACCCCTAAACACCGGTAAACACTGCAACACTGGTTCATGCGCCCACATGTGTGTGTAAGTGTGTGTGTGTGTACGTGTGTCGCAGGGCCGTAGCTAGAGGTTTGGGGGCCCCCTGAAAAATATTGATGTGGGCCCCCCCACAAACATATATACATAAATATATATATATACATATATCAATAAGTTCATTACTTATTGATCAGTAATGAACACTGAAATAACTATGAAAATTATGCCAATCATTCTTATTACATCAATTCTATTGTAGATGTATATTGGTTTGCTTGATCTTTAAACTTTGATGACATTTCACGTCACTTCACCTAGGATGAACCGAAATCCCATTGTCTGACTTTTTTGTTGGCAAAAATCCTGAGACCTGAGATAGTTTTTGATAAGCTTCAACTTGCTGAAATCCCTTTCTGCACCAGAAACAGAGACAGGTAAAGAGCAGAAGATGCATCTCACACGTCTCCAAAAATGCTATGGAGCTGCATCCTGTAAATTGAATTCAGCAGGTCGAGAGGAGACTGGCAGTCTACAAATGTGGCATTATACACAGACTTAAGATGCCTCACTTCATTTTCAAAGCCTGCTGTGAGATCCTGTGTATATTTGCTCACTAATGAGTGGCAAGCTGGGTGAATCTGATCTTCTTCTAAATCTTCAAGATTGCAGCAAACTCTTTAAATATCTCTGCACTGGTTTTAAAGCAGGTATCCAACGCAGAGATTATATTATCCAATGCCACAAATAAAATATTGTTTCGAAATGTATTTTCCTCTGTCTCTTGCTGATTAGTGTCCTCTGAACTCTGACTTTCATCTGCAGACCGCTTTCTCCTTCTCTTGTGGCTGACTGGAAACCCCCTGGGCATTTCCATAGCTTCTGCAATGAGGGAGGCTTCTGAAAATAGATTATCCCATGAGTTACGCAAAACCTCCATCTTTTCTGTCAGTGCCTGTATGTTGCTTATTTCAACTTCCATTGGAATTTTCCCTGATTGCAGAATTAGGTTTCTGTCTTCAATGGACTGCAAGATGTTCTTCCATACAGTGAGAAGAAATATAGCTTTGAAGGACATGAAGTACTGTTTTAGACCACTGGCCTCTGATCTGGCTTCATTGGTTAAACTGCACTTTGCAAGGATGGTGTCCAGAGCTTTTATGATTGATGGCAAGTGGTTTGCAACAGGTTTAACTGCAGCTATGCGTGCACTCCACCTGGTCTCTGACAAACGTTGAAGGGAGCAGCCAGTCTTACTTTTAAGGATTGCCCACCGCTCTGGACTTGCACTAAAAAGACTGTAGAAGCGATTCCAACAGCCAAAAAATGTCAGGACTTGACTCTGCTGCTTGTCTGTGACCGTGTCTTGACTGCTGCTACTTTCAGCTTCTTTATTTTGAACTTCACTAACTGATGTTGGCCTATTTTCATGCATTTGTTCAGTTAAGGGACCTGCCTCTGTAGACAACAAATATTCCAAGCTATGGACAAATACCATGACTCAAAGAGTATAAAAAATAAACCTATACTTTGCAGTTCATTTCAGTTAAAATACACGTGACTAGAAATAATAAAGTGATTCCCTGACAGGTCAATATACCCAAAGAGTATCGTCTGCACTGACCCTCCAAGTCATCTTTGGAAAATGGCTGTGAGTCAGACGATGCCACATCTGATGCTGCAGAACATTATAAAAAAATTATATCACATCACTTTAAAGATGGCAATGTTGTTGTAAACCATTTATTTTAAAGTTAATTAAATACATTATTTTATCTATATTTTATCTCATTTATTTTATTCTATAATTTATTTAAATTATTTATTCATTTAGTTTAATGCCATTAAGCCATAACTTATGAAATACTATTTAAAGACGTCATGCACTTATTTAAGACAAATTAATAAAAAACTACCAAAAGACAAAAGAATTATTAAATAATAATACAAATATGTTTTAAAGGACCAGTAATATAATAGTTTTTCCCACCAGCCTGTTATAACTCGTAAATCAAAAAGTAAAAATTCAGAAACAGATAACAATACAATCTAATGTATTGTAAAAAATATAATAATAAAATTAATAAATTAATAAACAAAACACTACTATTACTCATTGTCTAAATGTAGATAATAAATGGTGCTGCATAATATATTATCGAACAAAGTTAATAGCTACATTTCTTGCATTCATGTTTTCTTGACCATAACACAACCGGCAGGTCCGTAATGCTTGTCATTATGCGTCGTGACTCGTGACAGTTTTTTTTCTGTTTGTTATACAAACCAACTATATTTACAGTCGAAAAAAAAAAAAAAAGGACAGGCATTTTGATCACGCTATGTGGTCTGCGGCAGCGGTGGTCGATAGTTTACATGACGACATACTACCCTGTCTTAAAGAAGGTCTTGATAGACTGGGATACAGCAATTCTCCTGGCCTCTCTCTCCTTCTTTTCATTCAGTTTCTGGTAACCTGATTTATATTTTATTTTTCCCTGACATTGTCAGTCAGCATGTTCATCACTAATTTCATCTGACGTCTCAACTCTGATTGGTCGTCTTGTTCACAACCTGGGGTGGGACTTCTGAGAATACTTCATATCAGACTAAACCCTTTTTCGGGAGGGTAGAGGAGCAGATATTAGAACATTTCTTTAACCAAATTGGATGCTTTTGTGGTTTTCATAATATCTCAAGTTATACAACTAATAAAATATTAGAATTATTCACAGAACATGGGCCTGTATGGTATCATTCCTGGATTTTGTGGGGCCCCCTGGGCGGTGGGGTCTGAGTGATACGAGTGCGCTTGAAATACGAAGTTGAGGTGGGTCCGGGTCCGGGATCATGGACATTGAGAAGCGCTGCAGTACAGTAATACAATCTTTCATAGATGTGTTTAAATGCAATAAATATAAGAAACACATTATTCAATGCTTTTTACTTTTGCATTTAACAGTTTGAACTCAATTGAGTTGCTCAAGCAAGTGACAAAATATTTAAACTACTTTTCTTACATTATCACAAACATTCTAAATTAAAACTTACCACTGACAGAAGTCAGCTCTACTGCCTTTTTTTGTCATTTAAATATTTTACAAGCAATCCTGTGGTTCATAAAGAACAATACCCTGTCACTTTAATTCTGTTGTACTGCCACAGACACACCGCCCCTGGAACGCACTGCCGGACCGCAACCGTGTGCAGAATGAATGCTCTTCCGTTAACATGGGAGCGGAAAAAATATGCACCGCGTACGCAATGCAAATAGACACGCATGGGTAATAATGGTCACTTACAGGTAGTGCCCATACATGGTAACTAATTAGATACTTTACTGTACTTACTAATGTATATACATTAATGTATATATGGCACTTTTCCACTGCATGGTACGGCACGGTACGGTTCGGTACGGTTCACTTTTGGGGGGTTTTCCACTGGGTACTGTACCTGGTACTTTTTTAGTACCACCTCAGCCGAGGTTCCAAGCGATCCGTACCGTTACCAAAACGTGACGTGTAAACTCTGCTGATCACTGATTGGCCGGAGAAAATCATCATTACTACGTCACTGAACTTGCGACATGAGACCCTCCTCTACAGCCCTACCCGCTAGATTTAAATCAGCACAGCCAGCGAAGGATCGGACGCACCTTTTGTTTGAACAAACTCACCTTCATACATAATCGTTTAAACACTGGCAAGAATTAAAAAGAAATGCAATTTGTAAACTTTCGAGAACATGCTACACTGCCTCGATTGTGCAAGTGACAATTCCTGTGTCAACTGTGCAGCATGAAGCTCGCTTATAGTGTAGACATGGTGTGATTTGAAGCCATTTGCGCATTTTGAAAGAGAGAGATAGTGTGCGCGCGGTGATTCTATCACAGAATAATGTCTCACAGAAACTTTTCAAATTACTTTAGAAGTTATTTAATGAAGAAATACGAATTGTACAGCATTATAATTATTTCTCCCGCGCAGGACGACTGAGATGGTGCCGCTGCATGTCCTGTCAATCCTCTCACGGCAGGCGCGTCATCAGCTAGAGATCGTTTTTTAGATTGGCCTTTTTAGAGACCACCAATCAAACATCCCAATGCAATTATCGGCCGATAATGATCGTAACCGATCAATCGGAGCACCCATAATGAATACATTATTTATAAAATGACTACAATATAAAATATACAAATTCTAAATATAAATAAATAGTATTTAAAAGTACTAAAATAACACGGCACACAAATCACTTGAGTTCCAATAAAAGGACGGATGTGGGAAACAGATCACAGTCACCTGAAATGTGGAAAGTGTGTAATTTTTGGTTTGTTGTAATGGAACTGGCATGTGAATGTTCCAGGCCTGGCTGCTCAAACACAATGCATTCCAGTGACAGCAATACACTGTTACATGAGAGAGACCACGCGCAACGGCCAAACTATTCCCTTCATCAAACATCAGCCCCAGGAACCATCTGTACCCACACACAAGAGTGATCCATAACTTACTGACATCAGGCTAAATGTAACCTAACCTGCCTAAATCCTCTCACAGAAAGCAGTAGCATGTTTAGGCTCCACGCAAACCACGCAACTGCGTGAGGCCCCTGCGGAACATGATTTCTTCTGAGGGGGAGGCCCTATGATAAGCCCATGTACTGTAAATATAAAAAACTGGGTTACACTTTATTTTAAGGTGTCCCTGTTACAGTGTGTTTATACATTTACGTACTGGGTAATATTAATTAACTACATGTTCTTACTATATGGTTAGGTTAGGATTAGGTTTGGCTTAAGGTTACTTGCATGTAATTATGCAACATTTATTGTTATTAGAATAGTAAGTATACGTAACGTGTAACAAGCACACCTTAAAATAAAGTGTTACCAAAACTGACATAATTTCCCAAATAATATTACATGTTTTTCAGGAGAAAAAAACTTGTGTGAAACAAAACAAGAGCTGGCAGGCATCTGGTTGGGTGGTGTAGAGATGAGTTTCGGTGTTACGAAGCTCACGGATGGGTTGCGGTCCAAAACATCAACTCCTACGCTGATGTTTCGATCAATCAGCTCCTTAAAACACAGTGGCTGTGTGCTTAATGTGTGCAAAAACCCACACGTGTGTGTTACTGCTTGTGAATGTGTGTTTGTATGTATGACCTGTGCCCTGCCCTTATCTCACCCCACCCACAGCATGTATGAGTGTGTGTGTGTGTGCATCCATCTGTGTGCGCGTCTAAGTCTGTTATCTCTCTTCCTCGCCCTGTCTGCACACTGTCACACTAATGGAGTCGGAATGAGGCAGCGATAGCGAAAAAGAGACGCGAGAGAGAAAGAAACATTACTCGCACCTCATTCTGATTTTTAATAGTCTTGTAGGTATGCCAAGAATGATGCGGTGCATTAGAGAGAGGGGCATGCGGACCCTCTATAAGCAGCTTATGGCTACACTCAATCGGGCTAAAACGCTTTCTGAGCGCTCTTATGTCACGGGGTTTCTGTGGTAGATATCTTTAGGTAAATATCTGAAAACAATCCACTCCATGCCTCTCAGAACCGAAGGAACAGAAGCCAGTAACCGTTTCTTAGAACTCCTTTCAACATCCTCAATTGCAGAGCCTTCCTTCGAATAAAGAAAGCACAGAAGCTGTTTATAAGGGCTGTTTGTTTACTCTGAGAATGTGGATCCATTCCTCACACATGTATTCACCAGATAGAGACAAGTGTCAAATTATTTATTCATTATTACTAATCATTTCTTATACTGTAGCTTAATATTCTGAAGCGGTTTTTATTGTTATAATTTTATATCAATTTTAGATTTGTGAGGAGATTTTTAATAATTTTTGTCTATTTAGTTCTTATTTATTTATGTTTTAGTTCTTTTAGTACTTCAAGTCAAGCTAAAAGAAAATTTTACATTTTGTTCAGTTAAAGTTCATTTAAATGTTTTAATGGTTTTAGTTTTAATTTTAGTTATTGATGATAAACTACTAGTATCATTATTAATATTATATTATTAATTTGATATTGTAGAAGAATCATTCAAGGTTCAAGGTTGCTTTATTTGTCACATAATAAATTATACAGGGTATAATCAGAAGTGAAATGTAATCGAATCAGGTCCGCTCAGTGGACAGTGCAAAATAATACAAATAAAAATTATATAAAGTAACACAACACAAGAGCATATATATGGTAAAAAAAGAGAAATAGGAGTAAAATGTGCAATGAAATAAAAAAGTGCAAAACAATAAGATGTGCAAAAACACAGTGTCCTGGGACTTAATAAATAGTAATGTGAATAAGAGGGATGTGCAGACGGGTTGTTCAGGGTATTGTTCATTACCACATAAGTAAATATTTCAGTGATATTTCATTCCTCTACACTATTTTTATGATTTATGTAAAACCAGACAGCTCAGAAAATAGTTACTTCATGACATCAATGAGAATAAAGGGATAGTTCACCCAAACATGAGATTTCTGTCATTAATTACTCATGTCGATCCAAACCCGTAAGACCTTCGTTCATCTTCGGAACACAAATTAAGATATTTTTGATGAAATGCGAGAGCTCTCTGACCCTCCATAGACAGAAAGGATCCTTACACAATCGAGACTCAAAAACGTAGCAAGGAGATTGTTAAAATAATCCATCAGGGGTCAACCGTAATTTTATGAAGCTACGAGAATACTTTTTGTACGCAAAAAACCCCAGAAATAACGACTTTATTCAACAATTTGTCTCCTCCGCGTCACCCTGGCACCATTTTGGAGAGTATCCACTGAATGCAAACAGCTTATGCTGTTCTTTGTCAGCTGTGGCATGCGGATACATTGTTTTTGGTCAAATCAAAGCGTAAACAACGTAGAAAACAAATCCATGCTGATGTCACATGGATTATTTTACCGATCTCCTTGCTATGTTTCTGGATGTTGATCATGTTAATTACATTGCTGTCTATGGGAGGGTCAGCGAGCTCTCAGATTTTATATAAAATATCTTCATTTGTGTTTCGAAATGAACAAAGGTCTAACAGGTTTGGAACAACATGAGGGTGACTAATTAATGACAGATTATTCATTTATGGGTGAACTATCTCTTTAAATTGACAGCAAATGGAGTCTTTTGCTGATTATTTCAGTTATTATTCATCTACAACATTTAAATGATGTACATAAAATCAGACAGCTCAGAAGAATGAAAATAAAACTGTTCTGAATTGGGGCAAAACCCCTTTGAAACATTTTAAATTGTTTCTACTAGACATTAATAAGTTTAAATGGAGGGCAAATTGAGAATTTTGCTTCTCTGATGTTTCTTCTGAGAAAAAGTCCCCAGTAATCTCACATGTGCCTCCTCTGGAGTTACAAAGAGATCTAAACATGGCATCAAACTGGTTTCAGATTTGCCAAAACACCAAAGTCTCAGTCAAAAGTCAGAAATCTCAATAAACTCAAACATCTCTCATCAAATCCTTATCATGTTTATTTCTCTTTCTTCCTAGGACAGAGTAAACTCCCAAGACAAAGTCGATATTTGAATGAAACAAGCTTCATGCAGCGAACTCTGAGCAATACAATTTTACTCTAGGACAGCTGAGGGTTAAATGAGTCCTACAGACAAACAGCTCAATCTGCCTCTTCTTTTGTGCTTTGTGTTGCTGTACTCCACAATGGATGTTCATTTAAGTTACCCTCCCTGCACAACACACACAATCACAAACAAACAGAGCACAAACACAGAGCATTCATTGGGAATCGTGGATGTGGAGCACAATTAAAAAACATTAGAAAAAGTAGAAAATGACAACAGAATCTGTATGAATCACAATCAGGATTTACTAAGTCTTCTCAAAAGCACAAACAAGCCATACACGGACAACTGAGTTTTTAATATGTTTACTAAAAATAAGTGCATCCACACCATAATTATTCCATAAATCAGATCACATTCCAACTGATACTGTAATATGAGGACATTTCTAGCACATCAAATCATCTCTAGTTCAGAGGCAGCAGGGTTTCGGGCCGGGACCAGAGGTGCGCTGTCTGCCTCACTCCCCAACTGAAGAATGTAAACATGTGAAATTCTCGTTAAAGAGCATCGCTTGACGGCCATGAACTACAGAGCCCAAAGAAGTCAACAGTGTTTACAGTGAACTGCTGTCATATATACAAACTGTTACACCTGCTCTGAGAAAACACACTCACGCCTAATGAAGTGCCACAAATTATGGTTGGAAAACCCCTCCAAAATAAACAGTTTGTCTTAGAACCTGACATTAACAACTGCCAAGAATGACAGAGAAATGAATTTGACCAATCTGAGAGGACAGTAAAGTTAAAACAGAGGGTGAGCCAAATCTTTCTGAAGAAAAGAAGGATGACGACGAGAAAAGAGTGAATAAAAAGAAGCAGAAGGCAATAAATCAACACTTTCCAGTGATGTAACAAGTAATGTTTAAAAGGGTGCATGAATCACGCATATCCAGGTCACATTTAACCCCCAAAATCAAGAGGAAAAATGAATTACATGTGAAATTACAAATGAAATCTCTATTTTAGGACCATTATGGTTTTTATGTTGTTTTCGAGACAATTAAGAACATTTTATCTCCAAATTGTCATTAGATATTTTCTGTAACTCTCCTTATTCTCAATAATGACAATCATTACTGTAATCTCTTAAAAATATATAATTACCACAATGTATATTTTTATTCTTATTGATTCTAATTTCTGTAATTTCTTTAAAAATTGTCATTACTGCAATGTAACTAGATTTTTTTTAATTCACATTATCTCAATAGTGATTCTTATTACTGTATGTCTGTCACATTTATGGTCTGTTTTGGTTTTGTTTTCCTGTGTTTCTTTATGCCCATATTTGGTCCTTCCTGTTTCCTGTCCTGGTTTAGTGTGATTATTAGTTCATTAGTCTTCAGCTGTGTTTTATTAATGATCTAGTTTCATCCTGTGTATTTATTTCCTGCCTGTATAGTTATTTTTCGTCTGGTCTGTTGTTACACTCCCTGTGTGTCTGTGTATTGCCCTGTTGAAGTGGATTAAAGACTGTTTATTTTGAGTAATTCTTCGTCTCTGTGTTCCTCGTTCTTCCCAGCTGTGTGCACAGTGACAATGTCATTACTGCAATGTATATATTTTGTTCTCATTCTTCTCAATAGTGATTCTAATTAATGCAATTTCTTTAAAAAATGTCAAATTGTCATTTCTACAATGTAACCAGATATTCTTTTGTAATTCTCATTATTCCCAATAGTGATTCTCATTACCGTATTTTTTTGTAATGGTCAGATTGTCTTTACTGTAATGCATCTAGATATTTTAGTAATACTCATTATTCTCAATGATTCTCATTGCTGTCATTTAAAAAAGGGTTAAATTGTCATTACCACAATGCATTGCTATTTTTGGCAATTGTCATTATTCACATAGTGAGTGTACTGTAATAAAAAAATACAAAATAAACAATTCAAAAATACAGTATATTGTAAAAGGCAAACACTACCATGATGTATTTTAAAATTAAATATAGTGCATTTTTACATTATATAAAGAACTAGATTTTTCCTTTGCATTATCATAATGAAAATGGTTGATAACGTGTATTAAATTGTCATTAAACAGCGCAAATAATCTCCAAAATAAAATTATTTCTTTCTTTGATTTTCACCAACATAGACAAATCAAAGGATATCACATCTGACTCATCCTATTGTTTTCAATATATTTTCTTTTTTTCTTGCCCAACACTCCCAGCAATCTAGCCTATTCATTAATCCATCTCTCTTTTATTCTCCTGTTTTCAATGTCTGTCTAAACCATTACAAACACACCATTTATCACATTCCTCTGTCCTTCCCAGTGTTTCTCCTCAAACCCCTCCTCCTGTTCACTCCCTGCATCCGTACATCATCTCTTTCTCTGCGATCTTCTCCACCTTTCTGCCCTTCCCCAACATTCCTCCACTGCCTTCTGCCCGCCTGACCTCATTGGTGGCTTTTTGTGTGCCCCCCCAAACAAATCCAGCATGACACATGTAATCCTGCTCACACACAAATAATGTTTGAAACACGAGTCCTTAGCAAACTTCCCCAGTGGACACGTGAAATACCTACCAACACATATTGGCAAACAACTGATGTTAGAATACGTATTTACATTGAGCTTTAGATGTAGAAAAAGTGTAGAACATTCAAGAACAACCATCATCACTAACTAGATGTTTTTTTCTGTATTGTTTCAGGTAAATAGGAAAAAAGTGCTATGATATTTTTTTATGTAAAACATAAGTATACATACACAGTATATAATCACATTTAAATTTCATCACAAACAAAAAGCAATAAAAAGTATCAGAATGTTTTTGGACGCATACCAAAACAAAACCAAGTTCTTCAATGCATGGTAATACCATGTTTTTGGACATACATAAACTGTTTACAATAGCCAACAATACATTGTATGGGTAAAATGATCGCTTTTTCTTTAATGCCAAAAATCATAGGATATTAAGTAAAGATCATGTTCCATGAAGATATTTTGTAAATGTCCTACTGTAAATATATCAAAACTTAATTTTTGATTAGTAATATGCATTGCTAAGAACTTCATCTGGACAACTTTAAAGGCGATTTTCTCAATATTTTTATATGACGTTAACGTTATATATATAATTTTTTTGCACCCTCAGATTCCAGATTTTCAAATAGTTGTATCTCAGCCAAATATTGTCCTATCCTAACAAACCATATATCGATTTATTCAACTTTCAGATGATGTATAAATCTCAATAAAAAAAAGACCCTTATGACTGGCTTTGTGGTCCAGGGCCACATATAATAAAATCAGCCTTTTATATTAGTAATGGGAACTATCACTTAAGGTAGGCTACCATGGCATTACCATCTGATACATCACTGCAACGTAATCTTTTACAACTATTCTTGAACTGTCACATCAACAGGTGATCAACAGGTCTTACCTTCGAAGAATCTCTGTAAGGCCTCCGTTTCATCAATCACGGTTTCCATTCTAGCGGCTCCCGCGTATGAACTCCATGAACATGAACGGACGGAGCGGCGGGAGTCGCGTGCGCTTCAAACTCTCATCATCACAACTTGACGCACAACTATCTTTATATAGCCTACTCGCAAGCCACCGAGTTCCCCGGAACGAGCTCAGTATCAATATCTCCTCTGGATTATTAATTAATATAACTTAAAACCGCTCACTTGTTTCAGTTTCTCGCGTAAAACATAAATTCGTTTTCTGAGGAGATTTTACCTTTGGATGTCAGGTGTAGGCATAGTCCGGTTTTCCCCGATGATTTCGTTTATTTATAACCGCGATACATATTTACAGACGTATTTCATGAGAAATAGTCATTTGAAGTGAGTGAATATTTTTTATTCGGTAATAAAATGATCCTGTGAGCAGGTTTTTCGCTCGAGCCCCCTTCAGTCAAATGCGCTTAACGTCCTTCTCTGCGCGCTCTCGCTACACTCGCGCCGCGTGCGCGCGCTCCACGGGTGAGCGCGAGAGGAAAGACAAACGCATCCCCAAAAATGTAGATTTAACAAAGACTTTTAATCTGGTTTAGACGTGGTGATTTATTACATATGAATGGCCAACTACAAGAGACACATCTTCTTAAATATCTGATTTTCCGTTAAATTATAACTCCAATATCGACACCAGCCTATCACGAGACAAAGACAGTTAAATAAACAGACTCATAAACCAGTGTTGAGTGTAATGTATTCATAAGTGATTAAGAGCTGAAATTTAATTACTTTTCCTTTGAAAACCTAAGGCATTACTCTTACGTTTTATAATTTTTTTCTGTCATTTAATTGTAATTGCATTAAATAGGCCAATTAAATATAAAGCAATAGTGAATTTTACATCCAAATATAACATCTAATGTTAAAATGCATGTTTTTAATGTTACCTTCTAAATTGAAATACTTTGAACAATTATTTATGCAATTTTATATTGGCCTATGTATTTGAAAGAATTAAAAGAGCAGTTCATGTCTGTCCTTGTCGAGGCTGATTTTTCTTTTAGTGCCCAACATCATTAAGACATTAAGTAAAGATCATGTTCCATGAAGATATTTGTACATTTCCTTCTGTAAATATATAAAAACGTAAGAATGAGAATCAGAATGAGCTTTATTGGCCAGGTATGTTTACACATACGAGGAATTTATATCAATAAAGTGATATAACAGTGATCCAGAATGACACACTGGAAAAGACACTATTATAAAGCATAATAATAAGCAATGTACAAAATGGCAAAAACACAATATACAATACAGACAATTATGTGTGCACAAGTCTGATATGTGCAAATTTGAAATGAAAAAATAAGTATGTGTGATGAATAAATAATTGTATAATAGTGTTGTGTGTTCCACGTTTAATGTCACGTGTTCATGAGGTGATTGCCTGAGGAAGAAACTGTTTCTGTGTTTGGTCGTTCTGGAGCTCAAAGCTTCATTTTAATAAGTAATATGCATTGCTAAGAATTTCATTTGGAAAACTTTAAAGGCGATTTTCTCAATATTTAGATTTTTTTGCATCCTCAGATTCCAGATTTTAAAATAGTTGTATCTCGGCCAAATATTATCAAACCATACATCAATGGAAAGCGTATTATAGATGATGTATAAATCTCAATTTCGAAAAATTGACCCTTGGCTGGTTTTGTGGTCCAGGGTCGCATTTGTGAAATTTACTAGAAAATCTGACTGAAAATTGTTTTACCACCATTTTGTTTTTTGTAGTTCATTTATCATTGTACACATAAGAATATCATGGTATATGATTTTGATATCGAACTAGCATGATCTGATCTATTATATTATATT
>CM050434.1:19967435-20164935 GCA_027564155.1 Gymnocypris eckloni scoliostomus | reverse complement strand
AAAATGAGCTGATTTTCATTCATGGGAAAAACACAGGAAACAAAAGATACGGACAATTAGTAACATTAGGCTCTTTAATGTCAGGTGGCGTGATCTCACTTCTGTACCCTGTAGAGTTTCTGAAGAAATCCCAACTGTGTCTCAAACGATGCTTCAAAGTATGTACGCTAAAGTCAATCTAGTTTTATTTTTACTTATCTTAGGAGAAACACCTGAGACACCGTTGGTACTGGAGTGAAACATAACTATTAAGTTTGTGTGTGTTCACTGATGTGTGTGTGCACTTTGGATGGGTTAAATGCAGAGCACTAATTCCGAGTATGGTTTACCATACTTGGCCACACGTCACTTCACTTTTAAGGTATCTCATGAGATGTATGCACACTATTAAGTGTGTGTTATAGTAAGTGTTGATTGTGTCTTCTTTTTTTTTTTTGCTAGTGCTTATTCCTGACTCATCACATCTCTGTGGCTACAGCTGGCAGAGACTGTTGGAGATTTTATTGCACTCTTAAAAATAAAGGTGCTTCACGATGCCATAGAAGAACCTTTTTGTCTAAATGGTTCCATAAAGAACCTTTAATATCTGAAGAACCTTTTTGTTTCAAAAGGTTCTTTGTGGTGAAATAAGGTTATTTAGATTATAAAAAGGTAAGGTTGCATTATTTTTGCATTCTGTAGCAGGAATCTCTGAGGCAGGGAGCTCTAAGACCAAGCTAACATTGCAAGGAGCTTGAAGACCATGGTGCCTAATACCGGACCATCTTTGGCAGCTGTAATAGGAGTAACAGGACCAAGAGGCAATGACAGATGAAGAGAGCTTGGAGATGAGAGTGGCTGAGATGGGAGTTTTTGAACTGAGATGCTTTGGTTTCTGGCTTTGTCTGAACCTTATCACAGTCAGGAACCTCTGAAGAAGTAATGACTGTAATATCTGGCCATGACAGACACCTTTGGGCCAGTATAGGGATGACTGGGAGACGAGTCCATGGTGGCTGAGGACTGAGACAGTCTTTGGCTCTGGCCTTTTCAGGAACCTCTGAGGAGACAATGACACCATTGGGGTGCCTATGACAGGTGTGTAGCAGCCATAGCGGGAAACCTCTTTAGTATCTTTGGCTTGCTTGGGAGAGAGCTCTGGCATTTGGACAGCTGTGGCAGGAACCTCAGGAATGGAGTGGCAATGATGGAAAAACAAAAAGGGGCAACCAAAAGAAGTATGTACATATATACAATATGTACACATCCCTCTGGAAGCAGTACCGCCAGACGCAAATACTGCTTCCTCAAACCAAGGTGCAAGACGCTACACAAGGCTTGCTCGCCCCGCAAGACGCAAAGGTGAGAGGAGGGATGGAAGAGTCTCCCACTGCAGCCCGCAAGACGCAAAGCTGCATGAAAGACGCCAACTGGAATGGTCTTATAAGACGACCTGAAACAAAACAGAAAAAAGAACAGGTTTGACTTTTTGGTTCCTTCCCATGAGTAATTGATTCTTTTTAGCTGATATCAGGTTAACTACCTTAAACCAGTTGTGGGACATGATTTGCCCCAGACCAAGTCGCCGGCTTTGCTTCTCATGCAGGAGAGCCCTGAGGAGATCACAGCATTCTGTGCAGGAAGACATGAAGGACATTTGATAACCTTTAACTTTACACCTTAAATTACTTTAAATTTGCTGTATTTGATCATGTTATTTATTCTAAGCTGTAAGGTGTTTTGTATGATTCTGAATTATTAATTATTTAGTGATGAAGATCTCACCTTTTGACAGGCCGGGTTTGGACCACTGCCTGTATTGTAGCAGGAACAGGTCAAAGTCACTAGGGAAATGTCCACACAGCAATTTGAACATCACAATCCCTAGTGACCAGACTGTCGCCGGCCCGCCGTAGTACTTCCTCCTGCTGTAGTACTCTGGAGGGGAGTACACTGTCGTGCCTGGAGGAGAGTGGAGTTTGTATGATGTGTAACTTTGCATTAATGCAGCATTATTGTTCTGTATCTATCAGGAAGAAATGAATTCTATCATACATACCACGGTATGACTTGTATGGTGACCTCCTCAGAATGTCCCCGCATCCGAAGTCAATCAGCTTGACTTCGGATGTCTCCCTGTTTATCAGTAGGTTGCCCAGTTTGACGTCACGGTGGAGCACTCCACGGAGGTGGCATATGTTTGTGGCATGAGCCGCCTGCCACATGATCTGCCGTGTTTTCTCCTCGTCGAGGCATCCGCCGTGACGCCTGATGAACTGCACCAGATTCTCACAGGGAGAGGGACATTCGAGGACCATGACGAAGTGGTCAGGGTGGTCCGTCCAGTCCAACAGCTTGATGATTTCAGGCACACTGGGACCTTTGTTCGCCAGGATGGTGAGGGCGATCTCTTTTGGAAGGGGGACTGGATGATCAGGCTAGAAGAGTTGAGTTTTTATGATGTTACGTGGAGGTGGTTACTCAAATAGGGATTTAGTTGGACTGGTCTTGGACCAGTTTGTTAATTTAATTTGTGATTAATATTAATATGAGACATTTCATATTGTTTTACAGTGCAATGTACTTACAATGAATATACATTTTGTGTGTTGGGTCTTTGTGACGTATTTCAAAGCCACCTGATGAACAAAAACAATATATATATTATTAACATACTTTAAGAAGAGGGGTTTAGAGGATAAAAAATGTGCTAACTTGGTAATGTGTTATATATTTTACTTACTTTAAGATTATCCTCCAGACGTGTCCCTTCATACACCACACCAAATCCACCTTTCCCCAGCTGATCCCCCACAGTGTAATGGCTGAAGATGTAGTCTATTAAAAGATAAAGTAACAGAATTTCACATGAACTCAGTGCCTTGTGATGTGAGATGCTGTATTTAACCGTTTGTTCTGCCCAACTGGGGAAAAAAACATTACAATAAATCGCACCACCAAAATGTGTCCAATCAATCAAATTTGTGAAAAAGCAAACCAGTGTTCATTTTGGAAGGCCTTTTTGATTTAGTCTTAGTCTTGAGACGAAAATGCTTAATAGTCTTAGTTACATTTTAGTCATTTGAGTCTTTCATAGTTTTTAGTCGACGAAAAGTAATTGCATTTTTGTCAACTTTTAGTCATTACTATTAGTCAAACTGCAGTTACCAACATTTATTTTGGTAGCTATTTATATGTAGTATTCAAACTAAAATAGTCATACATTCTTCTCTCTTTAGACCAAATCAATTAAGCTTATGAGAAATTTTAAATCAAAGATTGAATTTGGAAAAACTGGAATAAATTTTCATTTTTGGTAGCGATACAAATTAAGCTAATTTTTCATATACAGTAGGTTTAATTAAGTAAACATTGACATTGATGACACAGATAGGTATTAAATTAATAATGCTGTCCCTTTAAGATGGAAGGTATGCATGTACTTACACACATTAAGTTTTCTAGTGATGGGAAGTTCAGATCATTTTACCGACTCGGACCTTTGAGTCTTGTTCAGCAAAATGAACAAATCTTTTTTTGAGTAATTTCATTCATTTCATTCTTTTTAGCAAAGCATAATTCAAATGTTATGTGTTACTTCCCTAACACATCTACTACAGAGTCATAGAGCCAATCAAGTGTATGCACTCACCACACACCAGCTACAGGTGGAGAGGAGATAGTCATAGAGACAATCAAGTGTATGCACTCACCACACACCAGCTACAGGTGGAGAGGAGAGAGAGTCATAGAGCCGATCAAGTGTATGCGCTCACCACACACCAGCTACAGGTGGAGAGGAGAGAGAGAGTCATAGAGACAATCAAGTGTATGCTCACCACACACTCACCAGCTACAGGTGGAGAGGAGAGAGAGAGTCATAGAGACAATCAAGTGTGTGCTCACCACACACCAGCTACAGGTGGAGAGGAGAGAGTCATAGAGCCAATCAAGTGTGTCGCTCACCACACACCAGCTACAGGTGGAGAGGAGAGAGAGTCATAGAGACAATCAAGTGTATGCTCTCACCACACACCAGCTACAGGTGGAGAGGGAGAGAGTCATAGAGACAATCAAGTGTATCGCTCACCACACACCAGCTACAGGTGGAGAGGAGAGAGTCATAGAGCCAATCAAGTGTATGCTCACCACACACCAGCTACAGGTGGAGAGGAGAGAGTCATAGAGACAATCAAGTGTATGCGCTCACCACACACCAGCTACAGGTGGAGAGAGAGAGAGTCATAGAGCCAATCAAGTGTCGCTCACCACACACCAGCTACAGGTGGAGAGGAGAGAGAGAGTCATAGAGACAATCAAGTGTATGCTCTCACCACACACCAGCTACAGGTGGAGAGGAGAGAGAGTCATAGAGACAATCAAGTGTATGCTCTCACCACACACCAGCTACAGGTGGAGAGGAGAGAGTCATAGAGCCAATCAAGTGTCGCTCACCACACACCAGCTACAGGTGGAGAGAGAGAGAGAGTCATAGAGCCAATCAAGTGTATGCTCTCACCACACACCAGCTACAGGTGGAGAGGAGAGAGAGTCATAGAGCCGATCAAGTGTCGCTCACCACACACCAGCTACAGGTGGAGAGAGAGTCATAGAGCAATCAAGTGTCGCTCACCACACACCAGCTACAGGTGGAGAGGAGAGAGAGTCATAGAGACAATCAAGTGTATGCACTCACCACACACCAGCTACAGGTGGAGGAGAGAGAGTCATAGAGCAATCAAGTGTATGTGCTCACCACACACCAGCTACAGGTGGAGAGAGAGAGACATAGAGCCAATCAAGTGTATGTGCTCACCACACACCAGCTACAGGTGGAGAGGAGAGAGAGAGACATAGAGCCAATCAAGTGTATGTGCTCACCACACACCAGCTACAGGTGGAGAGAGAGAGAGTCATAGAGCCAATCAAGTGTGTCGCTCACACACCAGCTACAGGTGGAGAGGAGAGAGAGTCATAGAGACAATCAAGTGGATGGGGATTATTAGGAGGCCATGATTGACAAGGGCCAGTGGAGGGAATTTGGCCAGGACACCAGGTTTACACCCCTACTCTTTACGAGAAGTGCCCTGGGATTTTTAATGACTATAGAGAGTCAGGACCTCGGTTTAACGTCTCATCCGAAAGACGATGCAGTCTGAGCCGGAAAGAGAATTGATTAGTTCACCTTTTGAGTCTTTCGAGTCATTCGTTCTTTTGTCACGTGACGTGACAGCATAGATCAATTAGTTAATTTGCAAGCTTCCTTACAAACGGGTGCATAGATTATTATTATTATTATTTACTCTTACAGTTAGGTGATCAAATTGTAGGTTTTTATTTCTTACAGTTTATAAATGTGTGAATTTCTGTCATGATGGTTCTTTTCCATAACATTGAATGCAGTAACAAAGATAATAAACTAAAGAGTTGTTTATTATTATTATTAAGCACTATAGACGTTTGGACTGCTGTGTGTGTATTTGAGAACTGATCGCGCGCTGTATGAGAACTGAAGAAGTTGAGCGTGCTTGAGAGAGAGCTCTTCTATCAGAGCGATTCCGTCTATCCCGCCCTTCACTAACTTTAAGTTAATCGACAACGAATTATGACTCCCGGGGAAACCGGGACGACCCTATCCCTAACCCTTCAGGTGCTGAGGCCATGGACCCTTTTCCCGGGTCCATGGCCCCATGGACCCGCTCTCATTCACTGCTCTTCAAGTTAACCCAACTATGACGACTTCCGCTTCTGAGAAACCCGTAAACGTGAAAAAGGTCCATTGTTTCAGATCGCTAGTTCGCGTTTTGGTAGCCTATCCGTCCACTGCGGCTGTCATACTGAGACTAGATATAAAGCCCCTCATCCAATGACAGAGACACATTTTGAAAGACAAGACAGTTAACTTGACCTATAGAATGAATTTTGAATGTCCGGTAGTCCTTAACCCTTATTATGTGCTGTTGACGTTTTCGTCCACTAAGTCTGTTGAGTGTTAATTTGGCCATCAACTTTTTTTGTGTTTCAGCAAATGGAATGATTTTTTGGTGACAAATCTTATTTTAACACATATTTTAGGAAAATGCTTTGAATTTTTTTCAAACTCAACAATGCACGTGGACAAATTCACTACCCTTACGTTATGTTCTGAAAACAGCCACTAAATTAGACTGCTATAAAAATGTATCGGATAAATATTTTTTCATTTTTTTTTGCATAAATCTATTAATCAACCTCAGTCCTGTTCAAAACTACTGTATTAGCATGTAGATTTTAATTTCTGTACAGTCCAATATTTAATCGTCATACCATTCGAATTTCATATTTATAAATTATTTTAACCCAAAAAGCAAATTATGCTTCCTACGAACTGGTTTTCTTTAAAATACAAATATTGTGTAATCTCAGGCTATCTATAATCAGAAGTACATTTAAAACTGCAATATAATTTAATTTAATTTGCATGTGTTTCATAAACACATAATCCTTTCTGGATCACAATCTGTCATCAAAATGATAAGTTGAATTATTCTAGCTGCTGTGAGAAAAGGCTATAGTATGATCAGCCAGCTGCAGGATCCTAATATGTGATAGCTTAGTAGCGTGGACGAACTTCTTTATGTTTACAGACGTGACGTAATGACGCAGTGCCATGCTCGAATCTCCCGCGAAAACCTACCCGTACCACTCAAATTAGAAAACATTATTATAGGCTAACCGTTGTGAATCGGGCTAAAGTAAGGCGATAGTTTTGAACACTGGCTGGTTATGAACTCTCTCAAATATTGATTTGGGATCATTTTTAACCAAAAAAACTTACGGACTGCAGCTTTATTGCCTATTTTTACTTGATATCTATCTTGAATATTCATAGTCTTAACATGTATTAATAATACATAAAGACATATAACAATAATGTTTTAACATGAATAAAGATCTGACCATGCCTGTATGCTGTATGTAGGCTACTAATGTGTTTTTTTATATTGTGTCCTGACAGATTTACATGGTCAAAGTACAGCGAAATCATATTCTCATAACATGGTTGTGTCATGTACCATCACTACTTCTTCCTGCCCATGCCACCTTCCTCTTCTCTCCCTCATCCTGCTGCTGCTCCTCTCCCTGACCTGAGATGCTCTCTGGGGGCTGTTTTTTGGCAGCTCTGAAGAAAGAGCGCAGCCTCCGCCACCACTTCTTGCTCTTTCTTTTCTCCTTCACTTTCTCTGCCCCCTTCCTCTCCTTCGCCCCCTCCTCTCCTCTTCCTCTTCCTTCCTCTCCTCCTACTCCTCCTTCCTCTCTTCCTTCCTTTCCTCCTCCTTCCTCTACTCCTTCCTTTCCTCCTCCTGCTTCTCCTCCTTCCTTTCCTCCTCCTGCTTCTCCTCCTTCCTCTACTCCTCCTCCTCCTCCTCCTCCTCCAGCACCAACAGGGGTCTCATCGCGGGGATGAGGGTGTTGAACCGCCGTGTTGGTGCTGGGTTTTGGGGGTGTACTAAGATGTTGATCGTACACCTCGCCAATCGTCATCGGACTCACTTTAGTACCTCGCTGTCCCATCGCTGTGAAAACTCACTGACCACTACTACAACAAACCCACAAAGACTGTAAGAACGTCACGCGCTTTATACACCCGCGAGTTCGATTCAAACGCGCTCTATGACGTCATAAGGCTTTGAGCGTGTACGAACTTTCTTAATGATTCCCGTTTATTTTAAATATAAACATGATACAAATAAAATAAAACATTAAAAGACTAAAATATGTTAGAATAAAGCAAATGTATCATAAATAAACAATGTGTAAAAATCTCAATGTTTTAATAGATTTCTTTAAAATATACAAAAATATGTAGGTAAAAGCTAGCCTATATATTTTCTATTAAATAATTTTAAGCAAAAACATTAAATAAATATATTTTTGTTGCATGCATGAAACCTTATTATTAATAGGAGTTGCTGTTAATATTTTTACGAATAACTTTTTGTGCACGTTGTTAGTTTCTCCAGTAGAGGGCGTTTATTTTACATGTAATGTGTTCTGATTGACTTGGCCTAATCGTGTGCAGTCTGTGGTTTACTTGTGAGATTTATTGGTGTGTATCTCTTCTCTAGAATATGAAATGATGTTTTTCAGAGTGAGAAATCACTGCTGTGCCCTACATTCAACTCTGTTTGGAAACTGTACATTCAAATCCACATGCAAATTGCTCTTTGCTCTCCTAATGTCCAGTTTCACCAAACCTCAAAGTCATTTATCACCAAGTCTTTCTTTTGTGCAGTTTTATGAATATGTTTAACAGAACTTGCTTCTTTCAGCAGTCAATGTAATCCTAAGAAAGTGAGTGTTTCATGTGTCATAGTTCTGTCCTCTGATGTTAATTATAAACCAAAACTCAAGGTTCCCAAAGTTAAACACTCCACTGGTCTGTTTGCATGTACTGCAGTTCACCAACCTGTCTGCATACCAGTGGACTCAAACTTTATAGTGTGTGTGTGAGAAGTTTTTCTGTTTGATGTGATTTGTGCATTTTCATTTTAAAGGAACAGTGCAACCAAAAACTAAAATTTGCCCTCAGGCTATGCAAGATATAGATGAGTTTGCTTCTTCATTAAAACAGATTTGGAGAAATGTAGCATTACATCATTTGTTCACCAATGGATCCTCTGCAGTGAATGGGTGCCGTCAGAATGAGAGTCCAAAGAGCTGATAAAACATCACAATAATCCACAAGCAACCACCAACCACTGTATTTGCTTGTAAACATTTGCTTGATTCGTGCATATTTTCCCCCTGAATCAGAAAAAAACTGTTTTTTTTCTAAAGAAAGCAACATCCATTCACGGCAGAAGATCAATTGGTGAGCAAGGGATGTATTGAAAACATTCTCCAAATCTGTTTTGATGAAGAAACAAACTCATCTGCATTTTCAGGTGAACTATTCTTTAAAAGGGATAGTTTTATTTTTCACTAAGATTTGTTATAATTGACTTTCATGTCTGTCTTTTTTCCGTGCAGAACTAAAATGAGTTCACAGAATGTCTGAACAGTGACCGCAGCTGTCAAGAAGGCAAGGTTTAATAATGTTGGTCTGTTTATAAGTGAAAGTAACATACGGCCAAGTATGGTGACCCATACTCGGATTGAGTGCTCTGTAATTAACCCATCTAAAGTGCACACACACAGCAGTGAACACACACACAGCGTGAACACACACACACCAGTGGGCAGTCAATCCTGCGACACTCGGGGAGCAGTCGGGGGTTCAGTGTCTTGCTCAGTCGTGGTATTGAGGATGAAGAGAGCGCTGTACATTCACTCCCCCCCACCTACAATTCCTGCCTGACCTGAGACTCGAACCCGCAACTTTTGGGTTACGAGTCCGACTCTCTAATCATTAGGCCACGACTTTGCACATCTTACTTGTCTTGCACATCTTGTTTTGCACTTTTCTTTATTCTATTACACTTTTTACTCTTTATTTCTCTTTTTTACCTATATATATGCTCTTGTGTGGTGTTACTTTTTATATAATTTTTATTCTTTGCACTGTCCACTGAGCGGACCTGATTCGATCTACATTTCACTTTTGATTATACCCTGTATAATTTATCATGTGACAAATAAAGAAACCTTGAACCTTGACTTCCCATAAGCTTGGATGATTTGGACTTTAGAGCAGGACAATGTTCATGACACTTTTACGGTGCTATTTGTTGTTGTCGTTTTTGACGCTTGACAGTCCCTGTTCTCCTAAAGAAGTTTGAGTTCGGAATGATGTGAAAAAAACGCCCTGATTCGTCCTGATTTGAGACTGATCAGGGTGCTCCTGAGGTGCTTCATATCCAGTGACATCCAAACCTGTCTCTCCTTGATCATACAGGGTTACAGAACTGGACCAGCAACAGGAATTTGCTTACATTCCTAAACACACGTCACAAGATGGCATACAGATTCTAATATAAATGCGGTTATATAAGCAAAAATATTTTATGATTTATATTTGTTAGTGAAACTTAAATGTAAATTATTTACAGTCATATACTTGTATGTTGATGAAATGCATTGTGACAGTGAGATCTATAGCACCTTTAGAAAATGTTTAATTCAATATTAAATCATATTTACACAACGTTACATTGATCTTTTTCAGTTTTATTTAATGTTATTTTACCTTTTTAGTTAGGCTACAGTATTAGTAAATAATGGATAGTTGTTCAATACAAAATTTAAATAAATTATGAGGAATTGCTTAAAAGCATTGCGCGATATTGAAATGGATATGAATACAGTGTATGCATATTCAGCACCATTAGAAAATATTGCAATTACTCAGTGTTATTTTCAATCAGTTTAAAATATTCTCAATATTATTTAAATATTAAATATATTTTTTACTTAATGTTACGTTAGTATTCTTTCCTGTTTTGTTTGTTTACATTTTTTGTATTCTGATATCAGTAAATAATGGATAGTCATTCGACCTCAACGCTATAAACAAACCAATAAAAAAGCAGTTATCCAAAAAGCATTATTGTATGGAAGAGAAGTGAGTGCATTTTATTTCAGCATTTCTTTCACAATGTGTACAATAGGGAAAAGTTATTAATGTCCTTTTTGTAAAGCTACAGGGCGAAGCCCTTCAAATATTCCATGACTAAAATGATTAGTGTATATTCCAGAAAGACTGCATTAAATGTGCATGCGCTCATATGCAGGCTCCGCCCCCTCTCGCGCGGCAGGTAGAGTTACGAGCGCGAGTCACTTGTCACTCCAGCTCGAGCGCACCTGTTGCATCGTTCTAGACTTTTTGTCCTTACCTTCATTTGTTTTTACATTATTGTCTGTATCAGCAACCCAAACCCCGCCGTGTTTGAAGCAAAGTTCACATCTGTGAGAAAACAGATTGAGATGGAGCCTTGAAGACGAGTTTACCTCAGGAGTTTCTGGAAACGGGAGGAATTACCTGCGAAGTGAAGAACGGGACCGTAGATTCTCTCTGCTGAGGGGTAAGAGCTCGTTTCTACAAGCGATCAACCCAAGGTCACCACTGCGCTGAGAACGACGCGACGCGTCAAAACTAGAACGCGTCCGTTATAAGGAGCGCACGCTTGCGATGTTTTACTTCTCAAGCGTCACGTCCACTCTTAAGTGCGTGAAATGTGCTGTGGTCAGTCGTGCGATTAAATGACTAAAACAGGCTCACTCGAGTTCGTCAAAGGATCTAGCTTAGCTATAAATACTTAGCATTTCACTTTAAAATTATTTTTCGAACAAACATTATTGGAGTAGCCTATGTTTCATATAAGGAAAATAGTAGGCATAGTTCAGTCTTTCTGCTTCAAAATGTCATGTAATTCAACGTTGCTTGCTTTCTTTATAAAGAATGAGTGAAAATTGTTACTACACACTTTTTTCAGTGTAGAAGGCTATTATTAAACTAGTAATGTCTAGATGTGGTTTATTAAAACATTCTATGATATATAAACAGAAGAAACAACTTTACAAGCAAAGGGTTTGTTTTGTTATTATAGTTTAATAACTTTCAGTAGGCTACTAATTCATTAGCAAACATAATATCACTGATACTTGAGAAATGGGACAAAACGTCACAATTTATCTGCCAAAATATAAATAAACAAGTTATTTTTGTGTCTGTCTGTGGTGACCGTTCAATAGATAGAGCTACAAATCAGTTTCAAATCATTCTGTGGTATCAATTCATTAATAAAATAAAATGTATATCACATGCAAACATAAGTGCATACCTTTGAACAATATGAATAAAAATATAAATATACAGTATGTGGGGTTATTTGAGAGCTAATGTCTTGGCCGGCGTGCTCAAAAATCAGTGATGTAATGCTTAACAGATCTGGTTTGGCAACTTATGATTGACTGCAGTTGAATGGCAATATTTGATATGATAATCAGTTATATGTGTGCCATTTATGTTCCCAATAGCTGTTATCTTTTGTAAAGAAACATTTGACATTCAGGATCCGTTCGGCGGACACGGACATGGCACGACCACGTTTTCAAACAGCTTGACCCGAGTGCTTGATCAATTTTTCTGACATCAGTCGGGCAAACAAGCCACACAAATGTCCCTCTTGATCACAATACGAGACAAACACACTTATCATTCACAGAAAACCATCATCATCGTTACGGATGGGAAATAAAAGCCTTTAGCTGACAGACACTCAGGCTTTTGCTCGTGTTTATGTTTGAGTCGCATTATAAAGCAATTCACCCCTGTAGGGCAAAGGCCCCGCAGACATTATCTCCTTTTGCACATCTGTTTGAGGAGGCATTACTTCATTTCTGAAGTCAATAAAGGTGAGCTTAATGGTCATGGGGGCTTTACGGTTTTGTTTATAGCTTTTAAAGCTTGCACAGTTCAGTGGTTCGATTCAAACTACTCCAGGTTTTGTGTAGTGATCGACCGATATTGTTTTTTTATAACCGATACCGATTATATGTACGTTTATGTACCCGATAACCGATATGCAGAACCGATATTTATTTACTGTTATAAAGTAAATAAATAACAGAGTGAAGCTTTGGTTTTTCCTTCTTTCAGTCGTCTTAACAACAACAAAAACTGTTGAAAATTAACATTTTCATGTAAAATGTTATCTTCAAATTACAACAATAAAAACATTTTATTTATAAAAGCATCATCAGCAACACTGATATTAACAATAAGCAAAATAATGTCTAATGTTTTCAAATGGAGAAAATAAAGGACAGAAGTCATATCAACTTCATGTTAAACTACAGTTTTAGGTTTAAACGCTGTTTAATAGACTAAAGAGTGAAGAATAATTCACTGAATAATATTCTCTGGAATATTGAAATAAGCTATAACAAACAAAACATCGTATTTTATTGCATTTCTTAACTGTTTTATCAGAATTATTAAAATGTTTTGTCTAAATTATGAAAACTGCTGACAGCGGTTTATCTATTTACACAGAACTATACTCAAACTGATCGCTTGCAGAGATAATAAATCATTAATTTAGATAGAGATGTATTTATTTAGATGTTTATTGGTGAAATAATGGTTCTATAGTAAATGTTAATATAATTTAGTGTGTTTCAAACGAGTGAATCTTGTATAAAGTTACATGCGGTGTGTGCTGGAGCTTCTCCTGAGTGAACAGTGTGTGTGTGTGTGTGTGTGTGTGTGTGTGTGTCCACTGCTCCAGGTGTGTGTGTGTGTGTGTGTGTGTGCCCACTGCTCCAGATGTGTGTGTGTGTGTGTGTGTGTCCACTGCTCCAGGTGTGTGTGTGTGTCCACTGCTCCAGGTGTGTGTGTGTGTGTGTGTGTCCACTGCTCCAAGTGTGTGTGTGTGTGTGTGTGTGTGTGTCCACTGCTCCAGATGTGTGTGTGTGTGTGTGTGTCCACTGCTCCAGATGTGTGTGTGTGTGTGTGTGTGTCCACTGCTCCAGGTGTGTGTGTGTGTGTGTGTTCACTACTGTGTGTGTGTACTTGGATGGGTCAAATGCAGAGAACACATTTCACTGCTGGTTATACTCTGTATAATTGTGTATGTGACAAAAATAAAAATATCGGTTATCGGGTTTTTTCAAAACCGATATCCGATTATGGTAAAATACATAAATATCGGTAAAAATATCGGTAAACCGATATATCGGCCGATCTCTAGTTTTGTGGTTTTATTCAGGCCTTTGATCTGGTTGGCTAAGGTGAACTGAAATATGTAATTGGTCACTGTAGTTCCTCAATCTACTGAGCCAAATAATGATGTCTAAAAATGAGCACATTACACAATAGAGCAGGTGACGTGGAGACGGTCCCATCAGAGACTGATTGTTTTTGCTCGGTCACCTAAGTGAAAGCAAATTCAATTACATATCATGTTCCTCAGCAAAAGACGGCGGTGGCTCTTTCTGTGGCTTGTTGTTGCACTTTTGCGTGGATACCAAAGTGGTCATTACCATAAATGCTTTCTAAGGGTTAGATCTGACAGATATGTGTTTCTGTGCATGTGTGGTCTGGATCGGACACTTCATGCATGTTTTAGTGACTGTCCATTGAACTGATTTGCTTTGAATTTCATACAGTAATTGTCTCACAGGTTGTTAATTGGAATATCAGGAAGAGGAATTGTAGTGAATTGTACAGTCATACAACAGGAATTTTCTTAGTCCAAAAAACAAAAACATAATTGCATCATTATTTGTGACAAACTTTGCTAATTTATTTCTTTATATGCAGTCACTAAATACTGACAAAACAAATAAGGCATTTTAATTTGACAACTACATTGTTTTCAAATAACTCATTCACATCATATTTTTAATCCACTGATATTTAATCCATATGCTACTTTTTTAGATAAATTAAAGCTTTATGTACTCAAATTTTGGTCCATAAAATCAATAAAAAATAATTAAATGAAAATATAAAAAAAATCTAAAGATCCTTGCATTCAAATTTGAATTGTAGTTCTGAAGTCTATAGCTATCAGTTCAAATTCAGCAATTAATAATGCATTCTCAAATGATTTCTGAATGGAGCACAATGCTGATTGTAAACCTTTCAAGTTGTTCTTGGAAAACTTCAGATCATTATTCTTTTCAATGAATGTGTGTTTGTTGATTGTTGCTTGCACACGTTTCCAAATCCCCAGAGATTGCTTTGGGCTATAAATGCTGACATTTATTCATGGAAACGTCATCGTGGTGGACAGCCGGTAAACCATGACACCCCCACAGCCAGAATCCTGATGACTTTACTCCGTTGTGTACTCACTGCTGTGAAATGACACATTCTCTCTTTAGTATTAAAATGATCAGTGTCAATTGAAGAATAGCTGACAGTATCCTCTAATATATTATTGCAATGCTCTTTTCAAGGACTCTAGACTTTGCTCGTTGTTGACACGTCCTCACTCACACACACACACACACACACACACACACACACACACACACACACACACACACACACACACACACACACACACACACACACACACACACACACACACACACACACACACACACACACACACACACACACACACACACACACACACACACACACACACACACATTGGTTTTTATGGTTTACGAGGACTCTCCATAGGCGTAATGGTTTTTATACTGTACAAGCTGTATGTGCTATTGCCCTACACCTACCCTACACCTAAACTTAGCCCTCACAGGAGACGGTGCATTTCTATTTTCCCTCAAAAAAACTCACTCTGTATGATTTATAAGCGTTTAAATTATGGGGACACTGAAAATGTCCTCATAAATCACCTTCTCCTTGTAATACCTATGTCATACCCATGTCATTATACAAATTTGTGTCCTCATAAACCACATAAACATGCACACACACACACACACACACACATGCTGACTGCAATGATATTCTCTATGTTGACACATTTAGCTGTTCCTTTCTTTAGTTAGGAGAAATGATTGTGATTGTCCTGAATTCAGATTCGTCTCATTTGCTCTTTAAGAGAGATATAATTGTTTCCTCTAAATTCTCCAGTGATCTCTCATGTGTCTTCTCTAGAATTTCAGTAGGAGTTTCAACCATGTCTCAAATTGTTCTCAGGTTTGTCTACAATCTAAATATGATCTTAATAAGAATTGTTCAGAGATCACATGATCTGCTGTGTACATTCATTCTCCCAGCTAACTCAAACATGTTATAATAATGCTTTGCTAACCTTCCCATTAAGTAAATATAGTGTTATTTCTAAATATTCTCTGAAAATGTTTTAAAAACCTTTTTTCTTGGTTATGCGAATGTTTAGGGAACATTCCATTTGATCATTTTGCAAATATTAAGGGAATGTTTCATACAGATTCAGATTCATATAACATTTTGAAAACATTATTAAAGACCAGATAACTTTGACTGACCGTTGTATTAACATTACTGGAAGAACATTTGTTCATAACTTTGAAATAACCTTTCTGTTCTAAGAATGTTTTGATAATGTTTCCATTACACAGATTCTACCAAATGTTACTTCTGAATGTCCTCTGAACACTCAAAACATTTAGTTTGTATTTATTTTTGGTTATGCGAACACTCATTCCATTTGATAGATTTCCAAACATTACATTTACATTAATGCATTTAGCAGACGCTTTTATCCAAAGCAGGTAATACATTTTTTTTGCCAGTATGTGTGTTTCCTGGGAATTGAACCCACAACCTTTAACGCTGCTAACACAATGCTCTAACCACTGAGTCACAGGAACACACATTACGGCTTTTGAATGTTGTCTTAACAGTAGTAACCTTTAACAAACATTAGAAAAACATGCAACTAAACCACGAACAATGAATGTATAAATACCATTTTTGTGCTAACATTTTAAGAACATTATTAAAGACCAAATAACTCCTGCAGATAACAAAAATATGTTCTAAGAATGTTTTGCTAAAGTTATTAAGACGTTAATTTTGAATGTTCTCTGGACATGAGAACGCTGAGAACGTTCCTTGTTGGTTGGGTTACTCTAAATTAAATGTTTTACTCATTTGTGTCCGCTGTTACGTCTCCTCAAACATTTTATCTGAGAGAAAAGCTTATGCTTCTGTAAAACACTGACATTTTAGCGGTGACTCATCTGAACACCTCTGATTGGTCGTTGCATTCATAAGCTCAACAGACTCATGTGTGATTGGTTATAAATGCTCAGTGCTGTAAAAACGCATCTGTCTCTGGCTCAGCGTCAGCAGATTTGAATTTAGCAGCTGATGATATGACGCGCTGAATAATTTAATCACATTGGTGTGATTGTATCAAATATAGAAAATAGTATTCGGCTATTTTTGTCTTTTGGAAGCTGCATTCAAAATCCACTTGGCTCAATAATCTGAGGGACGCCTCTGGTGATAGATTAGCGTTAGATCAGGTTTCTGGACGGACGCTTGTTTTGGCTTAAAACTTCATGAAACTTTAAAATATGGCATGAAACCTGTTTGGCTGTATTTTGCAGTTTTAATAACCTAAAAACACTACTTCACATTTATGTGTTTTGAAGTTAAAGCAACACGTTTCTGAACACAGAGCAGTGCATCTGGAGAAATGCAGATCAACAAACAAAACTCTGGCTATTAAACAAAACAGCCTGGACAAAGAAAGCTAAAACCCAAATGAAAGGTGGAGTGGGTGGAACCAACAATGAGTGCTTAAGATTAAAAACAAGTCCAGGAGCAGTGGAGGCATGTGACGTGGCCTTAAATAGACGCGTTGTGAGAGGAAATTTTGGACCGGCCTCAAAATGCCAGTCCATTCATCCGCTCAGGTGTGTCAAATACCACAGGACATGAGTCAATGAGCCTGTAGTCTGTATAAACCTGGTTTAAAGAGAGCAGTCATTTCAATTCTCCTTGAGAAAACATGAGCTGTGGGAAATGCCTTTGAACAGATGACAGAATATACTACCGGTGCAGAGCATTGTTGCATTACTCCTAATCAAATAAACAATAGCAATACATCAATCATTGTTATATAAAGTAATGCTAACCCAGACAAGATTTATGTATAATGCCATAATTCATGTATATTATTATAAATCATGTAAGAGGCAGAACTGTTTTCAACCTTTATAATAATGTGAAATGTTTCTTGAGCAGCAAATCAGCATCTTAGAATGATTTCTGAAGGATCATGTGACACTGAAGACTGGGGTAATGATCACAGGAAATAATTTTACAATATATTCACGTAGAAAACAGATTTGAGATTTTACAGTATTATTGTTTTTACTGTATTTTTGATCTTATTAATGCAGCCTTAGTGAGCATTAAACACATCTTACTGACTTGTGCAGTGCAAGCACAGTGTGCATTATGTGCCTCGGTGACAATCATTTCTAATATCTGTAAAATTCTGTTTCAAAACACCCAAACACACAAAAACGACAACAGATCTGCACAATAAAAGAGCAAACGCTTGTCAGATAATGTTGTGGATGTGATGTAAAGGTGATGTTTTTAGCGTTGGCTCAATCACTGCTGTTTTCCATCACTGAGAGACACTCAGGGGACTAGCAGGTGTATTTATTCAAAGTAGTATTGTCTTGCTGTGAATAAGTTTTCTAGTTTGCCTGCGGTGACTTGTCACACTGAATGCAGAGAAGACAGTTTTGTTCCTCATATAACGGCGACAATCTTTTTAGACTAGTTACCATTTTTTCTTAGCTTTTTTAGATTTAGAATTATTAATGTCAGTGGTTTAATAGATGAATGAATGTGAAAAGCAACTTCTTGTAGTGGTTTAGGATGCTAATACACTGAAATAAATTGATGTAGAAACTATTTTCACTCAGAAATTGCTAGTAAATTTAACAAATAATTACAAAGAAACAGCCAGTAAAATTGAATTTAACACCAGTCTTTAACTTTGAAGTAGACAGACTGAAATTGTTAAACATACTCCATTAAACTTGATTTTTTGAAAACAATTTTTTTTGCATGCCATGTTCATGTAGAAAATCCAAGGAGTTTTCATACCAGCAATAACTCAATTTACTAATTTCTGCACTTTAATGTTTCCCATAACAGGGAACATTCTAATAACTTTGACGATTTTAAAGTGTTATGACAAAACATTCTTAATTTATGGAATGTTCTTATGATATTTAAAATATGTTCTCTTAATGTGGAGATTAAACATTTTTTAAACATTTAGAGAACATTCAAATGTAACATTCTTATATTTTTTCAAAATTATGGAATGGAATGTTCCTTTAATGTTCACATAATCAAGAAGAAACATTCTTAAAACATAAAAAATGTGTTTTAAACATTGAGACAACATTTAAATGAAACATTTTCAAATATAAAGTTCACATAACCAAGAAGAAAGGTTCTTAATAACTATTTCAAGTTTTCATAACTGTTTCAACATTATAAAATGGTATGTTCCTTTAATTTTTGCAAAACCAAGAAAAAAAAAATAGGACGATTTCAACTTTGAAATGTTGGTAACACTTTATTTTAGGGTATCTTAACTAGTTGCTAATTAGCATGCATATTAATAGAAAATTAGCCATTTATTAGTAGTAGTTAAGCACAAGTTAATGCCTTATTCTACGCCACTAATCCTACCCAATACCTAAACTTAACAACTACCTTACTAACTAATAAGCAGCAAATTAGGAATGCATTGAGGGAAAAGTTATAGTTAATACTAATAGAGAATAAGGTCAAGGTCAAGGTCAAGTTTATTTATACAGCACCTTAAAAGCAACAAGTGCTGACCAAGGTGCTGTATAAGTGTTCCCCATTCTGAAGTGTTACTGAAATGTTTAATGGGAATGTTAGTGAAACATTCTCAGAACATATTTTGTTAGCTTGGTTCATACAGTTGACATTGAATAGCAAACTATTCAGGCTGACAGACGTAGGTGTGAATCTCTTCCGTGTGGTATCAGTGCTGTGTTTGTGTGATACTGATCAAACTTTACATAGTCAAATGCTTTTGTCACATAGCTCTGCGCTTATGTGTTTTGTTCTTAGTTTTTCACTTCGATTAAGCTTCAGGTTTTGATGCAACAGCTTTCAGATCACTGCAAAGGGACTCAGTGTCCCATAGCAGTACTTGTGTGACTCTAAATGTCCTGTTATATACAGAAGTCTCTGATTGGTCAAAGCAGGCGGTTTATTGTCTGGCTTAAGTGGTCTGTTGTTGTAGTGTGTATTTATCTAGTTCTTTCTCTTAGAGATGAATGGATAGGTAATGGACAGATTGCTTTCAATCGTAAAGCAACAATCAACAGTAGCTGACATTTATTGACACGAGATGATTGAAAAGTAATTCAAAGTTAATATTTGAAGTAAAGCGTTGTTCATGTTTTCGTGTGTCTTTTGTGTGAACGACAGCGAGAACATTTGATGAGGCTTTTATCTGCTTTTTACACGCAGACCTCTCTGAATATCGACCGAATGGCAGTGTTAACATCATTATCACACCAAGTTTGACATTTCTGAGCAGTTTCTTATGTAAAAACAAAGGTAATTTGCTTTCATTTGGTTTTGAGCAGGAACTAAAACATTGGTAAGTGAAGCTAAAACGAGTTTTATTGAAACACACACTTTCAGTTTTATTACTGTTCAAGTAAATGTGTAATGTGAACATGCAACAGATCTTATGATTTTTTTGATGGACGGACAGTTTCGAGTTTAGGCTCATAGCATCAGTTTTGTTTTCTCTGAACAATCTCAGTGATACCGGATATCATCCAGATTAAGGCCAATGAATAAAACACAGTGATAAGAGATGCACCACAGATTACAAGCTCTGGATGTGCAACTATGTCATTGAGAGGCACTGCAATAAAACCAGAGCATTGCAATCTGTCTCACAAACACGTTTGATTAGCTCTCTACATAAGGATATACCATATACTTTTATTGACTTTACACTATATAAAGCTATATTATACATACGTGCAGTACTAACTCAACCCTTGATTGCAAAGAGTTGTTTTTAAAACATAAAGCAACCAGCTGCAAATCATTATTGCGAGTTCTCAACTTCAACAGTCGTGCCAGCTAATTGTTTAGTCGGCTTTTAAGTTGAGTCAACTTTCCTCAGCAAGTATTAAGCATTTGTTGAAATTGTTGAATACCTTCTATTTTAACATTAAAATAAGAAGAATTCACAATATACACCAATCACAGTATTGGTGACTTACAACTAAAACACAATCAAAAACACAATAAATTGGTTTTTTATAGATGCTTGAATTCTAACTGACTCATCTTTACAATTCTCCATGTTTTGACCAAACAATCAAAATGTAATTATTCAAATGCCTTCAAGATTTAAAACACATTTTCTAAAGAAAAAGGTCTTAAAAGGGTCATAAATGTGGTGTCAAATGACAGAATTAGTCTATATGCAGTGTCCGTATTTGTTTTGCTCCCGTTAAAGTGTTGTTACTCTGTAATTAGTCATTTAATCTGTAAAGCCACTCACACTAAATTACCTGAAAGTTGTGTAAATGTGATTTTTTTTACTGCATGCTTAAGATTAGAATTTTAGAATTTTTAGACATTATTTTATTAATATTTTTTTCCAAATAAAAGCATTTCTGAATGTACCCAAAGGGTTTGTCTTTTTGTGTGCCAGATTTAGCTCACATTTGGGGCAATTTTAAGCATGGACATTCAATCGGATCAAATACATGTCTATTTTTATGGAGAGCATCACAAACAAAGACTAGACTATGTCTGCGTTCAGAAATTATTTCTGTGCATTATATATATATATATCAGTTTAAGCAACCAGCTTCAGCAGATTTTTGAGTTTTCTCTACTTCTTGTTTTAAGTTTATACAACAAAAAATTGAGAAATATCCTAAAAAATACGTTGAAAAAACTCAAAAATCTGCTGAAGCTGGTTGCCTTAAACTTGTAAGTTGGCTCAACTATATATTTTTTTTTTACAGTGTACTGCACATTTTTGGCAAATTTAGAAGGTCTTCTAGGTGTCTTGTGCAATAATAAAATTGTCATATTTTGCACAGCATCCTTCCGGCATACTGTATAAATAGGAGCATGGTATGACGTTCTGAATGATCGTTGAGTTTCTGAATCCAGTGAATGTGGATTTGAGAATCAAACGTCACTGAAATGAGTCATGATCGTTTCATTCAGCTGTAATGGGATAGACAGCCTTGGCATCCGTCAGACTGTCTCCTGTACCTCTGACACACCTTCCTCAAGGATTTTAAAAGCAGGTGGACTCCACAAACACGAGTTCAAAGTCCTTTTATGTTGATCCTCATCTCAATCTGGAAGAGACTAATATTTTATGGTTATACTACTATGACGGCCATACTGTTACGATTGAGTGTACGTGTTTGGTCTATAGTCCACATCCACTTAGCTGATTATGTTCGTGTTGTTTATCATTAATTGAGGTCATTGTGTGAATTATACAATGACCTCTGACCTTTTGTTTAGGCCTAATTATGTGCATTAGAAAAAAAAATGATATAGACGTCCCTCATATCAGTATTTCATATTATTGCACATAAGCTAGAATGCCACTAACATGCAAATAAAGTCCTGCTTGTTTACAAACAATGTTTTTCTAGGGATCTTACAGACATAGTTTCATTAGTGAGTCTAGTTCCCTCTCATCACTTAAGTGCCGAGCCAGGGAGTTTATTTGTGTGTAAAGCCTCAGAGTGTGTAATTAATTAAGCATCTGAAAAATGTCCGTGTCCTGAGGAGAGGCAGGTCTAGTTTCAGACTGGGCTGCCAGCCTGCTGTTGTCTGCTCCAGCATCTTTACGGGAGAGCAGATACAACACTGTGGTTCATCACACCCCGGTACCGTGGTAAAACAGGCTTAGTGAGGCATTTGATACACTTCATAAGCTCAGATAGTGATGAAGACTTGCTGTGTAACAGGACATTTTACAAAACCTTGAGATAACATTGTATAAAGGTTGCATGTATGTTTTCATGTTCCTAAAACGTCAACAGAGCGTCCTTTTGATGTTATTAGTATTTAATGCAAGTTCTTACAATGAAGTGAGAAAATGTACATTATTTGAACTGTTAAAGATTTTTTTCCCCACAGAATTTTTTTAATAATTCCAGTTTTTAGTCTTGAATAATAATGTGGATGGCTTGATGTATTTTGAAACGGTAGTTTTAGTAGTTCCAACTCTAAACTCTGAGGCTATGAAGCTGGTGTAAATGCTGATAAATGTTATGCTAATGTTTAAATAACGTTATTCTCAAATTATGAAAGCTGGATTGGCTTAAGGCTATACTTTTATCAACATGGAGTGATTAGAAAATGTTTTTTAAAAACAAAAAATCAATTTTCCGCATGTTGATTAGTCAAGAGTTATCTCATCAAATAAAATTAAATATTTCACTTTAAATACATGTAGAATTGATTTTACTTAAATATTTAAGATAGAATAGCTTACAGCACCTTTAGTTAGTGTTTTATACTATTTATTGTGTGTGTAATAAATTCTACTCTTGTTATTCAGTCTATGACAAATTTTTGCAGTGAAATCAATGCAACAATTCTCTCTCTCTCTCTCTCTCTCTCTCTCTCTCTCTCTAGCTGCTCTCTCTCTCTCTCTCTCTCTCTCTCTCTCTCTCTCTCTCTCTCTCTCTATCTACTCTCCTGTCTCTCTCTCTCTCTCCTATGCTCTCTCTCTCTCTCTCTCTCTCTCTCTCTCTCTCTCTCTCTCTCTCTCTCTCTCTCTCTCTCTCGCTCACAGGCCTTCCCTCACTTCAGCTCTCAAACCTGTAGATCTTTCTAATCAGTCTTGCTCAATCTGTGTCCAGTGTTCACATTAGACCAGGAGAGTGAGTGTGTCGTCTAGAGTATTTAAATCAAAACTAAGCTGTAAAATAATGAAGAGCAGACATCGTCCTCCACCCTCCTCATCCTCCTCTGTTCTTCTTTGCAGTGGGGTGGCCAGATCGGACAGCAAGATCAGTGCCAAAACCCTGTTTGGTAAGTAAACATCATGTCTATTTGTGAATTAAAGGTACTGTGCCTATTCTGGCAAAATGTCTGGATTTTGGCTTCTTTTTTCTTATCGACAGTCTCTCTACAGTCCTCATACATGATTTGTATATGTTTTTGCATTTGTATTTCTCTAGATCCTGATTTTCTGCATTTTATTTTGGTATACATTTAATTATTTTAAATATATAAAATACTTTTCAGCCATTACCTTCAGTAAGAATGAAAAAATAGGAAAACAAAACAACAACAGCATTTTTTAATAACATAAAATATATATATATATAACGTTAACATGTTTCATATGCTTTAATAAGTTTAGGAAAATTACTGTATCAGCTTAAACAAATATGTGTGTGTGTGTGTGTGTGTGTGTCTCTGTGTGTGTGTGTGTGTGTGTGTGTGTGTGTGTCAGCTATTAAAATAAATGATTTTACTTTAAATATTTAAAATAGAATAGCTTACAGCACCTTTAACATGTTTTATACTATTTATAATTATGAACAATTAAAAATACTTGTTAACATCAAAATAATATGACTTTTGCAGTGAAATCAATGCAACAATTCATGCAAGAACAGTTTTAGGCCAATGTATATCTGTGATATAAACTGTGTAATTGAGCAACTTTTTATCTCAATTCTTCCTCCTCTATTATATCACATCCTGTTTCCTTTGACACGACAGACAGAGCGTCACTGTATGATATGTGCACTGGTCTGTTTAAATTTTCATGCTCGCACAAATAACAAATAAAAAGGTAAGTATGACTTTTTAATCTCACAATTTGGACAATATCAAATGAGTGTGCCAGGATATTTCAGACTGACAACAGAGACATTTAATTTCACAATTCTACAATCACTTATACAATCCATTCTTAGGTGTATTTTATATCTCACAATTTAAACTTTTTAGCACAATTGCAAATTTCTACCTCACAATTCAGACATTTCTTCTCAGAATTATGAATTTATATCTCCCAATTCAATTTTTTATCACAATGTGGATTTTCACAATTAAGACTTTTCTTATCGAATTATGAAACTGTTTCACATGATTTTAACTTTTTTGCATTTGAATTTATTCTCACAATTCATACCTTTTTCTGCCTTTTCATCTCTAAATTGTGAGAAAGAAAGCCTAAATAAAAATAAAAAGTCACAATTGCCTATTTTTATTTCATCCCTGGTTGGAAACAATCTAAAAAAAATAAAAAAAAAAATTCTCACTATAAAAAAATATTTTGTACAATAAAAAGGTTCTATGGATGTTAAAGGTTCTTTCTGGAACCACTGATGCAAAGAACCTTTATTTTGTTTTGAGCAGATATCTATGCTTGTATAGTCATGAATAGTGGAGACATGGGTACTGAATTTGAATAATGCTAACTTTAAATGAATGCATGGAGCAGGGTGTTTGTTATACTCCTGCTCCTGTGACGACTAAGTTTGTGTATGTAGGTGTGTCTCACATGCGTCTCATCCTATATACACACAGGAGTCTGCCTCTGTTGCCAATGTGTGTGTGTGTCTGTGTGTGTGTGTGTGTGTGTGTGTGTGTGTGTGTGTGTGTGTGTGAGCAGCTATTTTACAAGGACTTAAAGCAATCATCCGAGTTGTTTTAGAAGAAAGTTTAACATCATAGTTTACTTTAGAAACTCAAACAATTAAAGATTCTTGGATGTTGGATGCTTGTTTTTGCAGAGGGATAAAAAATAAATAAAGAATTTGGTAATTGCATGACATTTTTAAGATGTTCTCAAGGTACTGTCAAGTAATTTAGCTCAAGGCGAACATGTCTAAAATTCATTTCAACCCAAACTCATGAGAAAATAACAAGAATCTCATTACTGTAATGCAATTGGATATTTTGATTTTTCTTTAAATAAATAAATAAATAAACTAAAAATCAAACAAACATATTAAATCATATATCATTATTTTTGCATTACATTATAGAATAAAAAATATTTTGCATTGATAAAAAAGACTTTTTTCTCACAATTAAAAGTTTTTTGTTATGTAATTTATATCTCACAATTTAAATCAATTTCTATAAATTTCTAAAACTCCTTGTTTTTTTTTAACTTCTTGTTTTTATTGCTGTGAATGATTATTTCACATTCTTTTATGTAATTATGAATTTAATTACCAATTCATGATTTGCTATACAAATAAACTTTCTACCTTGCCTTGACATTTCTTGCCTAAATATATATATTTTATTTATGGCTATTTCTTAAAAATTGAATTTATATCTCCAATTCAAATTATTTTATCAAATTAAATCAAATTCTACCTCACAATTCAGACTTTTTCTTCTTAAATAATTATGAATCTGTTTCTTACAATTTTAACTTTTCTTAGAAAGATGAATTTATATCTCACAATTCATATTTTTTGTAAATTATCTCTAAATTGTGAGAAAGAATAAATAAATAATAAAAAGTCACAATTGCCTATTTATTTGCATAAATTATTAAAAATAATCAAAAAAATATTTGCATTGATTAAAAATGAATAAAAGTAGATAGAAACGTTCTATGGATTGTGAGAATTAAAGGTTTTTCTGGAACCACTGATGCAAAGAACCTTTATTTTGTCTTTGAAAATGGGATGAAATATGACCAGGATATGTTCTTTATAGGCTTATAGTCATGAATAGTGGAGACATGGGTACTGAATTTTATGCTAGTCTTTAAATAGACACAACATGGAGCAGGGTGTTTGTTATACTCCCGTCATGGCGACTAGGATGGTATATGTGAAATGAACACATGCAGAGTCAAACCTGATGCTCTTTCTGTTTGCTCATACACTAAATATACACAAATCAGTCTGCTGTGGTTTGGGTGTGTCTGGAAAAAGGGTGCGTGTGCTCAACCCAGTCTGACATGCTCATAAAAGAGGCGTTTGAGCTTTAGAATGAAAGTTAAAGCAACATGCAGAAGACAAGAGAGATCCGATTTATCAGAAACTCAAACTCTTAAAGATTCTTGGATGTTGGCATAAATGAGGTGAGAGACATTGTCTGGCTCAGGACAGCATTATAAGTGCTGGACTCCTGTGTACATATGTTCAATCTAGCTCAAGTTCGAACATGCCAGGTCATATTTCAACCCAAAAATATGAAAAATAACAAGAATTTTTACTGTAATGCAATTGGATATTTTGATTTTTCTTTAAATAAATAAATCAACTAAAAATCAAAAATTAAACATATAAATCATAATCATTATTTTGAGATGTACATTATAGAATTGTGAGATATAAACTTAGAACTTTACTGATAAATTTAGAATTTTTAAATGTAAATTAAGAAATGTGATATGTAAATTTATAATTGTAAGATGTAAATTATAATTGAGAAATGTAAATTTATATCATGATGTAAATGTATAATTAAATGCAAACTTAGAATTGAGAAATGTAAATTTTTTAAATAATGTGGCATGATTATAATAAGATTCTCAGATGTAAACTTCAAGATGAAATTTTAGTAAATTCCCATATGGCATGTAAATTTATAATTGCGTGATGTAAACTTAGAATTGAGAAATGTAAATTAAGAAATGTGGCATGTAAATTTATAATTGCGAGATGTAAATTATTAATATAAATTAATTTTTGCACTACAGTTATATAATTTGATGTAAACTTGATTAAAAATTAATAAAAGTAGATAGAAACGTTATGATTGTGAGAATCAAAATATTTTTCCTTATGCAAATCATCATTTATTATGTCTTTAGAAAATGGGATGAAATATGACCAGAAATGTGTATGTTTATAATTGTGCAATTGTAAACTATGTTTATGTGTGTGTGCTTTTAAGAAATGCATAAAGTCTTATAATTGCATGATGTAAACAACATTATGTGTAAATTGTGTTCTGCACTCTGTAAATTTATATGGTACACGAGATGTAAACCAGAATTGGAACACAAATGAACATGCAGAGTCAAATTTATAATTCTGTTTGTAAACTTAGAATGCCTTTAAATCTGTTCCTGTGGTTTGGTTTTATTTATAATTGCGTGATGTAAACCTTAGAATTCCCATCAGCCTTCTGCAAACCAGCCCATGCAAAAACATAATAATAAATCAGCAGAGTCATGCTCGCAAAGAGGTGGAACGCTTCAAACCCCACACACTTATCACATCATCAAACTTAGAATTGAGAAATGTAAATTAAGAAATTGTCTGGCTCAGGACAGCATTATAAGTGCTGTGATGTAAACTTAGTAATTGAGAAATGTAAATTAAGAAATCTAGTCTTTCAAATTTAAGCCTGTTTCCCTGATGGGATGTAAACAAAAAAATGTAAATTAAAAATGTGTCATGTAAATTTATTTCTGATGTAAACTTAGAATTTGAGAAATGTAAATTATTCTGCATGCAAATTTATAATTGTGAGATGTAAACTTAGAATTGTGACATATAAATTAAAATGTGATACAAATTTATAATTGTGAGATGTAAATAGAATTGTGAGATATAAACTTAGAACTTTATGATGTAAATTAAGAAATGTGACATGTAAATTTATAATTGTGAGATGTAAACTTAGAATTGTGAGATGTAAACTTAGAATTGCGAGATGTAAATTAAGAAATGTGACATGCAAATTTATAATTGTGAGATGTAAACTTAGAATGCATGATGTAAATTAAGAAATGTGACATGCAAATTTATAATTGTGAGATGTAAACTTAGAATTGTGAGATGTAAACTTAGAATTGTGAGAAGTAAATTAAGAAATCTGACATGTCAATTTATAATTGTGAGATGTAAACTTAGAATTGCGAGATGTAAATTAAGAAATGTGACATGTAATTTATAATTGTGAGATGTAAACTTAGAATTGCGAGATGTAAATTAAAAAACCTGACATGTAAATTTATAATTGTGAGATGTAAACTTAGAACTGCATGATGTACATTTATAATTGAGATGCAGATGTAGAATTTCAGGATAGAAACTTAGAAAAGTGAGATGTAAATTCAGAATTTAGAGAGCCGGGATTCAAACTTAGGACGCCCGCAACACAATGGAATTATATGTCAGCGCACTGCTCACTAGAAATGTGGCATAGACAAAATTTAGAATTCGAGATGTAAACTTAGAATTGTGATATAAATGTAAATTAAAAATAGAACATGCAAATATACATTTGTAAATTAAGAATTATGTGATATGAACTTAAAATGGTGAGATGTAAAAATAATTGTGTGATATAAACTAACTTTTTTCTCAGAATTGCAAGATAAAAAAAAGTTGCAATTACCAACTTTATTTTTTTATCCCGTGGCAGAAAAGGGCTTATATCTTTCTGCTTCTCTCATTTGCTTTCACCTTCTGTCCAAATTAAGATGGTCAGGATCTGTAAGTGATGGTTAGAATTGTGATATGACAAATTTCCATAAATAGCAACCACCCAAAAATTAAGAAATGTGATGCAAATGGTTTAATATATATTCTGTTGACTGTGCTTGTTAGAATGGTGCTTTGAAACTTAAGCGCAGAGGATGCTGTGTGTAAATTAAGAAATGTGACATGGTTTATAATTGTGATGTAAACAGATGGTGTTCCCTGAATTGTTTCCAGAAATGTGACACTGTACAAATTTATACGGCAGCATCACGACAGGTGTAAATTGTACCTGCAGAGATGTAAACTTTTGTCTTGATGGTAAACTTAGAATTTAGATGTAAATTAAGAAATGTGACATGAAATTTATAATTGTGATGTAGTAAACTTAAGGAAAAGGAATATGTAGATGTAAACTTATATGCAGATGTAAATTAAGAAATGTGACATGTAAATTTATAATTGTGAGATGTAAACTTAGAATTGAGATGTACAGTGAAGAGATTTTTAAAGTGTGACAAAATTTATAATTGTCAAAGAGATGTAAACTTAGATTTCTATGTAAATTAAGCAGCAGAACTGTTTTTAGCACAGATGATGATAATTAAAGTAATCTGTGAGATGTAAACAGCATATTAGAATGTAAATTAAGGATCATGACTGAAATCTGGATATGCTGAAAATGTAAACTGCATCACAGCAATAAATGACATTTGACATATTATTTTAATTGTAATTATATTTGTAAATAAATTTGGTGAAAAGAGACTTGTAAAAACATTTAAACATCTTACTGTTATTGGATTATTGGAGTTTAAAACAGTAATTATAATATCTCTTATTGAATATAAATAAATAATAAAATAAATAAGACTATATTGTTTAACAGTACACAATAAAACATTATAGAAGTGTTTCAAACTTAGTTTAAGAGAGTTCATATAAAAATCTAAACTGTCATCATTTATTAATTCATCAAAGTACAAAAGAAGATATTTTGTAAATATGTCTATGCAATATGAACTTAAAATGGTGAGATGTAAAAATAATTCTGTGATAAAATCTTTTATTTCTGAAGAACAAAAGTCAAACAAAAAGATGCATGTTGTGAAAGAGAGACTGAGAGATGCTGAGTGACAGAGATGAGACAGATTGTGTTACTGGACCTCCAGCAGTCACGTTAGGACAGGGCTTGCCTGATTGTGTGTGTGTGTGTGTGTGTGCTTTCACCTTCTGTCCATTTCCCGATGGTCAGGATCTGTGCTGGTGATGGTTAGAGGTCACTCTTGCCATATGACAAATTTCCATGCAGTAGCAACCACCCAAAACACCCTAGCAACCGCGTAGTAATGCAACACCCCTGTGGTTTAATATATATTCTGTTGACTGCGCTTGTTAGAATGGTGCTTTGAAACTAAGCGCAGAGGATGCTGTGTGTGTTTGTAGGTGTGGTTGTTGCGGGCCGTGTGTAACAGATGGTGTTCCCTGAATTGTTTCCAGATGGGACACTGTATCCGTTTGGCACGGCAGCATCACGACAGGTGACACTTGTACCTGTAGAGGGGATTGAGACAGGTTTTGTCTTGATGGCAACAGTTAATTTAGATCGTTGCTGTTTGTGACATGAGACAGTATTTGCAACCTATATTACCTCTGTGATGTAGTTATGAAGGAAAAGGAATATGTAATGGGGGAAAATATCTTTATATGACAGATGATTGAAAAAATAGGTAAACATACTCTATATTATGTATTACTTTTTTATTAAAGTTACAGTGAAGAGATTTTTAAAGTTACAAAACTTTGTTTGTCAAAGAATCCTAAAAAAATACCATGATTTCTATAAACATATTAAGCAGCAGAACTGTTTTTAGCACAGATGATGATAATTAAAGTTTCTTGAGCAGCAAATCAGCATATTACAATGATTTCTGAAGGATCATGCGACACTGAAGACTGGAGTAATGATGCTGAAAATTCAGCTGCATCACAGTAATAAATGACATTTGAACATATTATTTTAATTTGTAATTATATTTGCTCAAATAAATACAACCTTGGTGAGTAAAGAGACTTGTTTCAAAAACATTTAAACATCTTACTGTCCCTATTTATTTATTGGAGTTTAAAACAGTAATTACAATATCTCTCTTATTGAATATAAATAAATAATAAAATAAATAAGACCCCTATATTGTTTAACAGTACTGTAATAAAAAAAGTTATTAAAGTGTTTCAAACTGTTGTTTAGTTTAAGAGAGTTCATATAAAAATCTAAATTCTGTCATCATTTATTGACCTTCATCATGTCGTACAAAAGAAGATATTTTGAAATATGTCTATGCAATAAAGTTCAAGCTGTTTGGACCCCGATGTTCTTCAAAACATCTTTTATGTTCCACAGAAGAACAAAAGTCAAACAGAGAAAGATGCATGTTGTGAAAGAGAGACAGGTGAGAGATGCTGAGTGACAGAGAGGTGAGACAGATTGTGTTACTGGACCTCCAGCAGTCACGTTAGGACAGCGCTTGCCTGATGGTGTGTGTGTGTGTGTGTGTGTGTGTGTGTGTGTGTGCGTGTGTGTGTGTGTGTGTGTGAGTGTGTGTGTGTGTGTGTGTGTGTGTGTGTGTGTGAGAGTGTGTGTGTGTGTGTGTGTGTGTGTGTGTGTGTGTGTGTGTGTGTGTGTGTGTGTGCTGTTAGGACTCTCTCCATAGCAGGAAGTGTGTGTGTGTGTGTGTGTGTGTGTGTCCTGTGAGATGTGTGAGAGAGATGTGCTGTGTGTGTGTGTGTGTGTGTGTGTGTGTGTGTGTGTGTGTGTGTGTCGTAAAGCTGCTGATAAGTACATGTGCTCATTTAGAGGTAATGATTAGCTGTGGTCACTTAACAGAGATCCACAGGCTTCTGTTCAGTTTCAGATTTTCTACCGAAGGACATCTTTTATTCTTGTTTAAACTGAAGTTTATGTGTTGTAAAGTGCCTTCAGGTTGTAAACTGAGGTTGGAAAGTGTAAATACTACGAGGAGAAGAAATATGCTTCTGTCATATTTTCAGTCAGACCTAAAATAACTTTACACTGCAATAAATAAATAAATACAATCTTACTCAGCATTTAAATTTTTCAGTAAAACATCTAAACATTCTTAAATAAATATATTTACTAAAATGAATTTCTTTTCAGAAAATGACTTATTAAAATTAAGAAATGTACTCAGTATTTTTTCTTCAGTGAAACATCTAGATACATTTACTTGAGAAGCAACAATTTTTCAGAAAACAAGGCTTTATATCTGATCAATATTACATGACTTTATGCCTAAAACCCTTTTAATTATTTATTTTTCTTACCCCATGGGCAAGATCTTTTTCTTGTTTTAAGTATAAACTCAAAAAAGTATTTTTATACATTTTCCAGAAACATTTTCTGAAGAATGATTTAATAATGTTTAGATATTTTTACTGTAAAAAAAGACAAAAATACTGAGTAAAATGTAAAATATTGTTTTGCAATATTTGACCAATATTTTTTTTATTTCTATTTAATTTTATTTTCAAGTAAATTTGATTCAAATGTTTCTTTTAAATTTCCTTAAGAGAACTAAAAATATTACAAATCTCAATGACCCAAAACTAAATAAAATTAAAGTCAACAATAAGAGTCAAATAAAAGAAAAATAAGAGCTTATATATATAAATGTTTAATGAGCAATATTTGACTTCATTGAGATCTACAGATTTGATGTCAAACTTTGGCATCAGAGCCCAGTTTGAGACACGTTAGAGATCTTTTCTAAAATGCTGGGATCTTTTTCTCAAGTTAAAAATAGGAAGGCAAAAGCTCCATGTACTCTCATTGCTGTCTGGGAGGTACAAATGAGATAATAAAGAGATGACACTGGCTATTATCTTTTTGGTGGAGCTCCAGAAAAGTCGCTCGAGGTTCATCTGAGCTTGAGTTTAATTGCTAGTGTTAAATTAGCACGACAGTTATCAAAGACTCAGAGACTGGTGAGAGGCTGGAGTTCGTCCCATGTGATGTTTAGATCTCCCTCGTTGTGAGCTGTCGACAAGCTGCGAAGCGTTTGGAGTAAATGTCAGACATGAATAACACATGCACTCGGCTCGACTTTCACAAAGACGCCACGGTCCAAACTGTTAGGACTCTCTCCATCCAGCAGGAAGAGAAGGAGGAGTGTGAACACGTCTTCCTGGAGAGATGGAGAGAGAGATGTGCTGGAGGAGGGGTGTGAAAGAATGTGCCTCTGATATGTGATCTCGTAAAGCTGCTGATAAGTACATGTGCTCATTTAGAGGTAATGATTAGCTCTGGTCACTTAACCCCAGAGATCCACACAGGGCAGTGACCCGCTATCTTTATCTCTCAATTCAGTTTCAGTTTAATGTTCTTCAGTGGCGTGACAAAATGTGTTGCTTTTGCTTAGCTGTATATATTTGTGCAATAATGGTGTGTCATTTTTGTGCAGATATATTATGTATATTATAGTGAAAATCAAATAATTAATACCATATATAGTACTGTATTCACTTCAGTTTGCAAGTCTGGGGTTTGTAAGATTTTATTTTTGAAATAAATAATAGTTTTATCATCAAGGATTCATTCAATTGTTTGAAAATGACAAAAAAAATTGTTTCAAATAAATGCTGTTCTTTTGAACTTTATATTCATCAAAGGATCCTGAAAAAATTACTATTCAAATATTAAGCAGAACAATTGTTTTCAAGATTTATAATCATTAAAAAAATCTGCATATTTTAATGGTTTCTGAAGGATCATTTGACACTGAAAATTCAGCTTTGATCACAGAAATATATTACATTTTTAAATATTTTACTATAGAAAACAGTTATTTTATGCTGTAATAATATTTCACAACATAATTGTTTTTATTATGTTTTTGATCAAATAAATGCAGCCTTGGTGAGAAGATAAGTCATTAAAAACATCTCAAATCTCAATGACCCAAAACTAAATAAAATTAAATCAACAATAAGATCAAATAAAAGAGAAAAATAAAATAATTATTTATATATTTAAATGTAATTTATATACTGTATATATATATATATATATATTAGTGCTGTCAAACGATTAAAAAATTAACAAATTAATCACACATTTTTCTAAAATTAATTGCGATTAATCCCACCAAACATTAAAGTTTTTAAATATAGTTTTATATTGCAATAATTTCACATTCTATCTTCAAATGTGTACAATGTACAAACAACATAAAGACATTAATGGCTTCTTTTTTATGATTGAAGGCCATTATCACTTATATATGTCTCTATAAATAGTTGTTCCCTTAATATTTAACCACAGACTGTTCAGCATTACAGTATAATTGAGAGCTATCAATTTGAACATTTATTAGACTTAACTTCTAATTTAAGTGAACTTAAAACAATCTTCACATGAACCCATAATAAATGAAATATTTAGCTACCTGTGCCCTTCAGCAGAAATATACAGAACATGAATAGTTACCAAACACTAAATATAGATGAACCCCTTAAAGCTATAAAAGTTATTATTTCCTCTTTTTTTGTTTGTTCTTGGATTAATAGACGTCACAGCAGCTGGTTATTAGCTTATTTGCCTGCTATTGCTTTAAAAGCTGCTGCTGAACGTGACGCGGATCTGACACGTATCTTGTTTTCTCACAACTCTCTTTACCTTTTCTGACCCTCTTCAGGTCGTAAAGTCTCTATTAATGAGCGGACGAGTTGAATCGAGTGTGTTAGATGAGAGAGACAGTGCTGGGGTGCCTCAGGACAGTTTTTAAAACCATTTCAGAGACATTTTCCTAAATGTGACGCATATATAACATATTGCATGCGTGCACACAGTTTTAAGGCAGCTTTAATCGCCGTTTTGGTAACTTCATGCCTTAACTGACGGCGTAACTAGGACATTGCATGCACGTAGTTTCTTTCGCTGTTTGATATGAAATGATGCACAGGCTACGGCGTGCGGCGGCACCTTTGTGCTGAAAGCACACGCTACGAGCACTGTATATTTTGTGCGCTCGTTTGACTCGCGTTAGAGCGCGCGTCTGAAACGTCTCCCGTTTGATGTGGTCATAAAGACTTTCTGCATCTAAATAAATGCAATCCTTTTCAAGAAAAAGAGAGAAACAGCAGTTGTAAATGGGGTGGCCAATCCTAGCCCTGCCCTTGAGTTAATTGCGTTAAATATTTTTAACGCGTTAATCTGGAAAAAATTAACTTCTGAGTTAACGCGCAAATTTTGACACCACTAATAAATATATAAATTCATATGTGTGTTTGAGTGAGAGTAATAGTAATATTGTATGTAAGCATCTTCTTTCCATCTTGTTGTCATTTCATATCCATTCCACCATATTTCTAGAATCAGATTTGATTGACAAAGCCATTATGACAACCTTCAAAAACATTCAGTCACCCGTCCATATGTAACTATTTTAAACCTAACTTTGCAATCAGCATTCTTAAGCGAGTCATAACTACCCGCAAAAAGAACATCGTAAACATAGTTTGATGCTAAAACAGGTTTTCAAGAGAGAATCTCCTTTGATTTTGCTCTTTAACCTTGAACTAAACTTAATATGTCCATTAAAAGCCTTTTAAACCTTAACAGAGCCATATACTGCAGTCGTTAAGTGTTTGCCTAAGAGAGACGGCTGTTGTTTTTCCTCACAAAAAGACTTTAGAGGTCAGACGAGATCTCAAGAACGGCACAAACTTGCTCGGATTTGCCAAAGTTTGCAATCAAAACTCTCCTGAGCCTAAAAGAGCAACTAGGTTCTGGTTGATCCGTTAACAAGCTAAAGCAAACCTGAAGTCGAGTGTTTTGCAAAACACGCAGTGCTGAGCTGATTTATAGGGCTGCTGTAAAACACACAGTGATATGATATCAAAGCCATAGATGGAGGGAGGCAGGTTTACATGGGTTACACGGTTTGACCTTTGACCTAGAATAAAAGAGGCAGGTGAAACACCGTTCCCAGCCTGTCCGAACATTTCCTGTCTGTAAGTCCATCGGTTCGGAGCGTTACTAGCCTACAGATTTGTCAAACCATGGAGATGTTTAACGCAGATTTGTAGACAGGAAGTTGAATTTGAATTCATTGCTTTGAAAGGTAGGAGTCAGACTTTTTATTTAGGAGTTTAAGTTTTTTTAAATATATAATTATCTGGTTTTGACTCATTGTATCGCTAACTGTGTTGTTGTGTCTTGGTGTTTCATGTTCATAATGCAAATGCTGAGTGGTGTTTTATCAGTTTTTTCTGTTCTTGTTCATGAAACGTCTCACTTAAGTGATCTAGACGGTCCAAAATGTGGCACCATCCAGGTTAGTTTGAGTTTTGCCTGAACATTAAACTTGAGTATTTATATCCGTTGCTTAAATATCTCTCAAAAATGACTTTACATATGAGGAAACAGATAGCGTCTTTACTCTAGGAAGTCTGTGAATGGTGTCTCATATGTCCATGTTTGTGTTTCTATTTCTTTCAGAGCAACGAAAGAAGTACTCAAACTCGAACGTCATCATGCAAGAGACGTCGCAATACCATGTGCAGGTGAGAGAAATCCTAAACTCTTTTAATTCAGTTTCTTCCTTCTAAGCTTGTTGATTAGCTGAACCTCGCCACCGAGAGTTTGGTTTAATATTTAACGTGATTCAACTGGTGACTTGATATCGTAATAAAGCAGTCAGGTCACTTGATCACCGCAGAGATTTGTCAGGGCAGAGTTAACCTCCATCTGAGCAGATAAAGCAATCTGAAATACACATTATATAACAGCTAGTTCCAGTCCTTGAATTCGATTGGCCGAGATGCAGTGTTGAACACAACCTGAAAGCACCCCAGCAGAACAGGCGCATTAGCTATGCGCGAGTATGTCATCTTTGCGCTAATCAAATGGCACCTTGATCCGGGCCTGACTCAAGACGTTCTGATGAACTTTGTTCTGATCATTCTGGACACATTATTTTCCTTGGTCTGTTTTTCCTCACTTTCACCCTTCACTTGTTATAAAGCCTATATTGTGTCTCTTATCTCTTTCTCTCGCTCTCAAACACACATAAAGTTGATAAATGCCCACGCCAGCCAAAGTCATATCAGGTCATGAATGCTTCTACACAGTAATCTGAGTTTAGGCACGTAAGAATACAAAAAATAGATTGAGAGTATTTCTTTCTTTCATTGCCCAGATCATTGACTTTTTCAAATAAATTATATTTTTGGTTTCATAACTAATTTGAATATTATTCAGAGAATTGGCCAAAGAAGCAAAAAGATCTGTAGAAGGTTTTGAAAGTGGTGTTCAGGATTCAAGTTTTAAGGTGGTTGCTAGGGTGTTTTAGTGGTTTTAATACAATTCTAGGTGTTTGCTTGGGCGTTTTAGTGGTTTTAACACAATTCTAGGTGGTTGCTAGGGTGTTTTAGTGGTTTTAACACAATTCTAGGTGGTTACTAGGGTGTTTTAGTGGTTTAACAATTCTAGGTGTGGGTAGGGGTGTTAGGTAGTTTAATGGCAATTCTAGGTGTTTGCTTGGGTGTTTAGGTAGTTTAATGGCAATTCTAGGTGTTTGCTTGGGTGTTTAGATAGTTTAATGGCAATTCTAGGTGTTTGGAAGGGTGTTTTAGTGGTTTTAGCACAATTCTAGGTGTTTGCAAGGGTGTTTAGGTAGTTTAATGGCAATTCTAGGTGTTTGCTTGGGTGTTTAGGTAGTTTAATGGCAATTCTAGGTGTTTGCTAGAGTGTTTAGGTAATGGCAATTCTAGGTGTTTGCTAGAATGTTTAGGTAATGGCAATTCTAGGTGTTTGCTTGGGTGTTTAGGTAATGGCAATTCTAGGTGGTTGCTAGTAGGGATGCAGCGATTAACCGGTTTTACTATTAACCGTGCTTTTAAACGTCATGGTTAATTAATCGTATAGGCTCCGCTACACCGAGTGTTTCTGTTGCACGGACTGTTGTAACTTGTGCAAACTGAAAACAAAGTTACACTAGCGGTGCTCCAGCTTAAAATGTGCTTATCAGAGACACGGAGACTACTACACACACTAGATTAACCAAACAGCGATCCTTTATTTCCACCAGAGAATGTCTGAAGTTGATAGTGTGGGACCATTTTGGGTGCGCCAACAATAACCAGGGCGTCATTTAAATATTGCTGTAAAAATGCTGTTAAAGAGTATACATGGATAATGCAAGGCTAGCCAACCTGTTCTCGTTGTGAAATAAACTATTTTAATGCACGACGTGAAGGCAAGGACCACCTGATGCGAAGTTCGTTAGCTCTAGCATTCTGCCCACTTCAGATAGAGAAGAAATAGAGAGAGAGAGAGAGAGAGAGAGAGAGAGAGAGAGTGACCGTTGCGTGTGTGAATTAGCCTACAAGCATCTTCGCATCACTGCAAACAATTAAGATTTGAGTTTAGTTATTTAAACAGTCATTTTATCCCCTCTTTGCTGATTAATATAATGTAGCAATCCAGTATCTAAGCTATTTTATTAATGAATGTCGCTGGGCAGCGTTGACAACTATTTTGTGTCCTCCTAAATGTTTGTGTGGGCAGCTCACAAACCAAAATAATAGGCATGATTTTCTCAGGCCAGATGATTAAAATGAATAAGTATGGATGACAGTTGATTACAATAATAGTTCAGTTTATTCCCCTCGTTAGTAACAGTCCTCTGTGGGACAAATAAATGTAATATTAGTAAATATTAATAATAATTATACATTTTATAATACTTAATTAACATTGTGATTTATCATCCCTGTTATAGTATTATTCATAAGTCAATTTATTTGGACCTCCGGTCCAAAAGAAATGTAGGAAGATTATACAAAATGAAAACACCAAATACATTTTGGATCTATTTCCATTTGTTATTTTCAAAAGGGAAATACTGACATGTTTATAGAGCAGAGGTCACCTTATCTAATTTCCAATTACAGGAGAGATGGACTTTTCTTTCTTTAGTATTATTATTTTGAGCTGTATTATTGGTTACTGTGTTATTTCTGTTTCAAAAGGCAGCAATAAATAACACTTTAATATCTAAAGATTTTTATGTGATTTTATGTTGTGAAATGAATAAATGCATAATAATCATGAAACCTTGATTATTCCTCAGACTATAATCGTACCAACAAAATCTATAATCATTGCATCCCTAGTTGCTAGGGTCTTTGACTTGTTGCTTGGGGGTTAAGTGGTTTTAGGACAATTCTAGGTGGTTGCTAGGGTGTTTGAGTGGTTGATAGGGTATTTAAGTGGTTTTAGGACAATTCTAGGTGGTTGCTAGGGTGTTTGAGTGGTTGATAGGGTATTTAAGTGGTTTTAGGACAATTCTAGGTGGTTGCTAGGGTGTTTGAGTGGTTGATAGGGTATTTAAGTGGTTTTAGGACAATTCTAGGTGGTTGATAGGGTATATAAGTGGTTTTAGGACAATTCTAGGTGGTTGCTAGGGTGTTTGAGTGGTTGATAGGGTATTTAAGTGGTTTTAGGACAATTCTAGGTGGTTGCTAGGGTGTTTGAGTGGTTGATAGGGTATTTAAGTGGTTTTAGGACAATTCTAGGTGGTTGCTAGGGTGTGGTTTTTAGTGCACTGCTGGGTGCTTCCTTACTAGAGTGTTTAGGTTAGGTAGTTCAATGGCAATTATAGGTGGTTGCTAGGATGTTTGAGTGGTTGCTATGAGGATTAAGTGGATTTAAAAAATGATAGGTGTTGTTAGGGGTTTTGGGGGTTTTAAGGGCAATTCTAGATGGTTGTTAGGGTATTTGAGTGGTTTAAGGCATGTCTGTGTTTATTAAGGCATGTCTATGGTTTTGGTGGTTTTAGGGCAATTTTAAGTGGTTTCTAGGGTGTTTGGGTGGTTTTAGGGCAATTTTAAGTGGTTTCTAGTGTGTTTGGGTGGTTTTAGGGCAATTTTAAGTGGTTTCTATGGTGTTTGAGTGGTTTTTGGGCAATCCTAAGTTTAGTTTTTGTACTCAGAACAGGGGAGAAAGCCCCACATGAAATCCAGTGTTTACAAACGCAATCCAAACCATGATTAACATCAGATTTTTGGAGTCTAAATAGTAATTTGGGAGGCTAAATATATTTAAAAGTGTGGCGTATTATCTGGAACTGTTTAAATGCGCTCATTTTTGCTTTCTCTTTCCACATGTAGTGAATTATGTGACATTTACTGTGTAGAGAATATTGAATAAATGAGCAAGTCAAATGTTTTGCATTTTCTCTGAAATCATTACTATAACACTAATATATCTTATTCAATGCACATGCAAATGACAGTGCCACAGTCCATCTTAATGATGTGAAATATGAATTGTATTTGCTCGCATTGCAATGACCTTACGCACTCATCTGTGTGTTTGCAGCATCTCTCTACATTCGTCATGGATAAATCCGAGTCCATTGCTACAGTAGATGATGCGATCAAGAAGCTGAAGCTGCTGGACTCCAAAGACAAAATCTGGACTCAGGAAATGCTTCTGCAGGTGACGGAGAAATCCATCAAACTCCTGGACTGTGAGACCAAGGTGAGCGGGATCTTTTCTTGTGTGCACACATAGGTAAATTAATTGACTTTTGTGAAGTCAATACAACATTCACAATACACTGCAAAAAATGATTTTCTAGCTTAGACTTTTTGTCTTGTTTCCAGCCAAAATATCTAGAAATTCTTAAATCAAGAAGGAATTTCTAGATTTTCAGAAAAACATGTTACAATTAAGTGAGTTTTTGCTTGAAACAAGCAAAATAATCTTGCTTTCTGTTTGAAATAAGATTATTTTGCTTACCCCATTGGCAGATTATTTTGCTTGTTCTAAGCAAAAACTCACTTCATTTTAACATGTTTTTTCTGAAAACAAGACAATCATTTTTACTTTAAAAAAATCCTCCTTGATTTAAGAGTTTTTAGATATTTTAGCTGGAAATAAGACAAGAAGTATAAGCAAGAAAAGCATTTTTTGCAGTGTATTTACTTTCTTAATCCATGTTTGTTGTCTTATCGTGAATGATTCTCTGTTGCATTGCAATGGAATATTTTTAGTCTTTGTAATATTTCATCATACTGTCCTTGCATTTTCAGTCAATTCTGGCCTATTTCTTCCTATTGAAAATCCTGTATGATACTGGGTTTGCATGTTTTTACCAGTTCAAAACCAATTTGCATCTTAAATGTTCAGCAGACATTAAACGCACACTTGAGATCATGAAAATGAGAACCGATTGAAGACATTAGCGTGTTCCACACCTGTTCATTAAACAAAGCCGCTTCTAACCCTATGGCCTACTGTAATCTGATCTGATCTGGAATAACTGGATAGGGAGCGTTTCGTCCGTGTGAATCGATTGTGATTGTGCCATCATTATTCTGGTAATATGTGACCATAAATGCCAACATTACTAGATCTTTGACCTCATTTATGATTGTAATCAGTGTTTTCAGGGTTGAAGGTCGTAAGCGTCTTGTGTTTTCATAAGCTACTTACAGAAATTATTTAATTTAAAAATTGTTTATTTAATTAATTAATTTGACAGTTTAATTAAAATTAAATTAAATACAACAACATATACAATAATATTAAATAACAAAAAAATTAAATAAACATTTCTGAGAGACATTAATATTACCAAGTAAATTTAGAATTTGAACTTAGTGTTTATATATTATAATATTATTATTATTATTATTATTTTTATGTTTTTTTGCCTTTAATATATAATAAAAAATGTCTTAATTTGCATTTGATCTTTATCTTGTTTTTATCGAACGTTTTAGGGTTAGGTATTGAAGCCTGTTTCCGCCACTGAATAAAAAATTAAAAAAGTTATTACGACTTTTTATCTCACAATTCTGACTTTATTTCTCAGAATTGTGTGATATAAACTCACGATTGTGAGTTATAAAGTCAGAATTGCAAGATTTAAAGTCAGAATTGCGAGTTTATATCATGCAATTATGAGAAAAAAAAGTCAGAATTCTGAGATAAAAAGTCGCAATAACTTTTTTCATTCAGTGGCAGAAACGGGCTTCCAAAGTTAGGTGACATACATTTACATTTACATTTATGCATTTAGCAGATGCTTTTATCCAAAGCGACTTACAGTACATACAGGTTATACATTTGTATTTTCAGTATGTGTGTTCCCTGGGAATCGAACCCACAACCTTTGCGCTGCTAACGCAATGCTCTACCACTGAGCCACAGGAACACATAAAGTTAATTTTAATTGTTCTCTTTTCTTTCTCTCAGGAAGAGCTTGAAAACTTTCCTCTGGCCACAGTCCATCATTGTCAGACATTGTTGAACCAGACCAGATATCCGTCCGTCCTTCTGCTCATCTGTCAGGACAATGAACAACACAAACCAGACATTCACTTCTTCTACTGCGATGAAGTGGAGGTGAGACTCACACAAACTTGTAGACATACAAAAAGTATCATGGTACTTGAATTGTCTGACATTCGATGCCTTTTAGGTTTAATCAGGAGCTGCTATTCTTCAGATATTATGAGAAATGCTGTATCAAAACAAACACTCAATCATCAAACTGTAAATTTCATCTCAATAATCTTCCAGAAATACCTGAACGACCCCTGCAGTGTGATGATAAACACTATCGAGAGCTGCTTTCACTGGATCTGTGTGTGTGGTTGTGTTTTAGGCCGAGATGGTGCACGCTGACATTGATAGCGCACTGGGAGACAACACATGCGGCAAGAAGATGCGACCGCAGACGCTAAAGTGAGTCCCAGCTCTCATAGACACAAACACACGCTACTGGATTGGTTCTTAAATAACTAATTACTAGCCAGAATGACTAATACCATGTTTCACATCACTTCTACCCAAGGAACAGTCTGTACGTCTCCTGATGTCCTAAAGACACATAACAGGATTAGCAGATAGTAAAGCCACATTTACTTTAAAGGCCCGTACACACCGGGACGAATTTTGCGCGCGATATTCGCCGACGTTTAAAGCCTCGTGACTAAACAAAGGGCGCCAATGTGAGTGTGCACACCGAAAACTCACGCGCGCGTAAGCGTCATTTTAAAACATCGCCTCGGGTTCGTTTTTGGTTTGACGAACGTCAAAACTATCGGACCAATGAGATTGGCGCTTTTGCTCACGTGTCTGGAGCAGCTGAAGTTACAGTAAAACACAACTTGGGGCGCTCAAACACAAAACAGTCTTGCCGAGCACATCATCAAACTGTGAAGAAGATATACGCCAAGTAGCGTCTACACCGTCGGCGTCTTTCCTCATTCAACAGAACAATAATTTCTTCATCGCTGGAGCTTCTGGAGCTTGAAATATCATGTTTTCTTTGTATGATTTTGACAAGCGTAAATACTTGCTCTCTTCTTCTGAGTGACAAGCGAGTGTCAGAAGCGTAAAGTTGCGCAGCGCCACCACCGGGGTATTTCTGTTTTACATTAAGCGCCATCTAATGTCAGGGAATGAATTTGCATGTTCACTCGGCTCATCGTCAAAATCGCTGGTGAACACAAAAACACATTGCTGGCGAATAACGCGCGCTGATATTCATCCCGGTGTGTACGGGCCTTAAGAGTTGCTGTGTGTAATAGTTGTTCATTTATTTAGGGATGCTATAGTATTATATGTTGGCTTTTGGTTACATTCAGACTTCAGGTAGGATTTTCTTCCTGAAAAAACAGTTCATCGTTCACAGGTTCAACATAGATAGACTGTACAGCTATTCACACACACATTAGCTTCATTATAAACCCTAGTCAGCTGCCTTGCCGTCTACTTAGGCAGCTTAATGTGATTCACAATCGATTTAGCATGCTAAGCTAACAAAGCAACTAACATAAAATACACAAATACTGAGTAAAATAGTACATTTTTAATTAGATAAAATTATTTTGATACTTTTATTATTGATTAAGTGCAAAAAATGCTTTTCTAGCTTAGACTTTTTGTCTCGTTTCCAGCCAAAATATCTAGAAATTCTTAAAACAAGAAGGAATTTCTAGATAAGAAAAAAATATTGTCACGTTTTCAGAAAAAACATGTTACAATTAAGTGAGTTTTTGCTTGAAACAAGAAAAATAATCTTGCTTTCTGTTTGAAATAAGATTATTTTGCTTACCCCATTGGCAGATTATTTTGCTTGTTCTTTTTTCTGAAAACAAGACAATCATTTTTACTTAAAAAAAATCCTCCTTGATTTAAGAGTTTTTAGATATTTTGGCTGGAAATAAGACAAAAAGTGTAAGCAAGAAAAGCATTTTTTGCAGTGTATTTATAATCAATGTTGTCTGCATTCTCCACCACCTGATCTCATCACAATGCATTAAGGGTTTGTCTCTGCAAATTGTATATGATAGGAAGGCAAAGCCTGTAATTTGGCCAAAATAAGCCATAATTTAAGGCTAGTAGTTTTAGGCAATTGCTAGGTGGTTCTTAGGAGTTTAGCCCTTTAAAGACTCTCATATTTGATACACATTTCTAAGGCATCTAAATTATCAATATGAGCATGCTGAAAAAACTGTTTTGCACAAACACTTCTGTTATCTTATTGATAGTTTATACTGTTTTAACGAGTAAAAGGCCTTGTAAATTGTAAAAAATATCCTCTGTGAGGTTGTGGTACTCGTCTTTTTACTGTGAATACTTAAGTCATTTTTATAAAGCAAGGATGAGAATAACTTTTATATTCCCTAGATTTTTTTCATACAAAGTATAGTTTAAATTTATTAACATATTTACTGACATAACACTTGAGACTTACTGCTGTTGGAGTACTACTTGTACACAATGCACATGTATTAATATTAAGCCTTAAATGGGACCTATTATGCTCCTTTTACAAGATATAAAATAAGTCTCTGATATCCCCAGAGTGTGTATGTGAAGTTTGGCTCAAAATACTTTACAAAATAGCCACTTTTAGGGTAAGAGTCAAAACGCTCTGTATTGGAGTATGTTGCTTTAATGCAAATGAGCTGTTGCTCCCGGAGAAGAGGGCGGAGCTTCAGGAGCTCTAGCTCCTGCATTAGCAGTGCAAATAAACCTAGCCTTTGCAAATAAACAGTTCACGATTAGTACAAGCCTATTATCTTTACAGAAAACAAACTCTGTTTAAAAATCAGTCGTCTGATTGTACTCTGCATAATACATTTGCATTTATGAATTACACAGACAAGGAGCACAGCACGATAAAACACCTGTAGGGTGTTTTATTCAAAAAAATTAAGGAAATAATCAAGAAGTTGAAAATAAAATTATCGGGTAGGGTTAGGGAGGGCTTTATCGTCCCAAAAAGGTGGAATCCATTTAATAATTTTAATTAAAACTAAAATCTACACTCAATAAATTATGATTGTGTACTGTATTATAATGTACTACAATACTGAGGTGCAAATAATTGCCACTATTTTCAATAAGTAGCATAAAATATCAGAAAATCTTGATATTTTAACATAGTGTAAATAGAATCTATCGCTATTTTCACTTAGTGTAAATAGCATATCGTTAAAAAATACTGCTATTTTCACTTAGTGTAAATAGACGCTGCCTTATTTAATATGTCAGGCTTTACAGGGTCAAGGGCACTTCTAGGTGGTTGTTGGGGTGTTTGAGTGGGTCAAGGGCATTGCTAAGTTGTTAAGGTGTTGTTTGTCAGTTTTTAATTACATTAAACCAACTTGGATTCTTTTTAGTACTGAATTAATTGTTTATAATCCACATTGCCCGCATTTTCCTACAACTGAGCTCGTCACATTGCATTAAGGGATTGCATTCTCAACAATTTATACATGCTGAGAAAGGTAATTTCAGGCAAGTTATAAACTTTGCCAAAATCAGCTGTTTGAAGTTGCTAACTACCTTTTAGCATTCCTTAAAATTCTTCCTACGTAGGCCGCAAACTAGGTTTTTGAGCACATGCATTTTCTCTCTCCTCTCCACCAGGTTGAACCAAGAAAAGATGAAACGCCACCGGGAGAGCATCATCCCGGCCTCGGAGTCTAGAAGTCCTGGCCCTGGGGTCAAAGGTCGCATAGCAGCTACGGACATGAAAGGTGAACAACACGCAATCGCAAAATGCCTATATGCTCACGTTTACAGTAAATGCATGGATTCTAAATACGCTGCATGTTTATCTCAGATGAACTGTCCATGCTGGATCCCGAGTCCAATATGAAACTGGCCCAGCGGATCGAAAAGGACGTGGTGAGTGCCTGCGTACCACTGGAAATCTGCACACACACACACACACACACACACACACACACACACACACACACACACACACACACACACACACACACACACACACACACACACACACACACACACACACACACGCACACACACACACGCACACACACACACACACACACACACACACGCACACACACACACACACATACAGACCTGCGCACACACACACACACACACACACACACACACACACACACACACACACACACACACACACACACACACACACACACACACACACACACACACACGCACACACACGCACACACACACACACACACACACACACACACACACACACACACACACACACACACACACACACACACACACACACACACACACACACACAACCATTGAGTGTATCAGATTTGTGGTTACATCAGACCAGACGTAACGCTGTAACTCAGGCCGCGTGTTTTCTCTTTGTATCATTCAGCAAATCCTGAACTGCTCTCTAGATGACATCGAGATCTTCGCTGCACGTCTTCATAAAGCGGCAGAGGCTTTTGCGCAACTCAACCAGCGCAACAGGAGCAAGAAAAACAAAAAGAGAGGACCGGCAGGTACATATGCATTTCAACTCATCATTCAATTATTCATTCAATAAAGCACTATTAGCTAGTTAATTTATGCTTTGGAAAACAACACGTGTAAATACATTTACATACTTTGCTAAACAATCATGATTGTCATGCATGTGTTTTAGAGGGAATGCTAACTCTACGAGCTAAACCTCCATCAGAAGGCGAGTTTATCGACTGTATTCAGAAGCTGAAACTCTCTTTAAATCTGCTGGTGGGTTTTGCTTATGTCTTATTGTTCCTAAACTGAAAAATGCCTTTAAACATAAATACACAATGTTTTAACTCATGCAAAACTGCTGTGGTTTTATTTAAAAGATCATCTGGAATATTTGCACTCAAATTGAAATAATAAATTAGATTTATTATGCTGAAAGAAAAACAAAAGCAAATTTCATATAAACAAAATGTTTGTTTTTAGTTTAAGTGATGATTTATGTAAGAATTGTTTTATACACGCAGTTATTTCTGCTCAGTTTCATGAGAGGCCCATAATGTGAGTGAGTGAGGTGTTGACGGTCTGTGTGCGCTCTCTACAGGCCAAACTGAAGAAACACATCCAGAACCCCAGCGCTGCAGAGCTCGTGCACTTCCTGTTTGGACCTCTGGAGCTGGTGAGGAACTGAACACACGCACAACATAAACAAACACACCATAACTTCTGTTGGTTTTATTATAGAAATTGTGTCAGACTAAATAAATATTAATTTTACTGCTAAAATAATTGTTTTGATTTAATAAAAAATAAATATAATTAAAAATGCTAAATAAATGCTAATGTTACTGCTAAAAGAGAACTTTTTGGATTTAATAAAAAATAAAGCTAATGAAAAATACTAAATAATTACTAATGTTACTGCTAAAAAAAAATATTTGGATTTAATAAAAAATAAAGATAATTAAAAATACTAATGTTACTGCTAAAAAAAAATTATTTGGATTTAATAAAAAATAAATATAATTAAAAATACTAATGTTACTGCTAAAAAAAATTATTTGGATTTAATAAAAAATAAATATAATTAAAAATGCAAAATAAATGCTAATGTTACTGCTAAAATAAAACTTTTTGGATTTAATAAAAAATTCAGAAAATAAAAAATGCTAAATAAATACTAATGTTACTGCTAAAATAATTGTTTTTTTGATTTAATAAAAAATTCAGAAAAAAAAGCTAAATAAATACTAATGTTACTGCTAAAAGAAAACTTTTTGGATTTAATAAAAATAAAGATAATTAAAAATGCAAAATATATGCTAATATTACTGCTAAAAAAAAACTTTTTGGATTTAATAATAAGATAAAAAGATAATTCAAATTGCCAAAAAAAATAACAAATTAATGCTACTGGTAAAAGAAAACATTTTGAATTTAATTAAATAAATAAATAAATAAATAAATACAGATAATTACAAATGCAAACAAAATAGAAATAAATTATAATTTTGGATTTAATAAATAAATAAAGATAATTAAAAAAGCAAATAAAAATATGAATAAAGAAATGCTAATGTTACCATTAAAAGACCATTTTAGGATTTAATAATAATAATATAAAAAAAGCAAATTCAAATATAAATAACCCTAGAAGATAAATAACCCCAAATAAATAAACAACCATAAATAAAATGTCCTTTGAGGACACCTAAAAATTGGCAGATTTATCTAAATTCTGTCTGAGCTATGTAATTATATAAGTAATTAGTATATTATATGTTATGTCGTTACATGTATTCTTTATAGAAGTTGATTAAAATTACTACAGACCAACCCAAAACTAATGCTACCACAAAGACAACTTTTTGCATTTTATAAAAAAATTATAATTCAAATTACAAACGTATATATATATAAATATTATTAATAACATTAACAAGATTAATCAATTAATTAATGTTGATTAACAACATTAATCAATAACAAGATTAATAAATAATCTTAAATTAAATCGTTAAGAAGCTTATTTACCTTTGAGAACACCCCCAAATACTAATGATAGTATCACAATAATATAATAATAATGTAATAATAATAATAATCATCATCATCCTGTTTGGTATAACAACAGAATGCAAAGGTGTATACCGGTTATTTAGCAACGGCTCATTCAATCATAATGTATACACTCTGTACACAGCTCGTGATGACTAAAAACACTTGTTTGTGTATGAATTCAGATACTGCAGAGCTGTGGCGGCCCCGAGCTGCCGCGTGCGGTCATCTCTCCTCACCTGTCCCGGGACACAGTGGACTTCCTGAGAGGACACCTGACTCCCAAAGAGATGACCATCTTTGAGCTGCTGGGAGACGGTTGGACGCGGCCCAGGTGATGTGTTACAGGAGTGTGTGCCAGTGGTAAACAGATACACGGAGCTGAGTAATCAGACAGTGTTTGCTCGTTCTGAGGTGATCAGTATCAGAAGATGGTAGTTCCCAAAACTGGCTTTGAATGCTTATATAAACAGAATTACATAGGTGTTACTTTTTACTGTGAATTGAGCAAATAGGAAAAATGTTGCCACTGCTTTGTGTGTGTGTGTGTGTGTGTGTGTGTGTGTGTGTGTGTGTGTGTGTGTGAGCATGTTTATGTGGTTTATGAGGACACAAATTTGTATAATGACATGGGTATAACATAGGTATTACAAGGAGAAGGTGATTTATGAGGACATTTTCAGTGTCCCCATAATTTAAAATGCTTATAAATCATACAGAGTGAGTTTTTGAGGGGAATATAAATGCACCGTCTCCTGTGAGGGCTAAGTTTAGGTGTAGGGTAGGTGTAGGGCATAGCAAAACCATTACATATAAAACCATTACGCTATGGAGAGTCCCCGTAAACCATTAAAAACCAACATGTGTGTGTGTGTGTGTGTGTGTGTGTGTGTGTGTGTTCACTGCTGTGTGTGTGCACCTTGGATGGGTTAAATACAGAGCATTAATTCTGAGTATGGGTCACCGTACTTGGTCGTAGTTCACGTCACATTGTCACTTTGTCAAATAGTGTAATATTTAGAATTTTACCAGTTTTGACTAGGGATCAACCCATGTAATTTCTGATATTATTATTAGATATATTTAATGTTAGCCTATATCTTTAGAATGAATGAATGAATACATTTTATGCAAAATAAAATCTTCTCTCTAGATTAGAGTCAGTCATTGAAAATTGTGCATTTTGAGCAATTATGCAATATTTTTAAATGTTATCAGTTTTGACTAGTGACCAACTGACATGAGATTTTTAATGGCTGATATTATTATTTTAGATATTAATATAAAATATTATAGGATATATTTGATCTCTTTAGAATAAATAAATAATTGTATTTTATATCTTCTCTCTAGATTAGTATAAAGCATTGAAAAAAACAAGTATGGATGTATGTGATAAATATTGTGTAATATATTGTATTTTAGCAGTATTGGCTAGTGATATTAGTTTTTTTAGTGTCTGAAATTATATTATTATTATGAAATAATATGGGATATATTTGATGTCATCTCTTTAGAATGAATAAATAAATAAACAATCTTTCTATCATCAGTCGGAGAAACCGGTCAGTCTGCATGTTGTCTGATTCTGGGCGTGTCTTTGTATCTTAGAGCTGATTGGCCGAAGATCAGTGCGCTCCTCTGTACGTCCCAAAGTTCCGTAACGGCTGGGAGCCGCCGCTGGAAGTGTTCCGCTCGTCGCCGTGGGAGACGGAGACCGCCAGTGCGCCGGTGCAGATAGAGTACAGGCCTAAAGAGGTGAGAGCGATGAAACACAGCATCATGATCTCGTCTGTGTGGAAATCTCCTCTCTGTATTAAATCCACTTCATCTTTCCCTTTGTTCCCTCTCAGCTCTATGGATCACAGTCATCGCTCTCTTCAAACGGGTGAGTTAGATGTCTATATCTCAGACACTTTGAGGTTTTGATCTGTAGTAAACATTAGAAAAGAGGCACTTCTTGTGCTCAAAAGCTTAAAAAGCCTAACATTTAGACATGTTTTAAAAATGACCCAACCAAAAAACACCTGAAAATTATTTCATGAGGTCCTTCCAGCAACGAGGTCACAAGATGTTTCCTTCTGATCAAGAAGAATTCAATTAAAATAGAATTTAAGTCAATTGTATCAAACTAAAATGTCTATTTCATCTTTTTTTGCCATAGCTGTTGGCTAAAACTGCTGTACTGTAGACAATCATTGTATATTAATCATAAAGGTTCAGGAATAAAGGGTGTTTTTTTAGTAAATGTCTGTTTTGGCAAGTTGTCATATGTAGTTGTACATTTTATTAATTACAATTTAATTGGGCCAAAACAATGGCGTTCCATGAATTTGGTGTTTTATTATATTTTCATAAGTTCTCATCATCCTGGTTCCCTCATCAAAAACCCAGTGTCATTTTTCTATTGGCTTTATTATGATTTATTATGGATTATTATCTAAATTTGTGTTCCGAAGATGAACGAAGGTATCAATCAATCAATCAATAATAATTTTATTCCGGTCCTCACAAACAAATTTTCACAAATTAAAAAAAACAATACATGGTTACATGGAAAAGGTGTAGGCGGAAGCCTTGCTTATTATTCCTACCCTTTATACATTTTGAACTGAATGGACGACACTTTTCACTAAATTAAATACTTTTTTTTTTTTTTTTTTTCAATACAACCACAATTTATTTATAGTCGAGTCATATAATCATTTATCACATTTTCTTAAATTTTAAGTGAATTACATACTTTAAGTTCCTTATCACCTTTATTCCATAGATGTACCCCTTTAACAGATAAGCTCCTCTCTTTGCATTAGTTCTTGCCCTTACTTTTTTAACATATACAATCCTCTTAAATTATACTGACAATTATATTATACAACTATACAATTATATACCCCTCATGGGTTTGGAAGGACACGAGGTTGAGTAATTAATGACAGAATTTCATTTTTGGGTGAACTATAGCTTTAACCCAAAACCCATTCAAGAAACCCACTGACTTAAGGACCATGGAACCAGAACCAGTGCTCAAACTCAAACTCATTTCTGGGTTTTGGTCTACAAGAATACATCATCCCTGCAGCACTTTATTAAATAGCATATTTTATAATAATAAATGGCAAGATTTCTTTTCATTTTCTTTTGGTAGTTCTGAAATCATTGTGATAACTTGCCCCTTTCAGTGTGATAGTAATGATAAAGCTGAATGACTCCATGTGAAGATTTCTTTCTGATCAGCTTGTTGCGCTCATGTTTTATTCCAGATCTTTCACGTCTCCTGCTTCTCGCAAGTATGCAAAGATCCGCTACCACTTTGTGGCACGTAATATAAACGAGCTGTCGGTGCTTCAGGATGAAATTCTGGAGGTATGAAGACTGTGAAAAGTCACGTTTAACATCTCAAGTGCTTCTCAAAGACAGCAATGAGCTCGAATAGAGTTCCTCTCAAATCAGTCTTACATTGTGCCAACAAACCAAAGTCATTTCTCATCAAATTCCCAAAAGATGAGCCGATCTTAGCTGCTATGCATATTCATTTGACAAAAAGCACTTGCAAAATTTGGCGTAATACAAGTTGTGTTGAGTTGTGTTCTGAAGGAGCGAATGGTTGTGTGTTTTAAGGTGTTGGAGGATGATAAGCAGTGGTGGAAGTTGAGGAACCGAAGCGGACAGGCGGGATACGTGCCCTATAACATGCTGGATGTGGTAAAACTGGAGGACCCTCAAACTATGATTGACCCGCCATACAGTCCAGGAATACCTTACAATCAGGTAAACACATTTACACAGTAAAACAAGCCATTTTTGATCATTACAAATACTGAAGAATCATTATTCTGTCTCTCACGCAGCCATACCAAGGACACTCTCTGGCAAATGGCAAAGACAGTGAGTTGGAGACAAATATACGAGATACATAAGATCAGATCCTGTGATCAGGATAAGAGTGTTTCTTCATCTGTCCTCAGGTCACACTCCACAGATGGATAAAGTGAACGATGAGCTGCTCATGTTGATCAGCGGGAATAAGACTCAGCCCGCGAGGAACTTTAAGGTGGTGCGTCAGTCTACCGTCCCGCTGACCTTTAACTCCGGCCCGGGCGAGGTCGCCTCCTGGCTCAATGCCAAGGGCTTCTCCAAACCGTGAGTCAAGTGTTCTTATAGAGAACTCCTCAAGTCCTTAAATAACATTTGATTTATCATTTACTGAGAACGCAATCCGAAATGATAAAATAGTGTTTTACTGAGAACTGAGTAAAAATGCATTAGAATTAAAATAAATCATTTAATGAACACAGAAACCTTATAAACTCTGAAAAATATTCTGATAAAATAATAATAATGTATTTACTGAGAATTCATCAAGATTATAAACTATAAAGAATATATTAAATACATTCAATTTAATTTTACTAAGACCTCATTAAACCTTCTAAACTATGAAAAATATTCAGATTAAATAAAAATGATGTATTTACTGAGAATTCATCAAGATTATAAACTATAAAGGATTTATTAAAATAAAATACAAATATATATTTTCAAGTACTCATTAAACCTTCTAAACTATGAAAAATATTCAGATAAAATAATAATAATGTATTTACTGAGAATTCATCAAGATTATAAACTATAAAGGATTTATTAAATACATTCAATTTAATTTTACTAAGACCTCATTAAGTCTTCTAAACTATGAAAAAAACTTTATTTTTACTGAAAACTCATCAAGGCTACTAAACTATGAAAAATATTAAAAATAAAATTGAATTTTTTACTGAGAACTCGTTAATCCTAAATAATAAGAAACATTTAAAACATAGTTTATTATTACTGAAAACCCAAAGCCTTTTAAAAGAGAAATAATTCATCAAAATAAAATACTTTACTAACTTACTGTGAAATATTTATTATATATATTTAAACCTAAACTATGAAAAATGTTTTAAAATAAGTTTTTACTGAAAACTCAAGCATTCTTAACAGAACAAATATTACAATATATCTATATTTTTTCCCCTGAGATCTCATTAAGACTTCTAAACCGTAAACATGTTTTAAAAGATATATTCATTAATCCTAAACTAAAATATTAAAATATTTGTTTTCCTGAGAACTCATTAAGACTTCTTAACTATAACAAATTTCTTAAAATAAAATGAACAAATCTTTAAAAGTTTAGAAGGATATTAGTAAATTTGAACAAGTAAATATGAGTGATAGCAAACAAAATCAATCTAATAATCAAAAAAAGAAGACCCTGTGAAATGCAAAAGTCCCATACATGTTGAGACTGTAGTAAACGTCTGTGCCGTGTGTGTCAGGACGGTGGAGCGTCTGGGCATCCTCTCCGGCGCTCAGCTCTTCTCTCTGAATAAAGATCATCTGAAGACCGTGTGTGGAGACGAGGGATCTCGCGTCTACAGCCAGATCACCGTCCAGAAATCACAACTAGAGGTCAGTGACACCACACACAGACAGCACTCGGCACCACAGAACTCTTCTCATCTGTCTTTTCTCTCGCTCTCTCCATCAGAAGAGTCGAGGAGATACCGAATTACAGGAGATTCTGAATAAACAGCAGGAGAAAATCTCCTCTTCCCCCTAAACTCGCTCTGACTGTCAACCAAACCCACCAATGAAGTTCTGCCACACCAAATATTTTTTGTAATTGTATATTTATTGTTGGTCCTTTGTATTATTAGTGTGTAATGTATCCACATACGTTATCTCGTTCATGCTGGAAAATACTCTATATTGCATGAAATCAACAATGTATGAGTGAATCTCATGAAAACATGTACAGGTCACGCTTCAAAATTAAAATAACAATTACGAATGATAAAAAATAAAGAACCATTAATATTGCATTTTTGTGTTTTAATGTCATTTTAACCACTTTTGCTCAAAGTAGACTGAGATTTTATGTAATTCTCAATGATTAAATATGATTGAACAGCAGTACAGTGACTTGTTTCCTCAAAATCTAAATTATGAAAGAAACATTTTTTGTTATTTTTGCATTTCTGTCATTTTATCCACAAATGCACACATTTGGAGTTTGATGATTCCTGTTTTGAGCTGAGGTGAAATGCAATATGTATAGTGCAAAATACACATCTTTCTTGTAGTGGTTCAGTGTGACCCGTACGTGTTGACCGGTGAGATTCACCCGTGTCCATACAGAGTCAATGTTTTCTGGGCTTTGAGGGAGGATTGCATCTGTGGCTTTTGAAAAAACAAATGTTAATAATGTGCTAAATTCAGTCCCATCATGCATGTTCGATGCTGATCGTTATGCTGAATGAATGAAGCGAGAACATTTATCAGCTGGATTCATGCACGGCTTTTTTATTTGTATAAAGGGCATTTAGACACTGATCTTACAGTGTGTGGTTTAATCACAATAGAGACACTTTAAAAAGACACAGATTTAATCAGTTTAATCGGATACCAAGAGTAGGAAATCAAATTAAATGTCATTAAACCAGAAGTACAACCTCTTAGTATTATCCTCTGATAGTTTCTCCCAATGTTATTTATAAAAAACTAAATCACTGTATTGTAAATTTCAGAAATAAAGTGACTACTAAAAAGTGTGTGCCCTCAAAATATTCAATGCATCTAGCAACTATGCAAATCTAAAATTGTAATCCAGCAACGCACGTTCTTGTACCTTCAGATACGTCCTTTATTAGGAGCGCGACACAAACATCTCTGATCAATCTCTTTAAAACACATTCAAAGTGCCACAATTACCCTTCAAATACCAAAAAGTGCTAAATCTTTTAGCAATCTGATTGGCTGTTTTTTAACTTACAATACTTTTAATCGTCTAGTCTGCGAGCGACATGCTTGCTCTGATCGGTGGATTCTACTCAGCTTTTCATTTTTAATGCAATTAAAGTGAGGTTTTATTTGTTGAGGTATGCATCCAGCCAGAGTTCTCCAGATTTTTCCATAGACCTGCGAGGAGAGTAATGGTACAGTTAGTGCTGAAACATCTGCTAGTACACATGCACAAAATATGAATCATTCATATAGAGACACGTCACAATCAAATCAATTCCCAACTGCATAGAATCAACATTGCCCTTGTTTCACTCAGTAAATGTCTTGTTGTGTGTAAAAACTGGGTTACACGTGTGTTTGGGGTAAAAGCAAGCATCTAACTAAAGAAATAAATACTGTAGGGCTGTCACAATTCCTCGATTAAATGAGTACTCAACAAAACATTATTATATTTTGATAAACAAGCAAAATACCGGAAGTGGTGGATGAGAATCAATGAAAAGCACGAAATATTGAGTTTCTTATAACGTTCATCCGAGAGCAATGTGCACCGTTCTATCAGATTTGTTAAGTACATCATTTATTAACTCTTATTAACATATATATTATCTTTCTAAATGCTAACTGTTCATCGCAACTTCACAATAAAACAAGCTCTGGCTCTTGAGTTTGCACGTTTTGATGTCCACGTTACAGATAGTGTCTAGCATTTCTCTCATAAAGAACTGAACAAATATTAAAGATTCAGAGGACATTTGAATGAAACGTTTAGTTAATATTAAACAAGCATGAGATTGCGCTGTAAAGGGCCGTTGGCGCCCTCTGCAGTCGTTTGATAGAATACATAATGTACATAAGTTAGGATTATATTGTATTATTACATTATGTATTTTAACTGTTTAGTTAAATAAAGCCATATGATTACTTGCTTTGATACCAAATATTATCGCCTCATTTCTATGGTGTATTTAAGTCATTCAAGTCTATTGTTCACTTAGACCCGATTTCTCGATTAATCATCAGAATAATCGAACGATTGCTTGATTACCAAAATAATTGTGAGTGATAGCCCTAAAATACTGACATTATGAAAAACACTAAAGATTAATTTAAAAACAGAAACCCTGTTAAAGCTTGACAGACAGCTGGGTTATTATAGTCAACAACAACAACCAAATTCATACTTGAAATAAATGAAACTTCAATAAAACACTGTATACTAAAAAAAAAAAACTATATAGATAAAAACAAATCTAAATAAAATAAGTGACATAAAATTACTTTTAACTAACTCAAAATATTACTAGAAAAAAAACACTTTCTGGGACTTAATGTGGGGATTGAAATGTGTTCATTCTTATCTTTTCATTGTGTTATTTCTATTGTGTTAATTTGATCCACACACACACACACACACATACATAAATATATACATACACACACACACACACACACACACACACACACATATATATATATACACACACACACACATATATATATATATAAAACATATATACATCTATCTATCTATCTATCTATCTATCTATCTATCTCTATATAAGTGTGTGTGTGTATGTATTGTCATGACTTGTAGTGACTGTTTGCACACTGACATGCAAACAACTACACAAATCATATGTAACATCATTTGTACTTAGTATAATAATACTATCCTCTGCTCTATACACCTCTATAACCTCTGCTTGTCTTTTTCTCAAACCCTTGTGAGTGTCAAATGTGTTTCTCGTGGTTCTTTTCAGTGGAGCAACAGTCTAGTACCAGATCCAAAAAACTAACAACCAAAAACAAGCATTGACAGATTTTAGTTTTGACAGTAAAACTCAACTAGATAAAGAAACGTTCCTTTGAATTTTGCAGAAGACGAGTCTCAATTTCAAGTCAACTTTAAGTCACAAATTTCGTTAATTCTCATGTATTTAATATTTTAGTGTTTGGCAAGATACAATAAGAGTTTTGGGGTTTTTACCTGACTCTTTAGCGTTGTTCAAAATGTTGATTTTTGGCAAATTGCAGGGAAACCAATGCAGGTCAGTAAGACCCAAACACAAAGCCACAACAAAATGTGTGCAGCCTTTCCAAAATACATCTGTGTCGATGCTTTTCATGCACATTTATAACCTCTAAATGAGAAATTCACCAAATTTCTAGAAACAATAAACAGGTTAAGCAGTATTTCAAAAGACTTAAAAATCAAGTGTGGGCCAAATAGACCCCAACCACAACCGAAGGTTAAATTGGTTGTCAATGTTGTTTCGTGTTATATAGGAATAGTTGGAGCAAAAGCTTATTTTGAAGGTGAAACCAGGAGATGTCAGGTGCGTGTCATACCTGACAATGTCTGCAAAGGCCTCGTACAAGCCCTTCTCTTGGTACTTGACTCCGTATTTGTCACACAACGCTCGCACGTGTGGAGCGGCGCGCCAGTAATTGTGCCGAGGCATCGTGGGAAAGAGACTGGGACAAGAACAACACAGTCGTGAAATGCAGAAGAAAAACTGAAGCCATTTTGCATTGAAACTGTTTTTCTTACTGGTGCTCGATCTGAAAGTTGAGGTGTCCGCTGAACCAGTCGTTGAAGGAGGATTGCTCGACGTTACAGGTTGCAACCAGCTAAAATGAGAGAAATAGAATTAGAATCAGCAGAGATAGAATTGGCATGCTAGACAGACTTAAACCCAGTGCGGCGGTGACGGCTCAGAATGTACCTGCATGCTAAGCCAGTCTCGGTGTTTCTCGTAGTCGATGTTCATGGGGATGTGGCTCATCTGGGTCACCCACACAAACCAGTGACTCTCCATGAACCTGCGGCCCACATTCACACCACAATCATGTGACTTCACCCGTCCCGGACCAGGATCTCAAACTCATTTAGTGAAAACTTTACATTGTGTTACACAAAACAGATAAGTGCTGTCAAATCGTGATCAAACGCATCCATTATTAACTGTAAATCATTTAAAGCAATTGGTGGCGTAATAATCATTAGCTAGGTTTATGGGTATCCTAATAATGCTGCTAATTGGATTGATGGCTCAATCAGTCTGAAAAGCCTTCATGCAAACACCTCAATAAACTCAAATAATGTCATAAAAAAAAAAGAAAGAAGATAATCATACTGCAGGAAATGGGAAAATAAGGATTTAAAAGAAAACACCCTGGACACCCAGATGCTGTGATCTGACCATCCCAGAATCAAACACTGATCCATCACACAGCATTATAACCCTCTTACACACCAGCAGCTGTGAGCAATCAATGCTCTCTGATTGGTTGAAGACTAACTCAGTGTTGTTCTGATCAGACTAACATCAGTGCTATGATTCAATAACGATCAGTGCTCCTGTGTTCTGATTAGATAGAGCATCATGTGTGTTCTCAGATCAGTGCTCCTGTGTTCTGAGTAGACTAGAGCGATCAGTGTTTTTCTGATTAGACCAGAGCACATTGTGTTCTGATAAAAGACTAGCGGCCAGTGCTCCTGTTTCTGATTGAACTAGACGATCAGTGCTCCTGTGTTCTGATTTGAAGACTAGATCAGTGCTTGTGTTCTGATTTACTAAGCATCATGTGTGTTCTATTTAAGACCAACATCAGTGCTCCTGTGTTTGATAAAGACTAACGATCATTCTTTATTTGAAGACAAGCATCATCTGTTCTGATTTAAGACAGAGCAATCAGTGTGAGTTCTGATTCAAGACTAAAACAATCAGTGTTTCTGATTTGATCATGCTTTTCTAATCGGAGACCAAATCAGTTATTCTATTAAGACTAACGATCAGTGTTGTTTCTGATTTGAAATAGCATCAGTGCTCCTTGTTCTGATTACCAAATCAGTGCTCCTGTGTTCACAGACAGAGCATCAGTTCTGTGTTCATCAGACAGAGCCAGTGCTAAAATTCTGATCAGAAGAGCATCAGTGCTGTGTTCTGATAAGACTACATCAGTTAACTGATTGGTGAAGACTACGATCAGTGCTTTTTTATAGACTAGACGATCATGCCCAGAGTTCTGACAGACCAATTTATCAGTGTGTTTCTGATTGTAAGACCAAGCGATCAGTGCCCTGTGTTCTGATAGACCAAATATGCTCCTGTTTCTATTAAATAACATCAAATTGTGTTCTATCTAGAATTAACGATTGCTCCTGTGTTCTGACAGACTAATAATCAGTCTGTGTTCTGATTTGAAGACAACACCATTATGAAACCTGATTTTAAACAACAAACTGTGTTCAGTTTAGACAACATCAAACTCATTCTATAAACAACGATCAAATTCCTGTGTCACAATAACATCAGTGCTCCTGTGTTCTGACATACACTATGATCAATGCTCCTGTGTTCATTGCTAGACAACATATGTTGTGTTTATTTAGACTACATAACCAGTGTTCCTGTGTTCTATCAGATATCACACAGACTAACATCATCTTGTGTTCTATTGAAATAACGATCAGTGCTCCTGTGTTCTGATTCTTAGATAGACATGCACCATCAAGATAACACTGTGTGCTCCTGTGTTCTATTTAAGACTAGACATCAGTGCTCCTGTGTTCTGATTCAAACCAGAGCGATCAGTGCTCCTGTGTTCTGACAGACTAGAGCAATCAGTGCTCCTGTGTTCTGATCAGACTAGAGCAATCAGTGTTCCTGTGTTCTGACAGACCAGAGCGATCAGTGCTCCTGTGTTCTGATTGGGCAAGACTAGAGCGATCAGTGCTCCTGTGTTCTGATTAAAGACTAGAGCAATCAGTGCTCCTGTGTTCTGAGTCAGACCAAGCGATCAGTGCTCCTGTGTTCTGATTGGTGCAAAAGTGGGCAGAGACTAACAGTGCTCCTGTGTTCTGATTGTGCAAAATCAGAGACTAGAGCAATCAGTGCTCCTGTGTTCTGAGTAAGACTAGACGATCAATGCTCCTGTGTTCTGATTGGGCGGAGACTAGAGCGATCAGTGCCCTGTGTTCTGATTCGGAGACTAGACAATCAGTGTTCCTGTGTTCTGAGTGAGACTAGTCACCACAGACTAGAGCGATCAGTGCTCCTGTGTTCTGATTGGGTGAAGACTAGAGCGATCAGTGCTCCTGTGTTCTGATTGGGCGAAGACTAGAGCGATCAGTGCTCCTGTGTTCTGATTGGGTGAAGACTAGAGCGATCAGTGCTCCTGTGTTCTGATTGGGTGATCAGTGCTCCTGTGTTCTGATTGGGCGAAGACTAGAGCGATCAGTGCTCCTGTGTTCTGAGTGGGCGGAGACTAGAGCGATCAGTGCTCCTGTGTTCTGAGTGGGCGGAGACTAGAGCGATCAGTGCTCCTGTGTTCTGAGTGGGCGGAGACTAGAGCGATCAGTGCTCCTGTGTTCTGATTGAAACTGTTCAGTGCTCCTGTGTTCTGATTGGGCGAAGACTAGAGCAATCAGTGCTCCTGTGTTCTGAGTGGGCGGAGACTAGAGCGATCAGTGCTCCTGTGTTCTGAAGCAAGAATGGGCAGAGACTAGAATCAGTGCTCCTGTGTTCTGATTGGTTGGAGACTAGAGCAATCAGTGCTCCTGTGTTCTGATTGCTAGAGCGATCAGTGCTCCTGTGTTCTGATTGGGCGGAGACTAGAGCGATCAGTGCTCCTGTGTTCTGATTGGGTGGAGACTAGAGCGATCAGTGCTCCTGTGTTCTGATTGGTGCAAGAGGAGTGGGCGGAGACTAGAGCAATCAGACAATGAGAGTCTTTCTCTCTCTCTCTCTAACTCTAAACAAAGCAGTGTGTAAAAGTAAAACCGTAGTGATATGACATATGATTATATTTATATAAACCAAGGTATTTTCAAAAATACTATGGTACTACTGTGATACATGTCCTGGTATACTCAAGATCATTTTTGGTAAGTGCAAGAACAGCTTGGTATTACATGGTACAAGTGTAAAAAAACATAGTAATACCATGGTATTACATGGTGCATTTTGCTTCGCAGCCAATGAGAATGCATTTGGAATATTCAATGGAAAATAAACTTGTTTAAAGCAGGAGTAGTAGATGAAATGATTTTTGTGTACCTTATGAAATTAAACAGAATCATCGACCAGAACAAACCGTAGAACTGTGTGTAACACAGGAGGTATCGAACGTAGTAGCTTATACAACACAAGAGGTCCTAAAAGAGATAAGACAAGAAGAGATAAGATAAAGGCAGAGAAAGTGCTGTAAATTCACATTCAGCTGAATAAACATGGCGAGAGTCAAAGCGACCGTAGTAACCTACCACCCAGAGACCGTGTGAGATCATATTGTGAAAGATCTGGAACTGGAAAAACACGGGAATGAGCAGTGGAGGTCCAACTGAGAAACAACCACAGAAAAGAGTTAAACATCAAGCCTGTGTTCTGATTGGTGATAGACTCAACAGTGATGAGTATCATAATCTATAATCTCCACATAATCAGACACTTTGACATCAGTCTCCTGTGTCATTTTGAAGAAAGCGATCAGTGCTCTGGGACTCTTAATGATAGGAACACAGTGCTTTATTCTATATGCCAAAATATTTAAGAAATATTTAAGGTTTGGTTAATATGTTTAATATGATATTATTTATATTTTATACACACACACACACACACACACACACACACACACACACACACACACACACACACACACACACACACACCACTTATATTTGTAACAATATTATTTGATATATAAATATTTTAAATCTCTATTATGTTCTAAGTGGCCCGTGCCTGTCTGGGCTAGAGAGGAACTGTGAGTCAGTAATCAACGGAGCTATCTCTGCTATGCAGCTGATCCAGGCGTGAGACACAGGCACACTCCTGTGTTCTGAGTGCATGAGGGACTTCAGTGCCCTGTGTTCTGATCAGACTAAAATCAGTGCTGTAATTGTACAAAGTAACTATCATGCTCCTGTGTTCTTTGAAATGTCTCAGTGGGCCTGGTAAAATGGTCTCATTCTCCTCTAACAAAGAAGTTCTAAAGTATGAGGAAATATAGTGCATAAATTTAAATGTGCTCCTGATTTCTACAAAAATCCTGTATGTAAAGACTGCCAGATCAGTTTTTGTTCAATTTAAAGACAATTATAATGACAAGATACACCGGTTCTATTGAATTATCTTATATAAAAAGAGACAGAAAAAGTCAGTAAACTGAGTACATGTCACTTGTGTGTAGTAAACAGGTAGTAATCAAGTTCTTCAATTCCTGAATTAACACAGGTAACTTGATCATTCTTGTACAGAGCTGAAATTGTTTTGATTACCTGGTCAATAAAAACGTTTGATTCATTCAACTGCCTCTGAAGAGTGCTTTCTACAGATTATGGATACAACAATGAGAGAGTAATATGATTTTTGTGCGTTAAATCATTCGTTCAGTGACAAGGTGATCAGACTGAACAGTCCACATCTGAGAAAGACAAACAAAGATTTGGAATAAAGATTACGAGTGAGATAGATCTGTAACATATCTGATAGTGAAAACCCACTGAGTAAACGATTGAGCATTCTGAGCATGAGGGTTATTGATATCCTGATTGTGAGAGGAATTTAGAAAGATGAACACAATTTATCTGACTGATGACTGACAGATTGTGTCCGTGATCTGTGAAACAGGACCTCTGACATATATTATTTACAAATATTAAAAGAGTGATAAGAATAATCAATTATTTTGCCTGTTTTAATGATGCACAGACACATTAAAATATTTTATACACACACACACACACACACACACACACACACACACACACACATGTATATTTTAATTTAATATTATTTTGATATATAAATATTTTAAATCATGTTATATTATATTAATACATATTATAAAATTCCACTGAAGGATAATACAAATTCTTTATTAAAATAACTAATATAAACACATTATTATGTTATATAATGTTATATTATATTGTAAATTCTATGTAAATAAATTACAATTTCTATTCATAAATGTTAAATTTCTGTTTATATAAATCACTGTACCGTACAAGACAAACTTCAGTTTATCAAGTATCAAGTATAAATTCTTATTTATTTTCATTAGGATCCTTTACAATCCCAAATTATGATATAAGTTCCATTAGTAATCTTGTAAACATTCCTGTGGCCATAAACTGACTTACTGAAGAAGAAGTACTTGTGCTGATGGTTGTAAGGCAGATGCTTGATCTTTTTAATGCCATACTGTAGTAAAGACAGACAGAAAGAGTCCAGTCAGATCCGATTGAGTATGTTCTGTACGTGTGATGTGGATGGTGTGCTCGTACCTCCACAGGCTGCACCTTTCCCACCACAAACGCATTGATCATGTTGACGTCCGGGTCCTTCGTGAACACGTTGGGTTTAGCGTGATGCTGGAAGTGGCGATGGTTCCACCAGCCCGCAGCGGCTCCCTGACGAACACAAAAACATCAAACACACGAACAGATTTATAACCGAGGCTCTGACAAGTGTAGATGCTTTATATGCAGCACCTTTCATGACCATACAAAGAGCACTCCTCATGCGAAAGCACATGGTAGACTCGAGTTTGTGATGCTAAGCTAACAATGTGACACTTCTAAGTAGCATAAACTGTATCAAAAGAATGAGGAAGTTTTTTGTTTTGGTTTTGAGTGAATTATATTTATCGTACACATATATTGAATGTAATTGTTTACATGTGCAGTTGTAATCAAGCTAGCTAATGCATGGGTTTGTGTAGTCAAGCTACAGCATATTTCCATAGTAAAATGTAGTCTTTTAGAGCTTTGAGAACTACAGAACTGGTCAAATGTAGGCTGATTGATGTTGATACATGCTGGGCGAAGTTGTGCAACAGTTACATTACCTACTTCTGCTAGACGACTTTGCATAAAAAAAAAAAAACATTACAATTTTGGACAGATTAAAGCCAAAACTGAAATTGCACTTTTAGTGTTCGCACTTGTCATGTTTGGTTCGATTAAAACGAACGATTGCTCTGTTAGTGTGGTTCATTTGCATTAATGTGGTGTTCATTTGCATAAGTGCAACCTCACAAACAGCGCGGACCGCGACTCGGACGGCTTAAATACACTCTGCTTTCGAATGAAATATGAATGCAACAAGGACCAAATAATTCTAAACGAACCAAAAACAGGAAGTAATGACAAGATGCGACACTATGCAACATGATTTGACTACGCTGAACGAGCGGTGGTTCGTGAGCAGAGGGCAAACATGGAGATAAAGCGCCTTTTATGAGCTCTTCGTGAGTTCACAAGTGGAAAAAAATTAAATCATATATACATGCAACAATGTGCACGCTTAGTTCAGACTTAAAGCGATGCTGAGCAGACCGATCGGTGAATGGGTACGGTCTATTTAAGTCGAATACACCGATTGTTTGGGGTTCGGTAAGTTCATCAAGAAATATATGTCATTCAAGCCGACCAGTCAGTTTGTGAACGTACGACTATGCCTTTAGGTTCTGTAACTTTAGGTTTGCTGTCAAAAATGCCAGTGTGAACGAAAGCGTACCAAATGTATCTTTTTCCTTTTTCTGTTTTTGTGTTCCACTGTGCTGCTTTTTTATTGTTGTCTACATTAACTTGCGAATGGTGGATGTCTTTGACCCACAGCTTTTTTGTCTCGCACTGCGTTGTTAAGTCATCATGTGAAATTCAAAACCTGGGTCTCGAAACTGAACCTTCTTGTCCAGGTGGATTAGTGTTTGGCATTACATGTTCTTCATTTTAAAAACTGGGAAAAGTCATTATGAACAGGTGTTTGACTCGTCTTGAAATGTCTCCCTTGCGAAGTTAGACTTTCATCTGCATCTTAAAATCCTGCCTTCTTTTCCAGGTGGATAATTACTGTTCAGCATTTTGCATTTTTGCTTTTACTAATATGAAACACATCATTATGATGTTTTTTAGTGTCTCACACCAAGTATTTAAGATGCTGTGTCAAGTTTGACTTTTAAAAGGCATCTCAAAAGTCTGCTTTCTTTTCCAGGTGCATTTCGAGATTTTGCACCAAGGTTTCAAAATATTGTGTGTTCATTATTGTTCATTATATTGTGTGTTCATCTTTAAAACCCATGGCTAAGAACCCTACATTCTTTACCAGGTGGATACTATCGTTTGACATTTAGCATTTTAACTTTGAAAAACAATGCAAAACATTGCAATAAATGGAAATCTTTGACTCACATGTTTTCATTGTCTCGTGTGATGGTTTTAAGATGCTGTGGGAAGTTTGAGTTTTAAAACTGTGTCTCGAAATCCTGCTTTCTTTTCCAGTTAGATACTATTGTTTAACGTTTCACAATTTTGCTTTTAAAAAAACTTAAATGTTTTTGACTTGTGGATTTTTCAATGTTTTGCGGTTTTGCGAAACGCTGAAGGTATCTACCTGGAAATTTGCACTAGGGTAGCTGCTTTTTCAGTGTCTCATGTGTTGGCACATTAAAACACGGTTTGAGGTTTTGTGGCTTTTTTGCTTCCAGAAATAAGCAAAATTTCATTATGAAGAGAAGTGTTTGACTGTTCAGTGTCTCGCGGCACGTTTTAAAGATGCTGTGAGAAGTTCAGCTTTTAAAGCCATGTCTCAAAATCCTGCTTTTTCTTTAGAATTTATATCTTGCAATCTTTTTTCTTAGAATTGCAAATATATATATATATATATATTATATTTAGTCATTTAGCAGACATGTCTTTTGTCATTATGTCTGTTGTCAATATGTCAACGGTAAAAAAAGTGCAATTTTAGAAAAGTGAAGGTCATCAGTTGAACTTAGAATGACAGACAGACTTATTTAAAGATTTAAAAATAAAAAATAAAAATGTCTTGGAGGTTTTAAAAGCAGAAAAAACAAGTCGAATAATTTCCCAGAATGCAATAACCTGACAAGTTTCTTTGAATTGTAATTCCGTAAATTCTAGTCATCCCAATTTGAATTTCAACTCATCTTCATGGTCAGTTTGATTCAAATTCAAGTCATTGAAATTCAACCAATGACTAAACTAACTGTCATTTTGATTGTCAAATTGGTGATGCTCAGAACTGCTCACTAAATTAGATGCACATTATCCAATTTGAAAAACTAAACCAAAATACTGTTATAAACTATATGTAAAATAATTCTTGAAGTTTAGTGTTTTTGCTTCAAAATATGTGTAAAATGTTGTTAAGAACAGAAGTCTTTGATTTGTGTCTTTTTCAGTGTCTGTGATCCGTCAGGCCAAGCTTCTTCCAGTTAAAACAGACCAGACATACATTAGGCTAAAGCCTTGTCTGTGAAACCGGGCACACATGTTTTAATGAAGACTGGGCAGGGTATGTTAGTACCTTCAGGTGTCCGATGACAAATTTGTGCACGAAGTGATTCCATCGAGAAGTTTTAAACACCGACAGATGACCGAAGTCATGCTGCAACCATCCGGCCTGAGACTATAGACAGACAAACAAATGAACATTTACATTGTTGATTTTTGCATCAAGATGAAGTTCCCAGTTTTGGATGCTGGTGTGCTTTAGAGTTTTAGTTTTACAGGAAAACTCTAAGAAAGCTAAGCTAGTAAAGCACACCAGCATCTAAAACGCAACAGATTTTGGTTACCAACACAGGTGTTCTTTTAAACACAGCTTAACGTACCGCCGGCGGGACGCCTAGTGGTGACAGGGTAAAGTCGTCAGACACAAAAACTCAACAACAAAAAAAGTTGACCATGTCATATATCCATGGAAAGCTGAGATTCTTGTGATTTCAACTATGTAAACCATTTAAAGATACAAGAAACACAGCATGTACAATCAGTGTCTTTATCAGACCACTTTTTGTTGACATAATGCAGACATGCATGATAGTACAGACATACATAGGAATAACACAGTAGGGATGCAATATAACACCAATATAAGAAAAAACCCACAAATTAAATAATGTACTATGTACAGAAACAGAAATATAGGAAAAAATTATTTAGATTATAAATATATATGTAATTTTAAAAGTGTACACATTTTGGATTCTATAAATAAATGTCACTATAATGTGTTTATGCTTCAGTTACTATGTGTCAGTAATTATTGACAGTGAATCTGGATGAGAAACTGAATAGCTCTAAGTGTAACCTTTCATTAGAGCCCAAAATGATGACTGTACATTAAAGCATTCAAGAATTACAGCATTGTATGTGTCGCTGTTACAAAGCGCCGCTTGAGTCTCCCAAGTGTACTTTTTTGGAAGTCTAGACATAAAATTAGATAAACATGTGTAAAACACTAATTTTCTATATTGTTTATCAAATGGTAAATTTGGCTTGGTAAGGCTTCATTCTGTGATCCCAATGTATTTTCCAGTTCATACCTCCCAGATATAGTCATCTGCAGGCTTCTATTTACAAAACAAATGCAGGCGGAATAATTTTTTCTTTTTTAGTGTATTCAAAGTGCTATTACTCAATATCAGTAAGACTTACAGTGATTCTGACTGTTGAGAAACAAACCTCAGAGTGTCACCTTTCAAAGGAGACCAACACCATGCATATCATCCAAATGACCCAAGAACAGCATGCAATGTACTTTGGGTATGCCTTTTTTAGGCGTTTTAGGCCAATTTTACAGGAATCGTAAAGGGTTAATGAAAATTGTGATTATAATAACCGTGTCTGTCATACCTGTGCGGTAGCCAGTAAAACAGCAACGATGGCTGTGTTGATCCAGCCGGTCCCAAAGTGCCACACCAGCATCAGGGCGATGGCCTCCAGCAGCAGGATGTGACCCAGATGCAGGATGAAAAACAGAGGCTGGGTTTTAAAACATCCTTCAGCCTCCAGATGCTCACGAAGGGCTCGGAAATCCTCCACAAGAGCCCCCTGAGAGAAAACGAAGGTAAAACGACAACAAATACAGTCCTCTATGGCCACTTTAACACTGAGAAGGGAGTGATAATCGTATTTAAACGCAGGAGTGAATCACATTTCATGAACTGAATTTTGAGGCAGGAGTAGTTGAATCATTTAGAAGAAGAGTGAAAGCCGAATTGGAGTATGTGAATTGTGTCTTTGGGCAAAGGTTCATCTGAGCGCTGCATTGTGTTTTGAGATTTAGTGTCAAACTTAAGTCAACAAGCAGTTATGTGTGTTTCTGGGAAGTGGAAGTACAGCCTGACAGTCATTCTGTGATGTGAAGGTCATCATCCAGAGCTCACACAATACCCAGTAGCTGTTTTCTGGAAACACATTGTGCAGCACTTGCAGTATTATTGAGAACGCCTTTTCAACTGCAATACAACTCCTCAGTTTGAACCGATGTATGAAATACATGTCGAATTTGATTTAAAAGTAGAATTAAAATTGAAAATGGAATACATTAACATTTATTCACCGAGCAGACACTTTGAAATAAGGGAAATCACAAAATATATGTGTGGAAGCTCGTTTCTGCCACAAAATAAATCAATGGAAAAGGAATTATGACTTTTTATCTCACAGTTATTACTTTTTGTTGCAATTCCGATTTTATATCTCACAATTTGGACTTTGTTTATCTCAATTTTGAGAAGAAAAAAAACATCAGAATTCAATATATATATATGCTATAAATATGTAATTTAACAGCCATAAAAAAACAGACAGTTGACAGGCTTTTTAAACGGTTAAATAAGCTAAATGTCTTGGGAGTTTAAAGGTTTTAAAGATGTAATCATTTCCCAGAATCCTTTTCCTGATACGTTTCTTTGAATTGTAATTCAGTAAATTCCTGTCAGCCCAATTAGAATTTCAACTTAACTTCCTGTGATTCAATTCCACACTCGATAACTGAATTCTGAGTTTGATTAGTGCATCATAACCAGAAAGGCAACACAATCATGTGAATTCAGCTAGGGACTAAATATCTGTCATTTCTGTCAAATCTGTGACGCTCAGAAAACTCAGAACTGCTCTCTAAATTAGATGCACATCATACAATTGTTTTATTTTAGATTTGGCACACCTTAAGATAATTCCTTTTTACTCTAAATTCAAACTGGCCCCTTCTCACTTCATATATTTCTGTCTTTTTCCAGTAATTCATCATGCATATTAATACACATCATCCAGATATACAGTATTTAGAGAATCCATATTCAGCTGACTGACGTGTCAAAGCAATATTTTACATTCAGCACAAACCGGTTTTATTCTGTGTTTTGTAGTCTTCGGTTCTGTCTCTATACTCACGTTTTTCTGGCGGTCTTGACTGGGTTCAGACGCATCAAGCTCCCCGATTAACAGCGGCTTCATGTATTTCCTCACCAGCTGAAGGTCTGGATGAAACGCAGTAAACGCCTCCTGTCACACCAGATAAAACCGATTCAACACTGATAATCATATCTGAATCAATTACAACACTGAAATCAACAACTGCTTTAATAAGTCACCTACTTAGACAGCATTAGAAACACATGCCTAAGACCCCCCCCAGAATGCTGCCAATTTGTAACATTTGTTCTATTTGAATGATAATACAAATTCATTTTTGCATAAGTAATTATTCACATTTACATTAACATAGCATTTTTTCCCATGGTGCCAACAAATTATGATAAATTAAGAAAAATCTGATTTTTTCCCCTCATAATTTGAGTTTTTCATTTTTTTTTCTGTCACAAAACAAAAAGTATAAACGTAATCACAACATTTTGTATTCCACAATTCTGACCTTTTTCTGTCAGTTGCAAGTTTAAAGCTCACAACTGCAAATTATACATTCCTAATTGTTAATTAACATCTCGATTGAGAGTTATAAACTCATAGTTGCAAATTAATATCTTGTAATTGTTGAGTTCATTTGAGAAAACTGTCAGAATTGTGAGATAAGAGTTTGCAATTACTTTTAATTTTTTCCTTCAGTGGCAGAAATGGGTATTTTATTAAACATTTTAAACAAAGGTCTAGGCAGCTCAGTAGGCTATGAGCCTTTATTTAACAATAATAGAGTGTAAAATTATGTACATTATATACCATGTTTGGTCATGATGCCCAAAATGTTGTCTTGGCTTATTTTGGTGCCTAGGTAGATAGCTGCCTAGGTTATGAGACACTTATTTCAGCACAGTTTTTTTAACTATAAAGGAAAAGTTAAATGTACTGTAAATGTGCTCATGCCAAGTGTTTTACCGAGGCATCTTCTCCAGCATAGTGTCCGATGATCCTCAGTCCTCCGGGGTGTCTCTTCACCCACTGGCTCACATTATAAACCTTCCTTTCCACCACGATCCACTGATCTCCAGACTTCGTGTGCTTCTGCACCTCCTCCCAGGTGTACGTGCTGAACCTCCCACTGGTACCGGTGATCCGGTCCGTCTGCTGTCCTCCGCCGCCCATCGCTGATCAAACTCTGACTGACTGCTGTGTACTTTACACTGTAAGACCGAGTAACTCAATGAAACATTCACATTCTTTAATGAAAGTGTCTAAGAAGAGTTTGGCTCACTTGACAAAACATGCAACAAATGGCATTTGATGTTCACTTCTGCACTATTTCATGTTAAAAAAATACACACTGTAGATTATTTAGTCAGATGGCCAAAGGGTGTCGTTTAAATACATTTCATTTAAGTCTACATTGTTGTAAAAAACAGCCATTTTTAAGCATAATTCTCAAAAATGATACCCAAAAAGCTGTCTAGGTAGGGATCTCACGAGGTTATGAGACACAGCCCATTGTTCAGACAGCTTGATATCCACACTGTGAAAGGTTTTGTCAGGTAACCCAAACTGAGCTTTACATGTAAAGGATTTTGTTCATTCACATTAGGTTACACCAGTGAAAGTCGTTTCAGGATCAGGCCAGGCTGAAATAGCACAACTTTCACTTTTTGTAGGCTATAGACTGAAATACACCCCTTGTCTTTCTTTAGGAATGAGACAATGAATGCTCACATCATCTCATTAATTATGCAAAGGAAAGCAGAAGGATCCTGCTGAAATACACGTACAGATAGAGTTTGCCTGCTTTCTTATTTAGCGTTAGTCACATCTGTCAATGTTTTTTTCTTTCTTTTTCCACTTTGCATGACAAACCAACATGCAAACAAAGCAAGAATAAAAGCACTGCAAAAAACACCCTATACACATTCCAGAACTGCTTATTTGAACATTTTAAATGAATAAACTGTTAAATAATACACTGAAAATGAAAAATCATCCTTTCTTTTCATTAAAGAAAATGAACATGATGTCAATGCATGTATGCATCCATTATGTTACATGACATTAGAAGAAAGAAAGAAATGCATTGAGTTGAAACTCTCAATAATACACTCACCCTGTCTGCGAGACTTTGATCACACTCATAAGCTTTGATTGAGATGAGAAAGAGAACGGATGTGAGCTCGTGCTGTCTTATACACTCACTCTTCATCACTTGAACTTGTGATGAATTCCGAACAGATCATTCGAGCGCCACCGGCCAATCAGAGCGCGTCCCTGCGCCAGTCTCGCGAACCAGCAGCCAATCGGAAGAGAGAGAGAACTGTGGAAGGGAGGGGAGAGCGCGGAGATAAAGAAGAGTTACTAAGGTTCGAGTCCCACATCCAACCGACGAAGTGCAGACATGCTGAAACAATATCAGTCATCTTAACAGAAATATCAAGTAAAAATGCTGCATTAAAAAACTCTTATTTTTTATAAGTAATTAACCTCACCATTCAAAGTGAAAAATAAATAAAATAAACTTAAGGAGACGATGCACGTTGCATATTGCTCTAGATGCTGTAAAATGTTGTTTGACGAGTACGAGTTTCCTTATCATTTTGAGTGAAAATCCATATTCAGTTTTTTTTTTAAAGACAACATCGATAGGATTTTGACTTTAAATTGAAAGAATATTGAAATACTTTAGATAACTTATGTTGGCATCACGATTATATAACTTATGAACATCAGTCATAAACTGATATACTCACCATGCCACACTGTAATGCCCAAAACGTGTATTTGTTCAGTTCCAAGTTGATTCCAGCAGGTGACGTGATGTAGGCACAAACTGGTGTCTGTTCTGACTGTTAAACATTTCAAATGAAAAAGAAGAACTTTGGACTTTTCCAAGCAAAAGAAAACACTGCCGACTTATTCTGAACCTGTTTATTTACAGCTGCATTTGATTTGACCATCCGTCACGTTTTGTATTCACAAGTTGTATTAACATCTAACAATACAATTCTTTCTGATGAAGCCTATAATATAACAAGATAAGATAATTACATTCTCATAAATACAGGTGTACAGGGATGCATAAAAGACGGTTTTACAGCCGCAGCATTACTTTCCCTTAAGTGCACAGTTATTTTTCAGAAATTTTAGCAGATGTAAAAATTTCAGCTAAACTTAAGAATGAAAAAAATCTAAATCTCTCTCTACTTGTAAAATAATTAAATGTAGCTTATGCATATCTGGGTAGGACTACATCTGTACATTTGAATAGAAATAACATTCTTTTCCCATCTATTCTATAAACCTATATGCAAGCAATACATTAATGTCATATTGACCTGCAATGTTTTAAAAGCACTACAAAACCTTTGTCCTCCATCAGGGATGTCAAAGCAAGGACAAATTATAAAACTTATCAGCCTGGCTCATCAATTTTAATTAGGTTAGTAATCAAATCAATCTAATCAATTGAGGACTCATTTCTAATTTCTAAAAATGATTTGGACATTGCTTTTATTGGTTCTAAATGCATCCATCATAAAAAAGTTGTAATAAAAAAAGTCATAAATTCATAAAACGATGCAGGCAGAAGGAAGATGAAAGATATTTATGTTCACTTAAAGCAAGTGTTTATCCACTTCAAACACCACAAAAGTGGCTTTTTAATATTGAGTCCAAAGTTTTAACTAGTTTGTCTTTATTTACATTTATGCATTTAGCAGACGCTTTTATCCAAAGGGACTTACAGTGCATTCAGGCGATACATTTTTTGTCAGTATATGTGTTCCCTGGGAATTGAACCCACAACCTTTGCGCTCCTAACGCAATGCTCTACCACTGAGCCACAGGAACACTGTGTCTATAACACTTTATGTCTAAAAAACACACAACTTCAATGGATTGATCAGGAACTCTCTTTTTTGAGCTCCAATGGGTGTACATGGAGATCACCGTTGTCCAAAACATGTCCACCAATGAAAAACTGTATGATGCCTAAAACATGAAATGTGGTTATGAATTGCCACTGTTTAATAATGGACATCAAGACTTGAAAATATGTTTGTGCTTTAGTTGGAAAATGTATATGAAGATTTTTTAAATGAGAAATACCATCTCAAAGGCTAATGAATAAAAACCTTAAAGGCAGCTGGTGACTGATTTCTGTCCCAATGTCAGCACTTGCTCCCTCAGCATCAGGTTCAGAGGTCTATGAAGTGAACTGGCCACTAGGGGCTTTGTGCTCTGACACCGTGGAACATCAACACTGGACTTTGATGCATTACAACACCTCAGCAGAAAACAACACCTATATAGGGCAGAGTGATTTACACACTCCTCAGTATGTGCAACACCACAAATCATAATATCATTATTAATGCAGATCAATAGTTCATAACATAGTATATTCAGTTTTGAACAGGCCATGTATGACTTGGAAGCCGGTCCATTCATAGCAGAACAGCTGAGAGTGAATCATCTCACTAAAATAAGCAGTTTGTTTAGCCTTCATCTGTCTGTCCTTTAAAATACTGTACATTTGTTTATTTATTTTGTGTATTATGCAATTATGCACATTCTGAAAAGCACAGAAAGTTGGGTTGCAGTTGATTTGCTGACATCATCCCAACAACTTTACTTCGGATTGTATGACTAGAGTTTATTTATTGCACCAAATAGTTTTCTTTCTCTTTATGAAAGCTTTTCTTTATTTTTTGTACTTTTATAATTAATAATAGTATATCTCCTTGATATAAAGCATGACATGTATGATTTTATTATTATTAAAAAAAATAAATGTAATGTTAAACAATATAATATACATATAAATAAATAGGCTACAGCAAGTATATGTATTTTAATCTATTAAATATTAGTTAATTATAACCTTTATAAATTATAACTTTTTAAATAGCATATGTTTAATATTAATGAATATAATAAATGTTTCCTACATCTTATTTAATAATAATATTATTGAACAAATACGTTACCCCGTTGCATAACGTGAACTTGGAATAGAGGAATTTGACCGCGTCTGTCTCTCTCTCTCTCTCTCTCTCTCTCTCTCTCTCGCGCTCTCTCTCTCTCTCTCTCTCTCTCTCTCTCTCTCTCTCTCTCTCTCTCTCTCTCTCTCTCGAAACACGTGACAATCGTGTGTGCTCTCATGTCCCTGTTTCAGTTGCTAGGGGAAAGAGACGGTCCATGGCAACGCTTTACGCAAACTCCACACTCCAGAGAAAGAGAGAGAGACAGCACTGAACGCACAACATCGGAAAGAGACAGACATCGAGTCGAACGCTTCAGGAAACTTTAAACCGACGTCTCAGGGGACTTTGTCCGATTTCGGACCATGCAAAGCGGAGTTGCCTTTTGCTATCATCAGTTCGGTTAACATTGCCGCCGGCCAGGTCAAAGCGAGACCGGGATCCACAGACCGGGCAACCGGACAAGAGCTGTGTGTGTCGGCAGAGAGACGTTCAGCAGCAGGGTCTACACACACAGACTGAAACGCTTAGTTTGTGACTGTAATGTGAGTCAAATTCAATCAATGCTTTTAACAAACGATATAATTTAAAATAGTTCAATAAATAACTAATTAGCTATGCAAACGGTATGTAATTAATACAAACATTGGCAGCTCATCTGTTAACTTTGAGTTTACATTACAGACAAAATTAAGCTTTCTTCCTATTACAGTTATATTTATTTTTACCACTAATACTACTATTACTATTATCTGTTCTATAGCTTATAGTTTTATAAAGAGTATTTTAATTGACCCAATCCACACAAACACTCAGAATATGGCTCCTTGCGGGTATCACTGCCGTGTTTGCTGACGTTGGACCTCATTGTACTCGGACTGAGGGGAAGCCGCCTGTAGTCAGAGCACCATGTGTCGCTGTGCTGGCTCTGTCACTGCCGGGTCAATCCTACTGAGTGAAACTGACACGGGTAGGGGGGGCCAGCCCCATAGACCGCCTTACCCTCTTACCCCGTCCTGAAACACACTCTCACGACACACACAGACAAGCGCCGGGCTAGCCGGCCGAGGGCATGGGCAACTCGTCCCGAAAAGAGGCCCAGGACGAAGGAGGAGAGGAAAAGGAGAAGAAGGTTGTAGAGAAGGGAGATGAAGGCGGGGAGGAGGAGGAGGAGGAAGCGGCTGAGGAAGAAGAAGAAGAGGAAGTTGTGGAGGATAAGGAGCTGCCGCTCGGAGTCGACGAACTCTTGGCGAGCGGAGATCCGGTGTTGGACTTAAGCTACTACAAGTTCCGTCGCCTTCCTCGTCAAGTCCTGGATCTGGAGTACCTGGAGAAGCTCTACGTCTGTGGAAACCGTCTCCGCGACATTCCTAAGGGTATCTTGCGGCTGCAGGGTTTGCGTACCCTGGCGCTCGACTTCAATAAGCTTGAAGACGTTCCTCTTTCGGTGTGCCAGTTGACTAATCTCACCTGTCTTTACCTGGGAAGTAACCGGCTGATGAGCCTCCCCCCGGAAGTGAAGAACCTCCAGAACTTACGTTGCCTCTGGGTGGAGAGCAACTACATCCAGCGATTCCCCAAGCAGTTGTACGACCTTCCCAATTTGCGCTCACTGCAGATTGGGGACAACCGTCTGTGCACCCTTCCCTCGGACCTATGGCGCATGGAGTCCCTGAGAGGACTCTGGCTGTACGGTAACCGCTTTCAGGAGTTTCCGCGAGTTCTTCTCAAGATGGAGCAGCTGGAGATTTTGGACATGGACCGCAATAAGATATTAAAATTCCCAAACTTGCATCATCTTCCTGGGCTGCGACTCTTCTCCTACGACCACAACCCTGTGAAGGAGCCACCGCGTGTAGGAGAGGAGGTGCTTATCGTCGGGGAGGGGGCTGAGGAGGTTTTGCAGGCTAGAGAGAGGAGGAGAGAGGCAAAAGAACAAGCTGAGAAGGAAGCGGAGGAGGCGGCGGCCGCCGCGGAAGCAGCAGCTAATCCGGTCATTCACGGAATACTCAAGAAACTACGGATTAACTCCGCCCTTAACCTGGCAGCTGCTAAGGAGAAGGAAACAAATGAGTCCGTTTCATCAACAACCCCAACTGGGGATGAGAACGGAACTCAAAATAATGATGAAGGGGTGGAGTCTGAGAGACAAGGTGTGGCGTTTGAGGAGATGGAGCTTGGTTATGACGATGGCGGCCTGGAGTATGAAAGGGAGGAGCTAGTCTACGAGAGGGAGGTGTATGAAGACTATGAGGGGGCGGAGTTAGAGTATGAGAGAGGGGAAATGGACTATGAATATGAAGGGGAGGAGCAAGAACAACCTTGATGCTTCCTCCTGTTAGTCTAGTTATTATATCTGAAGTGTGTAATTTCTGCAAACAGAATTGCTGTTTATAGCAGCCAACAGTCATTATTTTTGCAATTCTTTGATACAGACACTACACACCTCTGCTTTAAGCATCTGAGGTGGTACTGCAAGGGTTGCAGGTTCAATCCCAAGGGTGAACTGGAGAGTAACAGTGAGTTATTGGAGCCCAGAAAATGGCACTTAAGTAACCCCAGGATACATTGTGGGGCTGTGAAAGCGACTGCAAGTTGCTCTAATAAAAAGTATCTGCTAACAATAACATTAAATTATGGATTGGTTGGAAAGTTGAAAGAAAGGTAAAAAATGGTGTTCCCAAAAATTTAAAATCTGATATAATTTGCTCATTCTCATGTTGTTCAATATTGTGTGAAAAACCAAATAAGATATTTTAATGAACTGTTTTTTCCCCATACAATGAAAGTCAATGGGGTCCAGAACTACATTGGTCCCCATTGATTTTCATTGTATAGACAAAATGCACTAACATTTTTAAAAAATATTTTAATTTACACCCTGTATAAAGGAATACATGTTTTGAATTACTTTAGGGAGAGTAAATGATGGCACAAGAAACATGAAAATAAGTAACACAACTTCTAAAATACAGCTTAAGTTATAAAATAGCATCACTCAACAACCCTATGAATGAACTTTTACAAATACGCAAAAGATTTTCACACAAGTATAATTGAGTGTTGCTATTGTTAGAAGGTGTTTATTGTTGGCCAGCCATTACTGCAATCCTCAAACACAGGACTCACTTCAATACTTACAGGGTTGAATGATTTTAAGAGTTGTCATTTGTAAAAACAATAAAATAATCAACTGTGAAGACCTGTAAAACTGCACAGTTTTTTCATGCATCAAAACTACATTACTGTGTGCAGTGTAATTCTAATTAAGAGGAGGGCTCAGGCATTTTTGTTTGTGACTTTGTGTAAGTGTGTCTGGAACTCAATCCTGACACAAGTGTACTGTTTATAAGAAACTTGATGCTGCAATTGCAGCGATGTGTGTTGGTGAAACCAAATATTCTCTTATTAAATAACCAATGAGTTTGCCAAAAGTGTTTCAATGATTCATGTCTTGTCGGACCCAGAGAAAATCTAATACCACTACAACTAGGTAATATAGCTAGGAAAATAGCATCCATATTTTCAGCCAATAACAAGCCAGAAGTTTTCATTTTTTTTAATCATAACTTTTAATTGATTTACTAAAACTGATTCACAAAAGTGTATCAAAATGAATAAATACCAGTGATATTCACAATGTCACCAGAAAAACTGTCAATAATTTTGATTATTCAGTATTCAAAGTATATTTCCAAATCCCAGCCCTGACCAGGAAATGTTTTGACTAGAATCTAGAAATACTCATGTTTCTAGAAGGCAAATTAAGTTCTGAATTAAGTGAGTTTCCACTAAGAATCCTAGCTGTCTGGCTGTGGAACAACGTTTGCATGATCTGAGACAGATGGAGAGAGCTAGCCAAGTTAGCACTAATAGAAGTAAACGTTCTCTCTTGTCTTCAGCTTAAAGGGCTCGATGTGTGACATTCAGAGAGGAGGTGTGCTGCAGACAGAGGAGGAACACCAGGGAGTGAATGGGTGCAATCCATAAAAGGCCCGGGTACTTAGTCAGTGATGTTTTGGGAGGAAGACTGAGAGAGAGCTGCACTTAATGTGTAAATTATGCGGTCCCAGAACAAAGACTGTAATGGATCCAGCAGGTTTGTGGGTTGGGAGGCGGTATAAAAATGAAAATAGTGTTTAACACCTAATTAACACTGCAGGCGAGCCATGTGACACAATGCAATGCGAACTAGAGAAGTGTAGACGACTTTATTTATTATGAAGGGAAATCTAGGAAAAGACTTTCAGTAAATAATGATTTTGCTAAGTCCATCACAAAAAGCTATTGTACAGTATGGCTTCAGAATTGCAATATAACAATCATATGGACCACTCTTCTGATAATTAAGGTGCTTTTTGTATTTTTTTAGCTTGATGAATACAGTTCTTGTTTCATATTCTTAAGAAAAAAAATCTTAAAAATTCACCTTTTGTGTTCTATGGAAGAAAGTCATATTATTTCTCAAAACTCGTTGTTCCCAAATGCATAAGTTCAAGAATTAAATAATTGTTTTGAATTATAGCGGTCATCTGGAGAAACCACTGCCCTCTAATTGGCATGTTCCTCATTTGTTCATTCTTTCCCTCCGATATCAATCTTATATGTACCTATTTTTCTATTCCAGTCACATCTGCCAATTCTCTAATTCTACTCAAGAAGTGTTTTCATTGCCCTTTCCTCCTCCTTTCCCTTTTCTTCCTTCATCCATCATTGTGCTGTTTAAACTCTCTCTCCATCTCCTGTCACTTTTCATCCCTCCCCGAAAGAGTGTCAAAACCCATCTGTTAAAATATTTATGTAACGCTATGAGTCTGTCATTACTGCTGCAAAGAACCCGAAACAAGTGTTTTGGCACAACCTTTGACAGAAAGTCGAGAAAAGCGTGTCTCATGCCAGAATCAACACGACCCATCACACATACGCAAATGAGCACGGATCAGGTGTCTTTAAAAAGCTATTTTTCAATTCGCAAATAGATTTGTCATTCACATCTGCAAACAGCCAAATACTTACAGTATGTTACTGAGACATCTCAGATGAAGTGCAAAAGGACTTACGGTTTGCAGATGAGAATAAAGGAATGCTTTGCATATTGAAACTCGCCTGTTTCAAAGACACTTGAGCCGTGCACATTTGCGTTTGGTGGGATGGGCTGTGTTGACTCTGGCAGGTAGATCCGCGATTTCTTTGAGCTGTGGAAGACATTGAACAATTGATCAAAAAGTGGTTTGATTGTTGCTGAACTGTTGCTATTTTGAGGTAAACAGACTCTGCCTTTCATTAAAACGTACTATTTGTGGTGTTTACTAAAACAAGCATCACTATTACAATTGCTTCAAGAAGAGATTCAAATAAACACCTAAACATGTATTAAAGTGGATAGTTCACCCAAAATGAAAGCACCAGGCACATGCATTGTTTACGAGCAGAGGTACTCAAGATAATGGCGGAAGACGTGATTTGGAGGAAAATAATTTTTGTATTGTTATTTTTGTTTTCTTTGCACAGAAAACGTTTTCTCGTAGCTTTTAAAATTGTGGTTGAACCAATGATGTCTCATGGACTATTTTACCGATGTCCTAACTACGTTTCTGGGCCTGGGAACATTTTAGTTGCGCTGCTGTCTATGCAGGCTCGGAGAGCTCTCGGATTTCATCAAAAATAAATGAATTTGTGTTCCGAAGATGAACGACGGTCTTACGGGTTTGGAACAACACTATGGGTTAGTAATTAACCACAGAATTTACATTTTTGGGTGAATTATCCCTTTAAACTTTGGTGCAGAACTCGCCCTGCAATGTATGTGCTATGACATAACATAACATAACAGGAACAACACTTCAAATTTGCCTGACAGACAATACAACAATAAAAAGAGAAGTAAATAACAGCACAAATCATGTCTGTTTTATCTCAATTTGATTGCTCATTATATGCATCTCTAAAGGCACAAGTCCCTCTCAGAGAGTTTGGCGTAGCTGTTAGCTCTGGATCCTCAGGCAGCAAGTATCGAGTATCTGCGGAGTGGTTGAGTGCTCTGACACAGTCCAGGCCTGAAGAGGAGAACATAGTCTCTGTACTTAATCATTTAGTGGCTTACTGCTAGTTTATGTTAACGCCATTCTCCCAAGGTCAGCTGCAGAGAAAGCCGTGAATGAACACTGGATCGACCTCGGCGATGCTTGAAATTTCATAGCCTTGTTACAGGCACTCACTCACAGTAATATCTCTGTCACTGCCAGATCTCAGCAGAAGTCATCTGGTGTTAGAAATGTTATCCGAGCCATTGTGACTGTGTCAGCATGAGAGGAGGGACATCATGGTCCAGTGCATATGATTTTGCTCATAAGTAGGACATGTTTGCATGTTGTATATACCACTTGGTTGGTTTTACACTGTAAGCCATTAGTGTAATAAAAGTGGCTAGAAAAACACAATGTGAGAACTAGATTTTCAGATTTACTTATGAATATGGCTGTGTCGAAATATGCCTACTTCCATCCTACATAGTAGGCAAAAACAGTATGTGTTAGGAACCTAGGTGTGCTGTTTGATAGCAGTCTCTCCTTTGACAGCCAGGTTTCTAGCATTTGTTTATGACCTCAAAGTTAGATTATTGTGCTTTATTATGTGGTTGTTCTGCACGCTTAATAAACAAACTACAGATGGTTCAAAATGCAGCAGCTAGAGTTATTACTAGCACCAGGAAGTATGACCACATTAGCCCGGTTCTGTCAACACTGCACTGGCTCCCCATTAAACATCGTATAGACTTTAAAATCTTGTTAATTACTTATAAAGCCCTGAGTGGTTTAGCTCCTCAGTACTTGAGCGAGCTCTTATCGCAGTATAGTCCTCCACGTCCACTGCGTTCTCAAAACTCTGGCCATTTGATAAAAATTACATCGTAAGAAGATTGACATCTACGCTAATATTAGTCTGTTTATTTCTTGTTCCGAGGTCACTGCAGCCACCCGATCCAGTCCGTATCCAGATCAGATGATCACCACAGTCACCAGATCCAGTCCGTATCCAGATCAGATGATCACTGCAGCCACCAGATCCAGTCCGTACCCAGATCAGATGATCACTGCAGTCACCCGATCCAGTCTGTATCCAGATCAGATGATCACTGCAGCCACCAGATCCAGTCCGTATCCAGATCAGATGATCACTGCAGTCACCAGATCCAGTCCGTATCCAGATCAGATGATCACTGCAGCCACCAGATCCAGTCCGTATCCAGATCAGATGATCACTGCAGTCACCAGTTAGAATGGGGGCAGAGGGTGCCCTTGTGCAGAAAATCCACATAATATGCATGCACAAGCAAAATAACGAACAAAAGCATCCAGCTATTGTTGTAACTGAATAAATGAAGATCGAATCGGCTTGCCTTTGAATTATGAAATATTAAGTGAATAAACACTCGACTGTGACAATGTATAGTTTGTCTGTGTTCTTAAAACCACCTCGAGTATTTTAATAATAATTATAGTGTATTTATAATCCTTCGCTAATCGACATAACCTTTATTACAGTAGAGGATATATATTTCTGCTTCATTCTGTGATAAGAAGTCACAAAAGATCACCCAAGTAAGTTATTTATAATATTAAACTGTTGCTGTTTAGTATGTTATAATGTTCTCTTTTGTTGGACAGCAAGTTTAGAAACGCTTCTCATTACAAGTCATTAAGGGAAGATGTTTCGCGTGTGCTGCTTTTTCAAATGCTCGTTATAAACGGGAGGAGCGCATAGACTCACGGACACACAGCCAGTTTGGAGAGAAATAAAACGCACGGAAATGATTTAAACGCAAAGCTGATTTGAGTACTGCGTGTGTTGAGGCGTAACCAGGGTTCTGCGTAGTTCAGAGTGACAAATCATACCAGCGTACTTTGAGGTCAAAATGCGTACAGGTTGGCAGGTCTGCAATATGTATAGCCTATTAAAAATAATATATACAATGCTGTAAATGATAAATAAAGGAAACTAAATGAAGTTATCATGCAAACCAGTGGTTGTGTGGAGTATTTTAGAAAAGTTTAGAGGATTTAAGTTCATCTTTAAACATTATTACTAGCTTGTTTTTTACTTCATACATTAAATAAAGTAGAAATGAATAAACCCATTATGCTGGGTTAAATAAAAAACTATTTGCTAGTTAAAATTAACCCAACATGGGTTCTGTCCTATATTTACCCAGCCATTGGGTTAAAAACAAGCCAAATTGGGTGTTGCTATGTGGTTGCTGGTGCGTTGCAAGGCAGTTCTAAATGGTTGCTTATTGCCTCTCTGATATTTTGGTCACGAAAATGTGAGATTTACTTTTACCCATGCAAATTTGAAGTGTCCTTTATATCCATATAGTGCAAATGGTGAATCAAACATCAAATAATTAGTTTTTTTTTCAAATCATGTATGAACAATAATAATATTAATATTAATGCTTGATTGCTAAAGCTCAAATTTCTAAATTTACTGCACAATAACAACACCTCTGCAGCCATCAAACGACTTGTAGACAAGCACTTGAGTCACTTTTTCACCGTTAAGCATGGCCTAAAAAGACCAGTGTTCCTTTATTCAATCAATCCCTATTCTCCCTTTCTTGTGAGGATTATTAAGGATAACGAATGATCTGTCTGTGTGGGAGAGTGAACATTGGCTCTGAGATGAGAGAGAGAAGCTTACACACACCAACCTAAACGGGCACCATAACTGTGACCATATGCCAGCTGAGCTTTCATTTGATGCCACTCCTTTCTCAGCATGGCTAGGAACTTGTGTAAATAATTTGTGCATATCTGTGTGCATTGGTTTATGCACTGCTATCTGTGTGCGAGCGTGAATATTTCTTCTACACAATCTGCTGACCACGCTTAAGCAGCGCTTCCTGGTCTTGCATTCAGTCTTACATCAATAATTACGTTGCTCATTAGTTTTTACATAATGTGCTCAAAATTATTGCTGATGATAATTATTCTCAGCTAAATGCATTAATAGTGTTAAGGGTATGTTAAAATCACTAACCCTAAGTATGATGCACCTATAAATATAATTTTGTCTGAAAATGTCAAGTAGAAATGATCAGGCTAAATTGGACAATATTGTGTTTAAATGAATATTTCAGGTTTATTGTGAAGATAGGACATTAAATCCACTAAGATTAAACCTGTGTGAAAGAGAGAGACAAGCAGAGGATGTTATTAACAAGCATTGAGGTGTACAGGAATACAAGTACGCGAGGTGTTTATGTGTGTACCTATCTGTGTCTCGTCCACTGTACCCGCTTTCTCTGTGTTCCTGTATGCCTGATCTCTGCTGCACCACTGACGATTTGTCACAAAACCTGCAACAAATATAAGGACGAAACCTCATTCTAACCAATCAGGATACACTCATCCACCCCAGCAACCAATCAGAACACACTGAAACCAATGTAATGCAGTAGATGCCCATGTCTACAAGGCACAGACAGTCAGTTCAAATAAATGAGCAATCCGTTTTGCCAGTCAAACACTAGGAACAGACACAGAGATAGACAGACATGACTCACTTGCTTTGGTAGTGTGTGAGGAAGTGTTGCGGGTCGGCTGGTGTATGTGAGAGGCTTGTGATGTTGGGGGCGTTCAGGACGAATCCCGATGAGCCCTGTAGAATACAGAACAGCCAGTACACAACACTATTCCAGAAATACCTCTTAAAGCAGCAGTGGCAGTCCCCAAATATATCAGATTTACAATCATCTTTTTAGTGGATGACTGTTCAAAGTGTTGTTGAGGTGAACCGTGTCATCTTTGAGTGCTTTTGTGACATTAAATCAGAGCTGGCACAGAACAGGCTGTCTTCCAAATAGCTTTTCTAGGAAGAAGAGCACGTTTTGCTCTTTTTTTTTTACTCGTAGGAGAAATTAATTTACAGATTTAGTTCACACTCTTGTCATTACAAACCTACACTGTTAGAATAAAAAGTACAAAAGCTGTCACTTGGACAGAACTCTTTCAAAGGGTACTGATATGTAACATATGTAAGGGATAATGCAACCTAACATTTTTCCATAATTTACTCACCCTTGTGTTGTTCCAAACCTGTATGAATTTCTTTATTCTGTAGAACACGAAAGAAGATATTTTGAAGAATGTTGGTAACCATACAGTTGCTATTGATTTCCATCGTATTTTCTCCCATACCATGGAAGTCAATGGGGACCAGCAACTGTTTGGTTATTAACATTATTCAAAGTATCTTTTTTTAGCTAAAGAAAGAAACTAAAAAAGGTTTGGAACAGCTTGAGGGTGAATAAATGATGACAGAATTTAACATACGGAATTATATTATTTTCAATATATTTAAAATAAATATAAATATACAACAAATATATTTGCTAAAATACGTTTCAACATTTATTTATACAAATATAATTTTTTTTTGGGCTAAAATACGTTTCAAAATTGATGTAAATATATTTTCTACCAATATATTTTGGGACATTTTTTGTATATTTTTGAAAAAAAAAATGTTATATATGTATAAATATATATTTAGAAAAAATATATTTTGACCTCTATATATTTCAGTCAAAGAAAATGCATTCACATTATATTTGAACAGTCATAGCCAAACAAAAAAATGGCAGTTTTCACCATTACACAAATCTAGAGGCCAAAGTATATTGGTTTTATTTACCATTGGCCCAATGGACCATCGAGCTGCAGCCGTTCTAGTCTTCTGTCCGCTGTCTTCACTAACGGGACACTGCAGAGAGGTCTGTGGGCAGAACATCCAATAAACCCTGATCCTTGACCAGAGAACTTGTTGTAGTCTTAATTGAAGAGTTTATCTAGAGAGAGACACTCACTGAACTGGTCAGAGGCCTCTGGGTTTCTCGTGTAAATCCAGTTTCTCGAAGTGCTCGGGAGGCAAGTTTTGGTAATGCTTCACTGCCCTAATACACACACACACACACACACACACACACACACACACACATTAAAAAGGCTACAGACCTCATCCAGCTGACGCACATCTTCAAAATGGTTGAGATGTTGATGGACAGAGTAATAGCAGAGAAACAGAGACCACCTGTAGGAAACATCCGGGAAGGAAGTCAGTCCTCATCACACTTCCCTGTGTCCTGCGAGCGTCATCCTGACAACCATTATTACCCAATCAGAGCAGAGAGTTAGCATAACATCGGAAAAAGGATTTCAATGTGTTATTCTCATCATGAATACAGCATGGAACATTGCAGTTAAAAACATCTTGACAATGACTTTGCTACACACACACACACACACACACACACACACACACACACACACACACACCATGTTAATATTTTGAGGGAGGAAGGTGTTCGGATGTAGATTGGCTTCCTTAGTGTATCCACTATCTTCTATGGGTCCAACTAAAACACAAACGCACTGATCTGAAACACCTGGAATGCAACATCAATCCATAAAGAACCATTATTTTTAAACCCCAACACTTACCCAAAACTCTGAGGCGGTGAGGAATGTAAGTGCCTTTATATTCAGGCTGACAGGACGTTTCTTTCTAAGAGACAGAGAGAGAGAAAGTAAAAGCACAATGAGGCCAGGGTGAAGTGACATGGCCCAATGCCCATGAAACCTGCTGAGTATCTATGTGTGTGTCTTTGGCTCTCACAGGTCTTGGCTGAGCTTGCAACTGCAAATATCCGCTCTCTCTGTGTCTGGACCCCGAACGGGCCAAAGGCTCCGTCCCATCGGGCAGAACCAGACGCTGGTAATGACGCTTCGTTTGAGACTCAAAACTGTCCAACAGTGAGAGACTAAGAGAAAAGGAAAAGTATATGATTTAGTGAGGTGCAAAAAGGCTTTGGAGTGTACAGTATGTGTGATTTCGAACACACACACAATCTGGGTCTTACCCAAACTGTGGATTATCATAGCGGTCCAGGCTGGAGCTGTAGTACAGAACAGGACGGTGGTTGGCAGAGTAACCCGTCCCAAAATGATGACCTAGACATGACTGGAATAACTCCTTACCTGGATAAAAGAGGACACAACTCATGACAGATTCAACATCCTACGATTTATTCCACAACACAAATACATCTTTACAGGATATCTACAGCTGAAATAAGGATGCACCAATATAGACATTTTGGCTAATAATTATTTATGATGACTGATATGATAAATCTATATATATACGGTCCTGTAGATTTGCATTATATAATATTAAGAAGATCAGGCCCTTTCTCTGGGAACATGCAACACAACTCCTTGTTCAGGCTCTTGTTCTGTCCACACTTGACTATTGCAATGCTCTCTTGGCAGGTCTTCCAGTCAGTTCCATCAAACCTCTACAATTAATCCAAAACGCTGCTGCAAGATTAATCTTTAATGAGCCGAAAAGTACGCACGTCACACCTCTGTTCATCAATTTGCACTGGCTACCAATAGCTGCTCAATGCATTAAATTCAAGGCATTAATGTTTGCCTACAGAACCACCTCTTTACCTAAATTCATTACTTCAGACTTATATTCCCTCTAGAAGCTTGCATTCTGCAAGTGACCGACGCATCACTGTACCATCCCAAAGAGCCACGAAATCACTTTCACAGACTTTTACATTAACTGTTCCCATCTGGTGGAATAACCTCAAACTCAATCAGAGCAGCTGAGTCCTTACCATCTTCAAGAAACGGCTAAAAACACATCTCTTCCAACTTTATTTGACCCTCTAACTCTAGCACTCTCTATTCTAATTCTATTTGATCTAATCTGTCTTCTTTTTATTTAAAAAATACAAATATTTGACCCTCTATTAATTGCATATTTATTCTCTAACAGCTAGCTTTTCTTGTAAAACTAACACTAAGGTTCATTTTTCTACATTTACGCATTTAGCAGACGCTTTTATCCAAAGCGACTTACAATTACATTGTTTATACATTTTCATTAGTATGTGTGTTCCCTGGGAATCGAACCCACAACCTTTTGCGCTGCTGACGCAATGCTCTACCACTGAGCCACAGGAACACGTATATTCTATATTCTATATACTCGTTTTCTTAAAAATAAATAAATAAATAAAACCCTTCCTACGTGTACTGCGTTAGGCTAACCAGGTCTTGTAATAGCACTTGCATGTTGTTGCTCTTTTGTTGGTTTTGATTGCTTCTATAATGTCCGCATTCGCAAGTCACTTTGGATAAAAGCTTCTGCTAAATGACTAAATAAATAAATAATAATAATAAAAAAATATATATATTGAAAAAATATGCACTTATAGGAACAGGCCACTCAAAATGCTGTATGCTGTTATTTTTCTCTGTAGAATACAAAAGTAGACGTTTTGAAGAATCTTACAGTGCTCTTTTCCATACAGTAGTGTATAGTGACCACAGGTTGTGGAGAACAAATACATTATACATAATACAACTTTTGGCTTTTTAAATAATAAAGTACCATATATTCATCATTAAAGTAATCCATATGATATAAATATGCTATATATACTGAAATAATTATTCATTTGGGCCAGATTAGATGTTTACAACTCCAATTCTTCTAAAAGAGGTTGCACAGGGATTCTTTACTAATTCTCTTTCTGGATTCTATATTAATCACTTACAAGTCTGAAACAAGAGAAAAGTATGGAAAATAATAATGAAAATATTCTTGCACTGATCTAGAGTTTTGAATGTTTCCAGTAAAATAAGGAATCAAAACATTAAAATGTGTGGAAGAAAAGATGGATGGCTGTTTATGTTTCAAACTGTGGCATAGAAAAACACTGTTATTTTAAATGGGAAAGTTATGACCTGATATTGTCTGGCTTCAGTATCAGTCTGATCATGACAATGTCCATAATCATAAATAACAAACCCAAAGTATAGTTTAATGAATCTAAGCATACTCACTGTAAGACTGTCTGTAGGAGGTGCAGTATTGGTCGAGGCCGATGTTAGTCGGACGCCCCCTGATCTGCCCATTTCCTGCCAAAGATTTGACTGCACCAACCATCAGTGACTGTGACTAACCTAACAAAATACAGAACCGTAACAACTGTACACACACACACACACACACACACACACACACACACACACACACACACACACACACACACACACACACACACACACGCACACACACACACACACACACACACACACACACACAGACACACACACACACACACACACACACACACACACACACACACACACACACACACACACACAGACACACACACACACACACACACACACACACACACACACACACACACACACACACACACACACACACACACACACACACACACACACACACACACAGACACACAGTCACAGACACACACACACACACACACACACACACACACACACACAGCGTGATGACAAATGTACGGTTGATGTGATGTTTTATTTCAAGTACCATACACAATGGAAGAATTACAGTTTGATATAAACAAACATTTTCCAATACAGTCTCTGACTAGGGTCACATTAACACTTACCCACGTTACTGTTGATAAAACATTCATAATGTCAGTCTAAAGATTTACTCGCCATTTATTTACTTGTTTATCTTAATAGCGTCATTCAAAAGTGCACTTGATCGGTCTTTGAACCGTGAAACAACAAAATATTTATACTGATATTATTGCTATTTTGTATGATTTAAATAACTTTATAACATTGAATACGTTTTTAGTAATAAAACGTTCGTCCGTTACCTGTCGCCCCTCCGCGCAGTAAAACACATACCTGTGCGCGCCGTGAGGTGCTCTTTTATCCTCGCGCTGGTTACCAGGTAACCGTTACCAAGACAACAATAGGCGCGTTCGACTTTAAGCGGCGCTGCGCAGAATGATCAGTGTATGACATCAAAGTATCGCGAGAGCGATACGAGAGCAGGTGGTTCCTATGCTTTCGAATGGCTCTCGCGGTACTTGATGTCATACACTGATCATTCTGCGCAGCGCCGCTTAAAGTCGAACGCGCCTAAAGGCAGCACGAGCTTGTCACGTGACATGCGTGTGACACGACGCGGGAAGGTGAGTTAACGGCTTTACAGTACATCACACGACTGTTCAACAAGAAGTTTAAATAATATTCACATACAAACTTTATCTGGTGGAGATTAAAGGTAAGAGACATTACAAAGTAGAAAGGGAGAATTTATCATGGCCTACGAAGACAAATGATGACTACACTACAGTAACCACAGACTACACTAATATATCAACCCTTACGAAAATTAACCAGTGTTTTACTACAAATAAAACACAGAAGCGTGGTTATTAAACCATGGTAACCTCAAATTATCCATGGTTTTGCTACACTAAGCATAGTTTAATCATGGCATTTGTAGTAAAACTTTGCTTATGCAAATGGTAACAAACAATATTAACAATGGTTACTAGAGTGAACAATGGTCACTGCACTTTTAATATAACAAAACAATGGTTCATTTTTCTTAAGGTAGGCCTAAGTTATTACTAGATAGATAAAATCTTCGCTATAAAACAACCTGACATGAAGACTGAATACTGACTTGACAAACAGCCCTTAAGAAAATGAACCATGGTTTTACAATAGTACAATTTTAGTAAAACATTTTGGCGTGCTGATTAACGTTTGTATAACCACAGTTTTACTACAAAATACCATGGTTAGTGTAGAAACACATGGTTCATTTGTGGTTACCATGGTTTAAGTATAGTAACAATGCTACCTGTATTTATCTGTACTAAAACCATGGTTAATTTTGTGAAGGGATACTTGCTCAGTGATCATGACCATGTTAATATACCAAGTTATTTCAAATTGATTGATATACATTTAATTGGTTACATTACCCTACATTTAAATTGCTAAAAACAAATACATTTTAAATTGCATATGAGAAAGAAGTTGTGGATAGGAGCCTAGTTCACAAAACAATATTCACTCATTTTCTGCACTCAACATATCTCATAACTGCTTGAATCTTCTTGAGAGTTTACCTGAGATGCTGCACGTCACCAGATATTATCCAGCGTCACTTTGACGTCACTTCAACAGATGTGGAGACGGGTAAATAGTTCAGTCACACAGCTCTTGGGGAATGTGGATGTATGTGTCCACGTGGTGGCGCTGTTGTGCTATTCAAATGAAGTACTGGACGTGTGTCTGCAGCCTTGTCACTTCACGCCCTTTGTTTCACATCATCATCATTATTTTGTTCAATGTCCCATGATGCACATACACTATATTGCCAAATGTATTGGGTCATCCCTTCTAATGAAAGGTTTGACTACTTTAGTCATTTCCATGGGTGCAAATCTTAATGTTTAAGCATATAATGATATTCTAGGGAATTGTGCGCTTCTAATTTTGGACAGGAGCCTTTTCTGTAACATGACAGTGTCTCTGTGTATAAGACAAGAATCAAAGAGAGATGATTATTCAGTCAGTGTGGAAGAACTTGACTGGTCTGCAGAAAGCAGCTGAACACCTCTGGTGTGACTTTAAATGAGCCGAAAACTCATCACCAAACACCAATGACTTGTACAGATGGGTACAGTCATTTCATACACTTCAAAACTGTTGCAACAGAGGTGGAAATACATTTTTTAAGTACATGAATTATGTTTCCATCTTTGTTGCCACAATTTGGAAGTGCCTTTTTCTCTTCTAAAGAAGGGGGTGTCCCAGTACTTTTGGCCATATAATGAATGTACAAGTCATTGGTGTTTGGCGATGAGTTTTGGCTCAGGTTCATTTAAAGTCACACCAGATGTGTTCAGCTGATTAGGACTGTCTTTCTGCAGACCAGTCAAGTTCTTCCACACTGACTGAATCATCATTTCTCTTTGATTCTTGTCTTATACACAGAGACTGTCATGTTACAGTAGAAAAGGGTTCTGTCCAAACTGTTGCTGTAAAATTAGAAGCACACAATTCCCTAGAATATCATTATATGCTTAAACATTAAGATTTGTACTCATGGATATTACTAAAGTAGTCAAACCTTTCATTAGAAGGGGGGATCCAATACTTTTGGCAATATAGTGTATGTCTAATATTTACAGTGTTGAGAGTGCGCTTATATATTATTATCAGATCCCAGACGTAGTTAACAATTCTATACAGTCTGTGTGGCCTTATCCGTGTCACAGCTGAATTCATTTGCATAATCACCATGGCCTCCCCGTGAGTACAGCAATAACACATCACGCATTAACATTACTCTTCACTCTGGAAAGATAAAGTCAAATCCATCATTGCAGCGGCTATCAGCATGTCTCCGCTGTCTACCTGTCTTCCACATTAATTCTGTCTCACCTTCACTGACAGGGCATCGTCGCTCCTGTCTACCAGAGAGCGAATGCGAAATATTGCTTCTGCAGGGTGGCCTGTCGCTCTCATAGGAGCCGGGCCGAGGCGTTTATTGAGTAGTGCGTGTAGGCATGACTGCCCTTGCGAATAACGGCACTGTTTGGTTTGCTCATGTGTCTGTGACCAAAAAACTCTCTTCCTTTTCTGCAGTCATCTCTTCAAATGGATTAATCTTTGTGGCATGCAACAGGAGATGTGGAACGGTAGGGGTGTGAATCGGCACTGGTTTCACGATTCAATTCGATTATCATCAACAATTCGATTCAAATTAATTTTGTGCATTTTATTATATAAGCAAGCTACTTTTACAAATAATTGTTAAGAAGATTGTTAAGGTAGGTTCGGGTAAGTTATAGAGCTTTTTTACAATGCCTAGATAAGTGCTCACCAGACGGAGGTGCACTTTGGATCTAATCTACACCTTTAAACTCCCAGAAATGTATTGGTTGATGGACAAACTTGTGCACCCTTAGGGACCAGCCTAACCACCTCAAAAATAGCTTTGAAAAACATTTATCACTGTTTGTCAGGGTTAAACGAAGCTTTCCCTGCAAGGTGAGAGTTGGGTGCTTAAATTTTCATGACACCATGGAAAAAAAATCAAAACTATAACCACTAGTTCTTTAATATGACATGATATCAAAGTAAAACATGATATTCAATATTGGCATTCCATTCCTGAGTTGCAAGTTTGCCAAAATGTTCCTAAATAACTGTTTGGCGATTGGTTAACATTAACTAGTGGGCCGTGTGGCCTAACTCACATCAACCGAAAATGAAAATCTTTTATTAAAGATTACAAAGTGCACAGCAAGACCAGTATTAGGAAAGCAAAAGGGGTACATTTTGATTTCATGTTGAATTCAAACTTGCCGAATTATTATTCATGAATACTTTACAATATTAATATGATCTATTATTAATTTAGAGACTATATAAATGTACTTTTAAGAATGTATTTATTTTAAGAATGCAAAAGATTAAACCTAAAACAATGCTTTTCCCTTATACGTTCACATGACTTTTAAAAATGCTCCTGGACATGTTATTTGTCAACTGCCCAGCTGTATTTACTGAAAAGGCCCCTGGTTTGAATTTGAAGCCTCATGCTAATTTGGCCGTCAGTCAGTTAAAACTGATTAAGTGTTGACTACAGACAGAATGTCTCACTCAGTCCTGGACAGGAACATTGTGTTCAAATCACTGACCCAGAAGCCATTTACCTTTAACTTGGCGTAGCTGATCTCTTTAGTAAAGACTGGCACGGGTGGTTGACATCTGACACAAAATGACCACGGCAACAATCTATCTTTGACATTTTCAACTAAGAAGAAAAATGAGTTGGGATATAAAACAGCGCCTAGTGTGCCGCAAGATTATTTTACCTCCTCGGGCCCAATACAATCGCTCCATTCCAAAACCTAACTGAGCTGCCTAAGGAGTCAGTGTTTTAATGCGTCATAGGTGCGTAAAGTGGCTAATTTTAGCCAAAAGTAGGATTGCATTTATCCTTCACAGAGAAGACAATCTCAGGATGAACTCCAATTCAATTACATTGCAATGCCGAAAGGAACTGTTCAAAATAACAGTTCAGCATACTTTTATCCAATATTCAAGTTCAGATGGATTTCCAAGTATTTTAATCTTTGCACCATTATCTTAGCAACAACTACTGCAATTAATTACATCAAATCTCTTATGTGGAGTTGCTGCCAAAGAAGAACATTTTAATCGAACACTTCAGTGCTGGTAAGGAAGCTACCTATGCAGTAGGGATGGGAAGGTTCCCCGATTCGCTCGGTGTGTCTGCAAATATTAGTTAATGCGTTGCATCGGTTTAAAAAGTGTGCATCGGATACAAATTGACATTTGTATCTCGATGCATCGTTTATAACATATTTGCATCGGTAAAAACCGATTTATTTATATATAATTACTAGTGGATGTGCTACACTTTTATTGTTTAAAACTGCTAAAGGTATGAAAAATATTCCTTTTGAGTCCTCACGATAATTTGCTGCCATCAATTATTTCTTTCATCTTTAAAAAAATGGTGTAAAAGTAGTTATTTTATGCTCAAGGGTCAGCTCAGGAGGAATATACAGGCATTCTTCTGTGCTGATTAAAGGGTGAAATCTTTGGAATGGGTTTTAACATAGAAAAAAGCATTAAATGGACCTTGGAGTCAAAACCAGCATAGTCGAATTCAGCCAAAAAGGCCTGAGGGATGTAAAGAATGATCCCAATTCACTAGCTGCTTCATATGTATCTTCAATGTATCGTAACGTTGGCTATGCATCAAGATGCGTATCGCATCGGCCTCAGTTATGGAGATGCACATCCCTATGTAGGCAGCTCACTAGGATTTGGATTACTGCGTAAAAATGTCATCATTATTTCCCAGCCGCAACCACAGATGGTGACTAAAGGTTTGGTTTTGTGATTACAGCTCAGTCGACTCTAAACTTTTACCCAGAAGCTACATCTCTAATGGAACCGTTCCATCTTTCACTGACACCACTCCACTCACAGCTGGCAGTCTAGAAAAGAGATGCCCTTTCCAACACCACGTCTCTGTTTGCATCCCTTCGGCGACACCAAATGATGTCAAACGTAGCCCCTCTTGAAGGAAAAGTGATCTGCATTTTTACAAAGCAATGCCTGAGCGTGCACCTGTAGAATTACAAAGAAAGATGAAGAATTGGGATCATTCTTTACATGCCTCAGGCCTTTTTGGCTGAGTTCGACTATGCTGGTTTTGACTCCAAGGTCCATTTAATGCTTTTTTCTATGTTAAAACCCATTCCAAAGATTTCACCCTTTAATCAGCACAGAAGAATGCCTGTATATTCCTCCTGAGCTGACCCTTGAGCATAAAATAACTACTTTCACACCATTTTTTAAAGATGAAAGAAATAATTGATGGCAGCAAATTATTGTGAGGGCTCAAAAGGAATATTTTTCATACCTTTAGCAGTAAATGTGTGCTCTGATCTCTTAATTTCGAGTGCATTTTTGTACTCTGTCGGTGTGCTTCAGTAATCTCTTGTTAATATGCAGCTCTGTCATGGTAGATCATTTAGACTTGGTGTGTTTTTTGTTCTCGGGTGCTTCAGAAACCGTTCCTCCTGCTTTATAGCGTCTCTCTTTCTCACATATGCTTGTACCTGCATCAGACATTATTAACACATTTTCAGTAGTTGACATGAAATATCCAGCAGTGACCTGCCGGGTGACATGCTATACTAATTATTAGTACGTTCTGTATACAATTTTAAAACGTCATATTAAATTAGATAATATTTAGACATTACGACAAGACTATTTACCATCCATCCAAACTTGAAAATGGTATAATTTGCTCACCCACTCAAGTTTCAACCCCTTAATGACCTTCTTTGTTCTATAAATCACAAAAGGACGTATCTGGATAAATGTCGTTATCATCAATAAAATCAAAGCATAGTGACTATGACCTGATAAATGGTTATAGTTCACCCAAAATGTACAATTCTGTCATTAACTACTCATGTCGTTCCAAACCCGTAAGACCTTTGTTCACCCTCGGAAAACAAATTCAGATATTTTTGATCAAATCTGAGGGCTCTCTGATCCTCCATATACAGCAATGCAACTGCAATGTTCCCAGGGCCAGAAACCTAGCAAGGACATCAGTGCAATAGTCCACACTATTTGCACTTTTTGTGCGCAAAGAAAACGCATGCTGAACATAAAGAACACTGATTACGTTGATTAGGTTCTGGGGTACTCTCAAAGTGGAGTTAGATGGTAACTCGGGGAGAAGGATTGTTGAATAAATTAGGTTATTATTGTTTTCTTTGCACTCAAAAAGTATTCTCATAGCTTCGTAAAATTACAGTTGAACCACTGATGTCACATGGACTATTGTACTGATGTCCTTGCTAGGTTTCTGGACCTGGGAACATTGCAGTTGCATTACTGTGGAGGGATCAGAGAGCCCTCAGATTTGATCAAAAATATCTTAATTTGTGTTCTGAAGATGAACGAAAGTCTTACGGGTATGGAATGACATGAGTAATTAATGACAGAATTTTCATTTTAGGGTGAACTATCCCTTTAAGCTCCAAAACAGCAAAAGTGCAGCATGAAAATACCATAAAAGCAGCTATTTCCGAGTCTCAATATGTCATTCAATGGCTTTCGTTCATGAATAGACTCTGAATAGCACACTCATATTCATACTTATGGTTTGGTGCTTGATCATGTGAGAATAAATGGCATAAATTACGTAAAAATTAGCATGACACGTCATCGTGCTGAACTGTTAGTTTAAGAAAACATGGCAATTAAAATGACTATATACAGCATTAAATGATATATAAAAATGATGTCCTTGTTTGACAGATTCATTTCTCTTCATCTCTCAAGTGTAGATATTTCAGCACCTCTCTCTCCTCTCGAATGCTTTACATTTTCACACTCATTTCCCATTCTTCTTTTATTTTCTCACCCTGTCTCGCCCTTTTCTTTCTCTGTCAGATCTCTCTCTCTCCATCTGTCCTGGGTGCTGCTGGTACTTTCAGTGTCTTTCCAGGAAATATCATCTCAGAGAAAGAGAAAGAATGCTTGTGTCCTTCCTGGCATTTAAGACAGATGGAGAGAGAAAGCAAGACAGAGAGAAACACAGAGAGGTTTGGCTGTGGCATTCAAAAAGATGCCTACCTTCAGAAGCCACAGAGCAAAACATAAAAAAAGGAAAAGGATGCTTATAGAGCTATGTACAGCTGATAAAACGGAATAATAGCCCTGATTATTACACCACTCTCTAGAATACTGGACTCTGATTGGTCAATCATAGCATTCTGCAGCCAAATATTTAGTATAATAACGCTAAACTGTATATTTAACTGCTTTAGACATGAAAGACATCGCTATATCATTTATTTTGCATTTAACATTTTCTAGCCTATGTATTCATATGATAAGCAGTTGGGTATAAATAATGATATAATTATAAAGTCAGCCAGTCATTATTGTTAAATAAACATCTTTGGAGCAGTGTTATCATTAGCCAAAATTAAAACAATTAATAATTGTTTTTGTTCATTAAAATGTAGCTCAAATAAAACCAAATATAAAAAAAAATGTATAATAAAATATTACAAAAGCACATAACAAAGATGCTAAAACTTATATTTGTTATAAATATCAATTGGTGATATTGATTATATAAATATCGATGGTGACCTCCATAACAGAAGAAAATTGTTGTATTCTAACAAGCAAAGTCATGTTTGTTAGCAAAGCTCTTAATGCAATTTTTAACAATCAAAAATATAATAATTACAAATGTTATTCTCTTTAATACAAAAATGTATCTTTCAGTATACAATTCAAATATAATTATATTATAATGAGATATCTATATATTATATTATAATGAGAATCACCATTAAGAATGATGAAATTGAATAATTACAATTTAAAATGGACAGATTACAGTAATGATAAGTGTGAGAATGTTTCATAACCAAACTGTACGGACCATATTTAGCATTCCAAACGAACCCGGTTTTGTGAACGCAGCCAGAGAGGGAAGTGTAGAGACAGACGGAATGAGAGAGAGGTGTGGGATGAAGGTGTGGATGGAGTGTGTCTAATATTAGTCCACCGTGATGTCATACAGGCGCTCCAGCCGTGTCGGGTGGGTTTGGAAGTGAGTCGAGAGCTCAGCGTCTAGTCTGCAGGAGCCTGGAACACTGTGTTTGTGCTGATTCTTTATTCACTCCAGGATGTACTTTAGCCTCCCTTTCTATTTTTAAACCCTTCTCCGACTCTCCTGTCCCGCTTCTTTCTTCTGCAGCCTGCTCTTCCTCTGCACTTTTCCCCACACGGACTGTCATTCAGTTGTTTTGACAGGCCTCAGCTTGATTATTACACAACCAGCTGTTCAGCTGTGCATCGCCAGAATCAAGAACTGGTTCTTATTCGAAAGACCGGAACCGAATGGTTTTCATGACATTTGTGACCCTGGAGCACAAAAGCAGTCATAAGCAGCTTGGGTATATTTGTAGCAATAGCCAAAAATACATTGTATGGGTCAAAATTATAGATTTTTCTTTTATGCCAAAAATCATTAGGACATTAAGTAAAGATCATGTTCCATTAAGATATTTTGTAAATTTCATACTGTAAATATATAAAAACTTCATTTTTGATTACTAACATGCATAGTTAAGAAGTTCATTTGGACAACTTTAAAGGCAATTTTCTCAATATTTAGATTTTTTGCACCCTCAGATTCCAGATATTCAAATAGTTGTATCTTGGCCAAATATGATCCTATCCAAACAAACCATACATCGATGGATAGCTTATTTATTCAGCTTTTATATGCTGTATGCCTTCCGATGCTGCAATCATGCTGATGGAATTCAACTGAGATAGTTTGACTTGCAAATACTCCAGATAACGAGTTATGATTGCATGAACACAGTATTGGCATCATTAGCATTAGCCGTGTCACTTTCTGTTGGCTAATTGAGCTTGTTCTTGGGATTAAAGTCTGTGGAAACCAACCTTGTTATTGGAGGCTCACCAGCAGCACCCATTTTCAAACTTCTTCTAATCAAAAACACCTGGGGGGTGTTCCAGAAAGCAGGGTTAACTTACCATCTGCTCAACCCTGAACTCTCAGTTGATCAACCCAAACCTTGCTTACTCGAGGTATGTTGGTTCCAGAAACGAGACCAGGAGTAAGTTAATTCAACCCAGAGTATGTTCCTGGTTAACACGCAAGACATTCTCAATAGAGCGATGAATCGACGAGTCACTATGGAAACGGACGCAAACAAAAAGTGCGCCATACTGCTTATTTCTTCTTCTGTGGATATCGCCAGGGCTGGCACCAAGGGGGGGGCATTCGCGGGCCGTGCCCCCCACTTTCCACCTTCTCCCCTCCTTGCTGAACGTGATCGATTTCGAAAGCGAAACCGATAAAACAGCACACATAAGAAAGCAAATGCATGCTTTAGCGAGCGTCAGCAACTGCTCGCGATCACAGATTGCACGCTTCCACCGAACCCCCACACACACACACACACACACACACACACACACACACACACACAATGTGATTTGATAGAAATTAAATACTGATGGGTGTCTGCATATCAGATATGTATTTTATTATAGAAATACATTATATAAAATTACCCTGAAACAGTACCTACTCCGGAGCAGGTTATCTTCAGAGAGCAAGTTGCTATGGTTAATTACACACCCTGAAAGTTACCTCTGTTTTTGGAACTGAAAGTTGACAGCTCGTTAGTAGAGACTCCAAGGCCTTGTCCACACTACTAAGTTTTTGTTTGAAAACAAAGATTTTTCTCTCTGTTTTGGCTTTCTGTCCATACTGAAACAGTGTTTTTGTCAAGCTAAAAGGAACTTTTTGAAAATAATCTCCAAAGTGGATAAATTTGAGAATACCCAATGCAGTATGTTGAAAACAATGGCGCTGGTTTAGTCACATGACGCATATTTTAACGATACATATAATGTTTATATCTGTAATATACATGTTATGTGCTATTCACTTTCACACTGTTGCTACAGTTTTGTTACTTTGTTCACTCTTCATATCACAGTCCTGCAAAGATGACAGAAAATTTACTCAGCGATTGCTATTTTGTGGCAAAACATGAGGGCAGTTGCATTTTAGATCAGTCTTATAATGGTGAGTGTGCATCCTGGACATGTCAGTGAATGGTCAGATATCTTTGTAAATAAAATGATCCTGCAGAAGAATTCCATGAAAACTTCCATCTGTATTGTCTCAGTGAGCTGCTTGAGGCTTTATGCACGCACAGTAAAGTGAATTTAATGTTTTTTGTTATTTCAGAGTGGAAGAGAAACGTTTGGGTAATGCTTGAAAACAGTAGTGTGGACGGAGAGCGTTTTAAAATGAAAACGCATGTGAAAAATGTATCTGGAATCTGGATTAATGCAGACGTAGCCCAAGACCAGAAAGGAATAGGTCAGATATGAAAAACATCTCAAATGTGGCAAATCCAAATCCGTATGGGATTAGTAGAGATTAGGAATACCTCAAGTTGCTAAATGCAATGAATGGCTAAAATGTTATATTTGTCTGAGAATGGTTTACAATTTATTTTGCTTATGCTATCACTGTTCTTCTAAAAATGATCATATCTGACAACATGCTTTCAAGAGCAGTACGGTAAGTGCAATGACAGTTGTGTTCCATACATTGTCTACTCATTTCACCATACTAAGATCATTAAGGGAGCCATTAAAGGGGTAGTTCAACCCAAATGAACACTGCCATCATTTACTCACCCACATGTAATTCCAAACCAGACTTTCTTTCCGTCATGTAACCGAGAAAGTCAATTTCTGAAGAATGTCCAGAGGCTCCTTTCACTTCTGAAGAATCGTTAAGTGGAATCAGAACCAGAATTGATCATTTCCTTAGGATTCCTATTCTTAGTAAAACTATAATTACAGAAATATACGACCTACATTCAGAGTGCAATCAAACTGTGGCAATATGCCATACCAAAATTAATAACACATTCAAGTCTCAATATTACTTGAGCATGACAAATGATTTCAAATGCATTACCTTGTGTGGTGATAAATTCAGCCGTATTGACTTGCAAATGATTCATTGTTGTTTCTATTTATAGACAATTACATAATTAAGATTACAAAAACCCATTATTTACCACCAAGCTATGAATGAATAGTTAAATATGCAAACCAGTCACAGTTTTATTCTTGACAGAAAGCTTGAAAGAGTGATAAACAAAGTCCATTTAAGGCAAGTCAAGTCACTCGGCAGCCATCTTTGAAACGCCTCTCGGGCTTGCAAGTTCAGCTCTTATATCTTTGAATGGGGAAACATCAAATTCTATGTTTGCCAAGATTACGATTGAATTTCATATTTGAAATCACTAATTAAATCTGTGAACAACTGTATCATAAATGTTGTTTATTTTTCTCAAATCGCGTATAAAAAGCTTATTACTCAGGCTAGAACAGCATACGCACTCCTAAGCGCACATCTCAGAACGCTTACTGTTTTATAGCGACCGTGACTTCTAACGGCAGCTGCGGTGACACGCTGACTTTACTGATTAGGGATTGGCTCGTTTGCTCAGAACATAGGGGTTCGTTCGGGGCTTCGAGCGGCCTTATTGAGTGTTGCATTTTTCCCCATTCAAAATTTGAATGACACATTTTGGGTATTCTATAGTCTTTGTGATAAAGTAACAAAATGAACTTGAAAAAAGACTCAATGCCAACTCATGTAAAAATTATTTAGTCTATTTTATTATGGAACATAGTAAGAACTGTGCTCCTTAGCTCCACCCACCCTCACATGGAAGGGTTTGGGTGGGACAGGAAAACATGAAAGAGAAATTCAACCAATAAGATCACAGTCCGCTCGGCCAAAAAAACAGGAGAGGCTCAAAATCGGGAACGCTTTACTATCACGCTGCTGGACAAACGTCAAAGACGCCTCAAGCTCAAGCCACGGCCCCCCTGAAAACAATAAACTCTCTACTGTCCACTACAGGAACACATTTTCCAAAATTCGCCAGCACTGGGAAAAAGCATGATTGGTCCCAAACGTCCTTTTATACACTGTTAAAGGGTGTAGATACAACATCAGGAGCATTTTTAGGAGTAATGATCATCGTATGATGAAAACCAGACTGCGTGTTGTACACCCAAGCGTTACACTTTTAAAAATAAACGTTTCAAAAGGAGAACCCTGGGGAACCATGATGCCATAGAAGAACCGTGAACAGTTCTCAAAATATTTTTTTCTTAGTGTGAGGAACATTTAAAAAAATCAGACCATTTTTCACTACAAAGAACCTTTTGCGGAAAGCAGAGTTCTTTGTGGAACCGTTAACACCAATATAGAACCTTTATTTTTAAGAGTGCACATTTTTTAAACTCTACAGTGGCTTTTTGTCCAACAGTTAATGGAATGTTTGAAGTTTTTTAACAAGTATGAGATCAACAGAAGAGCTTTAGGAAGAGCGAGGCATCTGAAACACTAGTCCAGCTTCAACACTTCATCACACAAAAGTATATAGCGTCTCATGAATAAACAAAGACAAGACAAGCACGTATTACAACTAAACACTGTGAAAAAACAATAGGACTAATTGCTAGTCAACTTCTGTTGTCAATACCTCAGTTCGTGAAGTATGAAAATATAGGGGAAAGGAAACTTTAAACATGTAGTCATAGAACAATGTAGAACAAAAAACTACACGAGTGGTTTAACATCTAGTCATCTTAGACAGATGAGATAAATCCTACGCTAAACTCTGACACACTAACATAGGACTTGTGATCACATGGGGAAGATGGATGCAAATCCTTGGCCAACCGATCTGCGTTCCCAAGCACTCTCCCGGGCGCCTGAACCTCGCTGTGTTCATCAACAAACAACATACGAACAACCAATAGAAAGGAAACAACACACGTAAGATGCCACTAGGTCATTTACAAAAACATTGAAAGTAAACAAATGACAACAAGGAAAGAAAGCAAGGATATAAAAACATGTGGCATCTCTCTGCATTTACAGAAAGCATGTTTTACTGGCTTAGATCGCGTCTATGCTGTTAACCTCTATTGACACTATTCTGTGAGTCGCTCACAAGCAGCTAATCTATACAGTACTTTTATTCTTCATAGATTTATAGGTTGCTTTTTTTTACACTGTACAAAGTTGGCAAAAAATACATGAATAAATACATTGAGTCAGATTGTACATATCAAGGTGTGTTGAGACTTAAAGCGTTCTTCGCTAGTGAGGTGTATCGGGGGGGAATGAGAGTGAGCAAGAAGGACGTAAGCTCTCCAGACGGGCAAAATAATATTCTTAGTCTATTCAGAACAAATGCTTGTTTTATTGGAGTCTGTGAGAGTTTCATTACTAGAGTCGGTTTTTATTGGTCAGCGCTCCTCCGTCTAACGTAATCAACATGCGGTAAAACCTCATAATTAAAATGTGTGTGTTGTGTCTCAGAAGTGGCTTCAAGGCTGCGATGCGCATTAAACTCAAAGTGCTGAGCATGAGTGAAACGGATATTATTGGCTGAAGATTATTAGAATATGTTGCAACAGAATTTCTCATGCTCGTGAAAAACTCGCAAGTGGAGCTGGCCTGACAATTTGAACAATTTCTAATGTCTCTATGATATTCTGCTGTCAAAATATGCTCAGGGACCTCAACATACATTTAGTTTTTTGTGGTACAGCTGGAAATAGTAATATCGGGTGAGTTCTGATAGTAATCGCACACATTTTTGAGCAATGTTAACTTGTTTGACTGCACACGTCACAAAATCAAGCAGGCGGTTTGAAAATGATTAAGATAATCCAAGTTGTTCTGCTTTTTCAGAAACAGAACAACTGCTTTGCCAAACACAATTGATAAAATCCTCCAGAAGGTCACATGACAAGCTAAAAATGCACCATGTGCTTAGAATTAGAGGTTTGTTCAAATAACCAACCTTAAGTTTGAGCAATAGTAATGATGCTTGCCTTAGCAAGTACCATACGAGCAGCTCATCAGGACTTGGATTGGAGTGAAATTTGGCCAGAGGGCTTAGGTTTTTAGGGTTTTGGCTGTAACATCTAGTCTGTGAGAGAGATGGGGCAGAAGATATCGACAAGCCCTGCCAAACACACCATGCAGCAGCATATGGGATGCAGACAGGCTGTGTGCGCTTGTTCTACACATGCTGGACCGCAGTGAGCGTGGATCTGTCTCAGCTGGCCGTCGTCATGCCGTTTGGATGCAGCTCTGTGTGTTAGCTGCGCTAATATTGGAAAACAGATGCAACCAGCATCAAACTAAAACAACGTGGTGCCGTTATGAAACTCAGCAGAGAGTGACTATGGGGGCTATGTGTGTTATACAAGTTTTTAAAAATAACTTTTTCAACTTCTGTTTTCACCACTATTTGGACAACCAGATGTGTAAAATAAAATGAAAAACAATCAATCTCTCCTATGTTAAAAATACTATTTAAAATACATGTTGATTTCCACAGACTATAATTTTGCCTTCAAAAATACATGTTTATAGAAATGCATACATTTCGAAATATTTTTGTATCAGTCAAAACATTATTGTTTGGTTTTACAAACTTGAGAGATGATTTTATTTTACTGTTAACACATGCTATTATTCAAAAACACTCCTTTAATTTGAGGTTTGTGACGTTATTTAGATATTTCTGTTATTATTGTCTTGCACTATCTAGCTCCGCCCACAGTGAAATCTCATTGGTTCAAAATAATATATATATATATATAAATATGTTCTGATTGACTGTGATTTTGCCTCTTTTAAATGTGTTTGCTTTCAATGAGGAGAAAAATCACACCTGATTAGGTACGAAGGGCGTCTGGTGGAATTGTGGGTAAATTATGGGTTGGGTTTGGCAGAGTGATGTCACAAATGATTGGCAGTTGCTTTCTTGCTCCTTCATTCCCCATCAACCCCAGCAAAAACATGACAGATGTGAAAATCCCTCGTTCAAGAAGGGCAATCGGGTTCGTCATCAACACATGGTTCATCAAGAATATGTTTTCAGTACAAGTGACGAACAGAAACATGTACAATAAATTTCTTCCATTTTTGCTCAGTTATTTACAAAAAAAGTTATTCAAAACATGAAATCAGGAGACTTCTCCCATTTATCATCAACATTTATGATCAAGAATAACGGAAAACACCAAGCACGCACACACATACAGAGTCGAACAGAAACAGAAAGAGAAGAATTATTACTTGTAGCGTCGTTTTTAACGTCATTCAGAAGAAGTCGCACTAAAACCCTGACAGGGAGGAGTGACGGACAGCTCTTTAAACCAAAAACAGAGAAGCGCACGGGGAGCTGGAGCTGAAGTGAGTGAGACAGATAAAGAGAGAGAGATCCAGAAACTGACAGACACAATTTGGACAGCAATCTGTCAGAAGAGCCGGAATATGTCACAATCACCCCATGATTGACCATCACACACACCACAGAAACAAACCCGCTCTAGTCAAGCCCTTCTGATAACAGAGAGAGACAGAACGTTTCTACACCTCCACAGATCAGATGAGAGCATTTTGATCTCTACTAAACATCTTTTCTAGAGCTACTATGCCAAAAGCGTCAACAAACAGCATGATATTTACCTGATGGACAAAAATGACTGCTGATGCGTTGAGCCTGATAGGGTGACTAGCTTACATTTTGTAGTGTGCGCTCAAATCACAAATTAGGCGTCCTTACTGTCTTAATTATTTCTCAGAGATAGAAATTAGATTAAATATCATGATTTTTCTTAGAAAAAGACTCCAGTAATCAGTCATCTCCTCTAGTTTACATCTTGTAATGTAAATCACAGATTAGATCTCCTTATCATCTCTATTTCTCAGACACAAATTAGATTAAATGGAGATTTGTGCTGATTTTTCCTCTGAGAAAAATATCCCAGAAATGATTCATGCATCTCCTCAAGCTTACATCTTGTGTACTACAAATCACAAATGATATCTCCTTATTATCTCAATTATGTATCAGAGACAGAAATAGATTAAATTGAGATTCATGCTGATCTTTCTGTGAAAACATGCCCAGTAATCTCACATGCATCTCTTTTAGCAGAGATCTCAGTGACGTCTCAAAATGAGATCTGAAGTCTGAAAGCAAAAAGTCACAGATCTCATTATGAGCTCGAGCATTTCTCATCCCACTCTCTCGAGCGAATCATCCGAGCTGCTGTCCACATTCATTTTAGAGATCTATATTTTTACATGAAGCCTGATTTATGTGGGTTTTAATTTCTCCAAATTAAATTTAAAGAGAAACATCGGAGATGAAGTTGATACTTGATAAAACATGGCCAATAATTGATAACTGAGCAACCGCTGAGCAATAAAATGTGCATTTTAACAGCTGCTCAGCCGAACACCTCTGAGACCTGCATGATGCAACCCACTGCAAACTCATTTCTGATTCGTTTTTCTTTCTCACTCTCATTTCTGAGGAACAACTAATTGGACCGGAGGAGTGAGTGATGTACGACATCGGCCTGTGAATTTGTCTTTCTGATAATGGTGTGTGTGTGTGTGTGTTGGTGCAAACACGCAAACTGCCGCTGTGTGTGTGTGGGAGATGCGTTACGTGTTCAGGCATGTGGAAAAAATATTTTTTTTTTAGTAATTTGGAAATAAATGAAGAATTGAAATTATTGTTGCTGGTTAATGAGCTGAAAAACAATTGCATGTGTTTGCGATGCTTTGGACAAGCGTGTGTGTGTGTGTTTGAGAGAAAACTTTAGCTCAGTTTCCCCCCCAAAAGGTCCAAGCTAAATAATTCACAGTGACACTGACTGCCAAAACAATCATATTGAATACACACAGATGAATGCACGTGTATGGCCGACACACACACACACACACACACACACACACACACACACACACACACACACACACACACACACACACACAGACACACACACACACACACACACACACACACACACTGAGCAGAGCAAAGGTGCTAGTCAGCACAGGGGTCAGTGACCATCACACGTAAACTTCAGACTGCTGACTGACTCTTATGAGAATAACTAAATAAAGCTCAACTGTGCCACGTAAACATGTTGGTCCTGCAGCATGTACTGGACTCATTCTGGAATTATTAAACAAACAATGAGTTTTACAACAGATGAAGTGTCGTTTGTGTAAGGCCAACAGCACAAAATGAAACTGCAAAACAACTTGATTTTTACATTTTGCAAGCACAAAGCATACTGTCATGATGCCAGGTAGTCCTGGGTGGTTGGGTCGCGGTTGCTAGGGTGTTCTGGATGGTTGCTATGTGGATGTTAGGCTGTTCTGGATGGTTTTAGGTTGTTCTGAGTGGCTGTTAGGATGTTTTGAATGGTTGCTAAGGTCTTGTGGGTCATTTCTGAGTGGTGCTAAGATATTCTTGCAGGTTGTTAGGGTATTCTGGGTGGTTGGTTGTTGAGCATGGTTGTTAGGGTATTCTGGGTGGTTTCTAGGTGGATGTTTAGGCTGTTCTGAGTTGTTGCTAGGTGGATTCTAGCTTGATTTTGAACATTGTTAGGGTGTTTGGGATGGCTGTAAGTATGTTCTGGGTGGTTTCTAAGTTGATGTTGGGCTGTTCTGGACAGTTGCTATGGTGTTTTAAGTGGTTGCTAGGGTGTTTTGTGTCATTTTTAGAGGGAAGATAGGCTGCTCTAGGTGGTTGCTAGGGTGTTTTGAGTAGTTGCTAGGTGGATTCTATGCTGTTCTTGGTTGCTTGGGTGTTCTGGGTCATTTTTAGTTGGATGCTAAGCTGTTCTTGGTGGTTAAGAATTGTGTATGAAGTGTTTTGTGTGGTTTCTAGGTGGATATTCGGCTGTTCTGGATAAATGCAAAGCTGTTCTTGGTGGTTGCTAGGGTGTTGAGTACTGTTTATTAGGCTGTGTTGTATAGTTTCTAGGTGGCTGTTCTGGAGTGGGTTTCCCAAAACCAACTATGGTAGCAAGTTCTGTGGTTGCCAATAGAGTTCAATGGAACTAACGACCATAGTTAGCTAACGATGGTTTTGGGAAGTGCACCCCTGGATAGTTGCTAAGCTGTTCTTGGTAGCTGCTAGGGTGTTATTATTGTTGTAAGAGTGTTTTATATGGTTTCTAGGTGGATATTCGGTTGTTTTGGACAGTTGTTAGGGTGTTGAGGATGGTTTCTAGGCAGATACCAGGCTGTTTTGGACAGTTGTTAAGATGCTAAGGGTGGTTGCTAGGTGTGTGCTAGATTGTTCTTGGTGGTTACTAGGGTTTTCTAGTTCGCTTGAGCGAGATGTTGACATGTTGAGCTGCTACAACAACAGACTCACAATGTACAGGAAATCAAACTAATAGTGGCTTACTTATAGACTCTGAACATTAAACCTCACCTTTAACTTAACATATAATTGTAAAAGTGTGTGTCTGAATGGGGCTTGTTGTCTGACACACATTACAGAAGTTAAACAGCTCAGAACTCAAACTATTTACTTTCTCAATATTTACTGTCTCCAGTCAGCAGCAGCAGCATAAGTGCGACAGCAACACCGCTAACACACGTATGCAGGCACAAACACACACGTACGACGGTCAACCGGCTTCGATTGGCGAAGCGAAAAACAAGGTGACCCCGACAGCACCTGCACACACACACACACACAAACACACACTGAAAACGTGCTCAAGTTTGGCTCATATGAGAGCACACTCAGCAGATGTTGCATCACAACATTTGTGTACGCTAAAGGCTAGTATATACAGAAGGAACACAAACACACACACAATTTAAGCAGTACTATTATCTGATTACATCGAGCACATTAGAGCACTCTATTAAACGCTCCACTGATCTGAGATGGCTCTCGGCTGAAAGCAGATGTACTGCGGACCCTTAAATACAGTCTGGAAGACGCTGCATCGCTGCCTCCGATCCGCCTCGGCATGGACAGTCTAGAATCGAGTGGCGGAAAATCATTACGAGGCCTTCTGGTGATTTTATTCAACTTGCAGTTTACCGTATAACACCAATAATACAACTTTTACAGCTAAAGAAATAAAAATACACCAAAATCCCACAAAAAGCTGTTTTACTCAACACAACAGTGCACCCTCATGGTGGCGCCATGTTGAGGTCACATGCAAGCAGCAACCTTCGGAGCTCTCTCTTGAATCCAACACGGAAGTGACTTAGGGTGAATCCCAATTCTCTGTCTTACCCCTTCCCCTTAGTTTTGCGCGTTCACGTGAGAGTAAGGGCTGTCCCAATTCTGGTTTTGATCGAGGGGTAGGGTAAGGGGAAGGGGTAGATAGCCCTTAAAACCAAGCATTTCCGCGAGCTTACTTGAAACCAAGGGGTACCAGAACACACTGCGGTCAGATCATCCAGAGAGTCCCATAAATGTAAGTATTTTTGTCTTAAATAATTTATTTAAAATTACGACAGTCTTGTTTTGTGCTCTACACAGTCCTGTAACTTACATATATATTTGTATGATGTATGATGACGTAACAGTAACCAAGTGTCGTCTCGTTTCATAGGGGTATGTTTTCACCCCTAGCGCTTACCACTCGGTTTCGAGGGACAAGGGCTAGGGGTAAGACGAAGGGGAAGGGGTAAGACAGAGAAATGGGATTCACCATTAAACTGCAATTCATCGACTGGCTGCTAGAGACTGGCTCCAAAAGGGAGTCAGTCCCATAGACACCCCCCCCCCCCCCCATGTTAAAATGCCCAACTCTACAGCAGAAAAAGCTATTTTTGCCCTTCGTGACAACTATAAATTATATTAAGCCTTAAAGTTCTGCATATATAAGGGTCGTGGCTACTTGAGTGACAGGTGGATTGCAGCTCCTGTCACTACCATCGAGCTAAGTGGTAACACAATATGTGTTCAAACCTTTGGAAGTAGCATGCAACTAGAGATAAGTGTTAGTAAAACACAGGATATCAATAAGTTATTACTGAAACTAATATTATATATATGTAATCAAATGCATAAAGTGTGCTAAATAAATGTAATGTTAAACATTTACTAATCTCGCAGCCATAAATGGAGATATTTTGCTGTATTTTAGGCTGTTCTGGATCATGTTTTGCTATTGCTATTGTTACGGAGTGCTAAAAGCTTTTTATAGCTCATGACATTTAGGTGCAAAACAGTCAGTCCTGTTCAAGGTCTCAGCCCAGAATAACTAGTTGAAATTGGACGGCGTCCTCTGCTTCTGTGTCTCGATGTCAAGCTGAGCGTCTCTACAGTATTGCACACTAACGACCCCATGGTAACGCCACACCTCACGCTAACACATGCCTCGTCACACCGCGAGCAGCCGGTCTGCAGAAACGACACGGTCATGACGAACACTCACACATACAGAATAACAAAGCCTTTGATAGAGAGAGAAAGAGAGAGAGATCACAGTCCAGCCTCCCCGAACACGACCCGTTCACTCTTTAAAACGCTCCTCCCTTAAAACACAAAAACTATTTATTATTGTATTAACAATTACTATTATATGTCTCTGTGTTACACCATTAAAAAGTGCAGCCCACATTTCTCCAACTCTCTTCAGAGGAGAAAAGAGAAAAGAGTCTCATAATAAGACGGAAGATAGAGCAGCATATTCACACACTTTGATTATTTTTAACATCAATGAAGATACACATTAATGCTGTAAAACACGCACGGGCCAATCTCACAAAACCTGTCAGGAACATGTCTGGGTCCTATTACACCTCAAAATCAAAAGAAGGAAATCAGATATAGATTTGCATAAAGAAAATAAAGCCTTTTTTTCAGATCATTAACCTTTTCTGCAATTGTGACATTATTTTCATGACAATTAAGCACATTTTACTCCATCACCACAATGTGAAAAATTATGCATTATTTAAATTGTAAAATAGTCATACATTGTGTGCAGTAATATTAACTAATCATTATATATATATATATAATTATATTATAATTATTGTTGTATTAAATCAAAAATCATAAAAAAATATTTATACAATTATATTTTTATTATAATTATAGTAGTATTTAAATTTTAATCATTTTTAATTGCATTTATTTATATATATATATATATATATATATATATATCATGGCAGCATGTTACAGCCTTTAATTTTTTAAATGTAATATAAATGATTAGTTATTTATAGTATAAGCATTTGGAGGTTATTGTGTTTATCATGAAAATATCATCACAATAAAAAATGTAATTGTGCTCAAAATCATTCTTCATTTTCTTTATTCAAAATAAAATTGCTTTTTTTTTCTGTTGATTTTTGGGATAAAACATGACCAGATTCATCCCCACTACGTCCTGAAACAGTCTCATACGCACACATACGCAGGTAAAGACAGGTTTTTTCAGTTAACTGGAGGGTTTCTGTAAAAGATCAGCCCCTATCAGTGCACAAACACACACACACACACACACACACACACAAAGAAACACGTCACTAGAGCAAAGTGTGGCGAGAACTATCCGGCGCACTCTGCGCAAAATCAACTTTTTGCTTCTATATTTCACAGCAAATCTGGAAGAACAATTCTGATTGGTTTCTTCAAATGTCCTTTTGATGAAAAAAGATGACATCAAGGTTGTTTTTTTTGTATGTGTGTGTGTACTTTTTTTTTCTTCCATCCCAGAAGACCTGGAATAATCCTTCGAGAAAGTCATTTTCTTTTTCCGCCCTTGTGGTTAATGTTTTTTAACGATATTTCGGTTGGATCTACGACACGTCACTCACAGCACACGGACGACAAGGGATCCCGAGAAAAAGAGGGACTTCACTACTATTGTGCCAGCAATAAAGAGAAACCACAGAAGAGAAAAGCAAAAGAGACGAGGATGGAGTTCATTTGCTGTCTTTAAGCCTCCAGATGGCGTGAGGTTTCAATGTCTGCGGCTGTCAGCTGAACCAATCAGAGCTGTTTACTTAGATGAAAGAGAGGATAGAGAGAGAGAGAGAGAGAGAGAGAGAGAGAGAGAGAGACAGAGAGAGAGAGAGAGAGAGAGAGAGAGAGAGAGAGAGAGAGAGAGAGAGAGAGAGAGAGAGAGGATAGATAGACAGAGAGAGAGAGAGAGAGACAGAGAGAGAGAGGATAGATAGACAGAGACAGAGACAGAGAGAGAGAGAGAGAGAGAGAGAGATGAGGAAGGAACAAAGATACGGAAAATCAGGTCAAGTGGGAAAGACACGGAAAAAGGCTTGGAGAGGTCAGGGATTTCGAGAAAAACAACTATAAATGGAGACTAAAAGAACCGAGAGGCTGCTAATGGAAAGAGGGCGTCTTGTTTCTCCTCATGGCTTTAATTACTCGCTAGGGATGTCTGAGACCTGGAAAAATACAACTCCCAGAGTTCCTGTGACTCAATCCGTTTCAGCAGTGGCCAATTTAAAGGCTGCCAAATGAGCTCCCATGAGCCTCCGGGTCTAGATGCCAGTGGTTGGTTCGAGCTGATGCGTTCACATCCAAAAGATGTCAGACCTCTCCAGCCTGAGGAACACAGGGCAACAGGTCTATAAAACCAAAACAGGAAGGAAACGGCATCCTGGTAACGTGTAGTTACGGCGCGAACGCTCTCAGAGCTTCTTTAAATGGCTTTGTTGGGTTTAGCGACTATCCCAGAGTCCAGAACGGATGCTAATGCACAAAAGAACCGTCAGCGTAATTAGCTAATAAGTAGGCATTTGGAATACATGTTACCAGAGTAAATAAAGACGAAAGCTGAGAGAGAAGCTCAAAGGTTAAAGGTTACTAGAGTGGATGGCTAAAAGTACCCGTGTTGTGCCGTCTGGCAGCAAGTTAGTCTTGTGCATAAGGACGGGGTTTCGGGTCAAATGGGGTTCGGGGGGTAAAATGGGAGATGTAGAGGGCGAATCAGGCTTTGAGGGTGTGCCACTGCGCCACGTTTGTGCGTGGCCGGCTCAACATGTCCTTCCAGTGTTTGACCTCGGCAGGACCGCTCTTCCATGACAAGTAGATCTGAGAGAGAGAACGAAAGAAAGAGAAAGAGATGATGGTAAACAAGACTGAAGGGCACAGCAGGTGGGGAATCGTAAAGAATTTAACGACTCGTTTCCAATTCCACTAAATGATTGTTTTAGTAGTTTTGGAGAACCCCAGTTTCTGTTGTCGTGCTGCTTTTGATTCAGTACGGCTGCTGAACCGTGGTGCTGAAAACACGGTCAAAGGACTTTAACACAACGTTCTGCAACGGTGAAGGAATTTAGGTTTTCAAGAATTGATAACAGAAACGAGCGTCATGGAAATCATTTGATTCTAGTGTTTTAGTTTTAAAAATAGAACCGATCCCCAACCCTTTCAAATTATCACATTTTGTATTTGTTTATTGTATAATATTATATTATTTAATCAATAATTATTATATTTTATTATATTATATATATATATTATTATATTTAATATGACATTTTTAATATATAATTTCTTCAAAAGGAACTGGATTCATTTTCAGTCAATTCGTCAGTTATTTAGCTGTTTTATTTTAAATTAACCAATTCATAAAAGATTAAGATTAAAAGGTTCATTAAAAAGATAAATGTGCTGCATTTCACGTCTTCTTTTTGTAGCAAAATATTTAGTTTAATGCTGCTGTTTATCTCTGTGTTTCTAATAAAGTTCTTCAAATTAGTGTTTTCTAGTTTTATTAGTTGTATTTACTGTAAATGCATCTGTTTTAAGCTCCCACACCTCACAAATATGAATTTGACAATAATATTTTTATTATTTTGCTAATGTGATCATATTGATAATTCTATTCTATTATTGATCTTTATAAATAAACAGAGACGTGATGTGTATTTTATATAATATTTTTAATTATTAACTATAATTATATCATGTTTTACATCACATCTAATTATATATATATATATATATATATAAGGGATGTAACGATATCAAAATCTCACAACACGATAATATGAAGTCCAGGATACAGTATTTATTGAGATATAAAAAAATACAAATTAACAATTAGAATTTGTTTTAAAGTAAAATTATTCTAATATAATGAACAAATTAGAATTTAATAATAATAATAACACAATTACAGTAATAGCCATATACCGTAAAACATTTTCACTATAAAATAAATGAAAATAAATATTTCATAGGTATATTATTTTTGCTTTACGCTACAGCAAGGAAATTACAATACTTCTTTCCTAATTTCTAGAGATATTTTTAATTTGGACTGCTTTTAAACCGCTAACTGTCAGCAATTCATGCTGCACTTTAAGCTTTTAGTTTGACGGAAACAGCAGTAGAGCTTTTATTTTGAAGGAAAATCCCAGCTTTAGTAAAATCATGCTTACAAAAGCATGTCACCACAAATCTAGTAAAATTCTGTAATCGTCTGCCGTGAAAATAAAGCCTAACTGGCGGCTCACTGACATGTCACAGACATTCATTGACTGTGAACGGAGTCGTTCTGAGGTGCTGAAAACACAGCATCACGAGCTGATCGCCTGAACCAAGTGTGCGCTTCGCTTGGAAACACAGCTTCACGAGCTGATCGCCTGAACCAAGTGTGTGCTTCGCTTGGAAACACAGCATCACGAGCTGATCGCCTGAACCAAGTGTGCGCTTCGCTTGGAAACACAGCTTCACGAGCTGATCGCCTGAACCAAGTGTGCGCTTCGCTTGGAAACACAACATCACGAGCTGATCGCCTGAACCAAGTGTGTGCTTCGCTTGGAAACACAGCTTCACGAGCTGATCGCCTGAACCAAGTGTGTGCTTCGCTTGGAAACACAACATCACGAGCTGATCGCCTGAACCAAGTGTGCGCTTGGAAACACAGCTTCACGAGCTGATCGCCTGAACCAAGTGTGTGCCGCTTGGACCGCTCATGAGCTGATCGCCTGAACCAAGTGTGCGCTTCGCTTGGAAACACAGCTTCACGAGCTGATCGCCTGAACCAAGTGTGCGCTTCGCTTGGAAACACAGCATCACGAGCTGATCGCCTGAACCAAGTGTGTGCTTCGCTTGGAAACACAGCATCACGAGCTGATCGCCTGAACCAAGTGTGTGCTTCGCTTGGAAACACAGCATCACGAGCTGATCGCCTGAACCAAGTGTGTGCTTCGCTTGGACCGTTCATGAGCTGATCGCCTGAACCAAGTGCGCTTCGCTTGGAAACACAGCTTCACGAGCTGATCGCCTGAACCAAGTGTGTTCGCTTGGAAACACAGCTTCACGAGCTGATCGCCTGAATCCAAGTGTGCGCTTGGCTTGGAAACACAGCTTCACGAGCTGATCGCCTGAACCAAGTGTGTGCCGGGAAACACAGCTTCACGAGCTGCCGGAACCAAGTGTGCGCTTCGCTTGGAAACACAGCTTCACGAGCTGATCGCTGAACCAAGTGTGCGCTTCGCTTGGAAACACAGCTTCACGAGCTGATCGCCTGAACCAAGTGTGTGCTTCGCTGGAAACACAGCTTCACGAGCTGATCGCCTGAACCAAGTGTGTGCTTCGCTTGGAAACACAGCTTCACGAGCTGATCGCCTGAACCAAGTGTGTGCTTCGCTTGGAAACACAGCTTCACGAGCTGATCGCCTGAACCAAGTGTGTGCTTCGCTTGGAAACACAGCTTCACGAGCTGATCGCCTGAGTGTGTGCTTCGCTTGGAAACACAGCATCACGAGCTGATCGCCTGAACCAAGTGTGTGCCGCTTGGAAACACAGCTTCACGAGCTGATCGCCTGAACCAAGTGTGTGCGCCGGCTTGGAAACACAGCATTCACGAGCTGATCGCCTGAACCAAGTGTGCGCTTCGGCTTGGAAACACAGCTTCACGAGCTGATCGCCTGAACCAAGTGTGTGCTTCGCTTGGAAACACAGCTTCACGAGCTGATCGCCTGAACCAAGTGTGCGCTTCGGCAGAAACACAACATCACGAGCTGATCGCCTGAACCAAGTGTGTGCTTCGCTTGGAAACACAGCATCACGAGCTGATCGCCTGAACCAGTGTGTGCTTCGCTTGGAAACACAGCTTCACGAGCTGATCGCCTGAACCGGTGCGCTTCGCTTGGAAACACAGCATCACGAGCTGATCGCCTGAACCAAGTGTGTGCTTGGAAACACAACATCACGAGCTGATCGCCTGAATCCAAGTGTGTGCTTGGGAAACACAGCATCACGAGCTGATCGCCTGAACCAAGTGTGCGCCGCTTGGAAACACAGCATCACGAGCTGATCGCCTGAACCAAGTGTGCGCTTGGAAACACAACATCACGAGCTGATCGCCTGAACCAAGTGTGTGCCGGAAACACAGCATCACGAGCTGATCGCCTGAACCAAGTGTGTGCTTCGGCTTGGAAACACAGCATCACGAGCTGATCGCCTGAACCAAGTGTGTGCTTCGCTTGGAAACACAGCATCACGAGCTGATCGCCTGAACCAAGTGTGTGCCGGCTTGGAAACACAGCATCACGAGCTGATCGCCTGAACCAAGTGTGTGCTTCGCTTGGAAACACAGCTTCACGAGCTGATCGCCTGAACCAAGTGTGTGCCGCTTGGAAACACAGCTTCACGAGCTGATCGCCTGAACCTGCGCCGCTTGGAAACACAGCATCACGACTGATCGCCTGAGCGCTTGGAAACACAGCACACGAGCTGATCGCCTGAACCAAGAACACAGCAGGCTTGATCGCCTGGTGCGCTTGGAAACACAGCATCACGAGCTGATCGCCTGACCAGAGTGTGCGCTTGGAAACACAACATCACGAGCTGATCGCCTACCAAGTACATTGGCTTACATAAAATAAACAAAATAAATGATCGCTATAATCAATGCTATTTATTTACGCATGAACGAACTGATCGCTGTTTGAACATGTCAGTGTGGCCTCATGGAAACCTCATGCGGGCTGATCGCCTGAAAAGCTGCCATGGTGTCCAGACCTTGCCGTCAGTCTGAAACACAGCTTCACGAGACTAAGTGAAGCGCTGCAGTGAATAAAGCATCACAGCTTGGAAACACAGCTGGCACGAGCTGATCGCCTGAACCAAGTGTGCTTCGCTTGGAAACACAGCATCACGAGCTGATCGCTGAAGCTGATAAGTGTATATATATAAAAGGACAGCATTTCACGAGCTGATCGCCTGAACCAGGCTGCGCCATAGCGGTGAAACACAGCATCACGAGCTGATCGCGGCACCTCAAGGTGCGCTTGGAAAAAATGGGGTTCAGGCAGCTTTTGATGCCTGACGGTCTTCTTCTTCTCCACTCGCTTGTCATCATTAGCTGATCGGTCTGCAGCCAATCAGCGGTGCGCAGGCTTGGAAACACAACATCACGAGCTGATCGCCTGAACCAAGTGTGTGCTTAGGAAACACAGCATCACGAGCTGATCGCCTGAACCAAGTGTGTGAGGCTTGGAAACACAGCTTCACGAGCTGATCGCCTGAACCAAGTGTCTCTTCGGCTTAAACACAGCACAGCTGATCGCCTGAACCAAGTGTGTGCTTCGGCTTGGAAACACAACATCACGAGCTGATCGCCTGAACCAAGTTTGTGCGCTTAGCTTGGAAACACAGCATCACGAGCTGATCGCCTGAACCAAGTGTGCGCTTAGCTTGAAACACAGCATCACGCTGATCGCCTGAACCAAGTGTGCTTTATTCAGAAACACAGCATCACGAGCTGATCGCTGAACCAAGATGTAATCCAGCACCTGGAAACACGCAGGGACTTGATGAAGGGATTAAACCATACGGTGCTTTCGGTTTGAGGTCATTTGACAGATACTGTGCCAAAGCATAATGACCCAAAACACAATTTTAAAGACCTTTTATGTTAGAATAAGAAGTTTACATATATTTTAAAACTACACTTTTTGCCCGGAAGACCTATCGCTTCATATCGTCATGAGACCATGATAATATCGTTACATCCCTAACAAAGCACAGCATTAATAGCATCATTGGTAGTTTTTAAAATAAAATAAACAAAATAATAAAGTGCGATAATACTATATTTTAAAATAAAAAATACAATTATTTTATAGTGCATTTATAAAATGCAATGCTAGTGTTTAAATTGTATTGTTTTTTTTTCACGCTGAACGAAACGAACTGTGATTGGCTGTTTGACATGTCAGTCAAGCGGCCTCATGGGCGGGGCCTCATGGGCGGGGCCTCATGGGCGGGCCTTGGCCAGTAAAAGCTGCCATGGTTTCCAGACCTTCGGCCGTCAGTCTGAACGTCTGGCTACACGAGACTAAGTGAAGCGCTGCAGTGAATAAAGCATCACAGTTTTGCGTTTTGTTCTGAAACTGGCAGCAGACAGCCTAGATTTATGATTTCAGCTCGAAGGGAAATCTTATACAGTATTTCAGGTAGTCGATATATAATGGTGATTAATTTCAACCATGTCAGTATGCAAATAAGCGCTCTGAATTTCTAAATATATATATATATATAAAAGGAAGCACCTTTCCAATGACATCGTTGCGGCTCAGTCGATCCTTGTCCATGACGGTGATGATGATGGTGGTCTCTCGGAGAACATGAGCGGGCACCTCAAAAGGGAAGGACTCGTTAAAAATGGGGTTCAGGCAGCTTTTGATGGTGACGGTCTTCTTCTTCTCCACTCGCTTGTCTTTTTGCATTAGCCATAATTTTACATACGGGTCTGCAGCCAATCAGAGAACGAGAGGCCGTGAGTTATGCAAATGAGACATGCAGCTATTCATACCCATGTGTTTGTTATTATACGGGTACCTGAGGTGCCCCCGATGTCCATGGCTTTGAGGTTGCGAGCTTTTATGATGTTAACAGTGATGGTGTTGGCAGTGGGGTTATAACACAGAGACAACAGCAGATCTCCACGACTTCCCTACAACACACACACACACAAGCCTGAATGAGATTCGAGAGGTTTTTCAGGAAATAACACCATCAAGGTCAGCCTGTTACTCGCACAAAGCTCTCGTAAAGACTACGTTTGTGGAGCTTTTCCACAAATCCGCTTTGATTGTATGGACAGTGACTCACGCTGCCATCACTGCAGGGTTTGAGGTCCTTCCAGAACGTCTTCAGCTGTCCCAGCTCCACTTTATTCAGAGGAACCGAGACCTCTCCGATCGGGTCGTTACGGCTGAACCGATCGTAATCCAGCACCTGGAGATACAGCGTTCGCTCCCGCACCTTCTCATACGGGAACCCTGCGATGTGAGACGGGACGATTAGATTCATCCCGAATGATGAAAGCAGGACAAACCTCATCCCATAATTCAAAAGGGTTTTGCATAGTATAACCAGAAACATTTTTGCATTGTGACATTATTTTCCTGACAATTAGGCATATTTCCTCCTTATATTCTCATTAGTGTCATGTAAAAACACAAATAAAACCTCTCTCATTATTGTTTTAAGTCCTGGTGTTTTACTTCTACAGGCTTTTTGAATGTATTATGGTCATACTGATTCTCATAACATTACAATACAGTATTTATTCAGTATTACAGTAAATCATTTGTATAATTTATATTAATAATTGTGAATCATTAAGAATAATTGAATCATTTTTATTTCAACCAACAGAAATACTAAAGGCAGTATAACAAATAATACCATAATATATAAAGACCTTTATTTATATAATATTTATGTACAATTGCATTAATGCATTTTATCCAAACGACTTGCATTGCATTCAATGCACACAATCTCGTGTTGCAACTACCCTGCTCTACTATAGGAATGCAAATATTTTAAATAATAATAATAATAATTATTATTATTATTATTAGTAGTAGTATGTTTATTTATTATATTAAAAATAATATCATATCATTTAATTCGTTTTAGCAATGTAAGTAATATTGTAATATAATATTAATAATCATTTATTTTTAAATTAATAATAATAATAATGATAATACTTATTAGTATTATGTTAATTCATTATATTAGAAAATATATAATATCCTTTAATTTGTTATATCAATGTAAGTAATATAGTAATAAAATATAAATAATAATTCAAAAATATTACTATTATCATTATTCAGGCATTCCCTGGAAATCAAACCTATGACCTTAATGTTGTAACTTTTAATATATAATTTATTTAATAATTTATATAATAATACAATATTTTCATTCATAATAAATCATTAAAAATGTATTTTTATTTTTATTGTTATTATTATTTGCATTAAAGTAATGACAATGTTTTTTAAGCAAAACATATTTTCATATGAAACATGAAACATAGACCTGTATATTAAATATGCACTATAGACTTTGTGAGGTTTAAGAGGTTGCACTATAGACTAGTATTTTGATGCACTATAGACTGTATATTAAATATGCGTTGAACTATTAAATACCTTCAAACAGGATATTTATATGCAGTGAGGGTTGAGATTCTTCCTCTTGATTTTGGTCTCGAGTTTGTGCTTTCTGTCAGGCAGTAGGTAGATTTTGACGAAGGGGTCGGACGTCCCAGAGAAGTCTTTAGCGGGCAGTTCTTGTCCTTTGAGTATCTTCACCGTCAGAGTCGTGTCTTGGAAGCTGTAGCCCAAGCTGAACTGAATCCTGCCCAGTTTCTCGCTCACCGGACCCTCGTGGTCATCGTCTTCTGACCCCGGAGACAACTAAAGAGAGCGTCACACTGTTACACAACACCTCAGCCTGACCTCAGATCTGCTACAAAACATCTGGAGTTTTCAAAAACCTGACATTTGCTGTTTTCTTATTAACAATTCAGAGACGCCTGCTGCTATCATTGATCGAGAAACACACACATCTGAAGATATTACCGCAGGTCAATAACAGATCTTACTATACTTCCCCAGTTGATTGACTAAACTGAGATTGCACATATCTTTTGAAGTACGAGTTTTCTGAAATATTAGTTTTAGATATGTAAATGATGCATTGTCCTATTAAATATGCACTATAGACTGGATATTAAATATGCACTATAGACTGTATATTAAATATGCACTATAGACTGGATAAAGCCAGATTCAAATTGTTGTTTCATTTTGTTAGTATATTAGAGTTAGAGGTTTTTACAGAGGGGATTTGCATTTCTATTTTAATCACTCCATCAATCAGAAAATACTGTCAACAGAATGAAAAAACGTTTTTAGGAATAAAATGTTGTTTAAATCAGGCAAATGATATATGAACAAACCCCCTGTAAAAATACTCAGGACATGCAAATAGATACAGCAGCACAATAAAACGCTTGAACGTGTATTTGGATGCTTTCTTTCCACTAGTCTAAAACAAAACGAAACAGATAAAAAAACAAATATGATTTGGTGTTTGGTGATGAGTTTGTGGCTCATTTAAAGTCACACCAGAGGTGTTCAGCTGCTTTCTGCAGACCAGTCAAGTTCTTCCACACTGACTGAATCATCATCTCTCTTTGATTCTTGTCTTATACACAGAGACACTGTCATGTTAGAATAGAAAAGGGTTCTGTTCAAACCGTTGATATTAAATTAGAAGCACACAATTCCCTAGAATATCATTATATGCTTCAACATTAAGATTTGTACTCATGGAAATGACTAAAGTAGTCAAACCTTTCATTAGAAGGTGGTTTGTGATATATATCAACTTTATGATATATATTTTTGTGAATATCTATTTAAAAATTCTAAAGTATATAAAAAATCTATATTTTTGTCAAAGTTTAGAATTTGTTGTTGTTTTCTGATGTCTTTTGAATTGTCTGCTTTTGCTAATTATGTTACATAAATGTCTCTCTCTCTCTCTCTCTCTGTGTGTGTGTGTGTGCTATGTCTACCCCTTCACATTGTTATGCATTTATTTTCTGTGCATTTTATTTGCCAAATAAAAAAAAATGCTCTGCACACCAATGTCACACCTGTGTGTGTGTGTGTGTGTGTGTGTGAGAGAGAGTGAACATGCTTGTTCCATGTTGTCTTTGTGCTTTAGTTTTAGTCCTTCATGTATGGACATTTTTCAGATTTATGTCAGTTTTGTTGATTTTATTTGCCAATTTCTATAAAAATGCTCTCTGTTGCAGTCACACACACGTGTGTGTGTGTGTGTGTGTGTGTGTGTGTGTGTGTGTGTGCACGCAAGAGATAGAATGTTCGTTCCAACTTGCATTTGTGCTCTAGATCCAGGCCTTTATAGAAATGTAAAACATTCCAGATTTATACTGGGTTTACTACAAATGAATGACAAATTAATCAATAAGAATCGATTTTCAATGTGGGGTCAATCTGACCCCAAGGACCCTAACCGGTGATATTTTTTTACACACCTTTAGAACAACCAAATCAAATCAGCTTTTTGGGTGTGCTTTAGATAGATTATTTAGGAAAAGTCACATAATTTCATGCCCCTGAGATGAAGGGAACACTTTAAAAAAAATAAAGGAAACTTCTATTGGGATCAGTCTGACCCTAAAGACTGATTAAGTGTTAAAAAATATTTGTTCCTGCAGTGTCTTGCCTTATTAGTTCGGAGACACTCTACAGGTATTAATTGGCAAAAAAAACACAAATTTATCAATCTCTGCCCTTCAGCAAATTGGGATTGGGTTGGGATTTTTGCCTAATTAATATTCCCCTGGCTACTTTACATGTTGTTCAGACTTCTTCCTATCTGAGGGGGCCGAATATTCAGTTATTAGAGAGACTATTTGGGACCAGGAGCTACATGCAAACACTGTCCTACCATCACCATGTCTCCAGTGAGCGAGTTGGCAAGGTCAGTCACTGAGGAATGGCCGCCGGCGTCTGGCGGCTGACCCTTAGGACTGTTAGCTGGCTTATTCCCCATATTCCTACTGCATGGAGAGAGAGAGAGACAGAGACAAACAGAGATCACTAAAAATACCAGTCATGTGTGACTTGCCCTGCGTTTCTTTCTCTTTACCACAGAATCAAACCTTCAAACCCAGACGACCTTTTGACCTCAACGAGCGCTGTTTTTCTGACCGACTTCGTCACAAAGTTTAGAAACAAACAAGACAAATTAATAACAAGCATGAGAGTGCGTTTTACTTGAACACAATAAAACAAAGCCACAACAGAGAAATAGAAAAGAAAAATCACAGTTACAATTTTTACACATTTCCTGTCACAAAACATAAAAACATTGTGGGACAAAATGTTACTTCAGTTTACACTGTAGCACAGCCAAAAATAAATAAATACAAAAGACACCATAAAATACCAAATATTCAGGGTTATTAATGTCTCCGCAAACATAAAACGCTGTCAATTCATCAGGTCATGGTGCGGTCCGTTGTGTTTTCCTGGTGTCCGAAGTCGGATTGGGACGGATGGCCTGGACTGGAAAATCCACTTAAATGAATATCATGGGTTCAGGACAAGAGACGTCGACAGACAGGCATTTGTGATTTAATATTTATTACCACAGAAAATAATCATCTCATTAACTCATGACTCCATTATAGATAATTACTCAGTTTAAGGAATAAATCAAACAAATGTGTATTGCCACAGAAAATCATTTTTGATTCACCGCTCCATTAAAAAATTATAAATAAAATAAGATGTGTATTGCCACAGTAATAAATCTCACTCACTCAATAACTGATTCATTGCTCCTTTAAAGTATATTAAATTAAATGTCTATTAACAAAGCAACAAATTGTCCTGTTGGTCCAATAAATAAATAGTGTATTGGTAAAGAAAATATTTCTGACTTATAAATAAATAAATGTTTATTAACAAAACATGTTGACTTGAATATTTTGGCTTAAACAATAACAAAAAATATATAAAATTAAAATAAAATTGAAAATATTTCTCAAATAATAAATAAATATGTATTGACAAAAATATTTGTACTTGCATATTTTGGCCTTAATCGAAATAAAATAAATCGGAAGGTTTAAAAGTAGACATTTTAAACATTTGCCGGCAGATAACATGACATTTAAGTTAGGGTTATTTTTTTGTGGTAAGTGATATTATTCCACAAATGCTGTCAATCGAGCATAACTTGTACTGAACCTCTAAACATCCCTTTAATGTTTGACTAAACTACTGAATTAGGGCCAAAAGAGCAGAGAGAGAGAGAGAGAGAGAGAGAGAGAGAGAGAGAGAGAGAGAGAGAGAGAGAGAGAGAGAGAGAGAGAGAGAGAGAGAGAGAGAGAGAGAGAGAGAGAGAGAGAGAGAGAGAGACAGAGACAGAGACAGAGACAGAGACAGAGACAGAGACAGAGACAGAGAAAGTGAAGAGGACAAATGCTGACATCTGAATGAAACTGAGTGATCAGACAGTTCAGATACAAACAGAGAGACTGAGAGAGACGGCTACAGGGTGAACACAGAAAAGCGATGAAGACGGCACACGGATACAGACCAAACTGAGACACGATAACAGCTGGAGGGAGAAAGAGAGACAAAAGACAGCGTAAGTGGAAGAGAGACGCTTTTTCTGTGATGGAAAGGCAGAAGATTATTCGCATGACTAGAGAGTCAAACAAAACCACGAGAGAGACGTCAACCAAACCAGCACAGCTGCAGGAGAGAGAGAGCGAGAGAGAGACGCCTGGAAAGACAAGAAACCCTGCAGTCAGTCAGTCAGAGAGAAAGAGAGAAAGGAGAGTTAAACGAAAGCACATACAGAGCTAGAAACGCTGGAGATTAGTTCTACAGAAAACAAACCACGGAAAAGAAAGACAAAGAGACCAGGAAGAAGGCGTTTGGTTTCCAGAGAGGTGAAGCTTTGAGGAGAAAGAGAGAAATGAGCGCTGGAAAGACAAAAGAGAGAGAAGGAGTAAACAAATAGTGTAAAGGAACACAGCAAATGGCACATACAGTCGAACACAGAGAGCAGGAGGAAAAAGAGAGACATTCGGGAGGATCGGGCTGTCTTTAGACTGGCAGGGGCAGCCAATGTGACGCTTTGCTCTTGATTGCATGGGATAGTTCACTTAAAAATGCAAACGACTCGCCCTCGTGTCCTTCCAAACCTGTAGGACTCAAAAGAAGAGTTTCTGAAGAATATTCCCTTTCCATAATGGACTATATAATGAAAGTGGATGGGGACCACAGCTGTCAAGCTCCAAAAAGCACATAAAAGCACCAAAAATGTTCAACGCCTTCAGAAGGCAAACGATGGCTTTATGAGGAAAAAGTCTGAAATCTAAATCACTGTTCACTAAAACATTGTGCGCATAAAGAGAGAAGTGAACCACAAAAATAAAATAATAATAAAATATTGAAATTACCTTTGACTAAGAATATTATGCTTAGAGCCAGAAGTATGCAACAAAAATAAAAACAATGAAATAAAAAATAATTTTCACAAAAAGACAGATGTGGAGCACAAACAATTACATTTGATTTGTTATGTTTTACATATTGGCAGGCATAAAACAAAATCACACTGAAATTAAATGACTATTTACTGAAAATACAGCCAAAAGTGCACCATACATTTATTTTTAAATTAAATTAAAACCCCTGAAGTTTTCTTCTGAAGTTCATTTTGCATAAGCCAGAAATGGACCACTAAAATAAAATACAACACTTACATTTAAATTGATATCATTGAAAATAATTTTGCTTTACAGCCAGATGGGCATCATGAATAAAACTAAAAATAATTAAAATGAATTCACTATCTTTTTGCATACAGCCAGATGTGCACCATAACAAATAAACAATAACAAATAAAACAATACATAGAACTAAAACAATAAAAACCCTGATATTTAAATCACCATAAAAAAGAAAACACTGAAATGCACGATTCAAAATCACTATTCAAACACTTTTTGTATAAAACCAGTAGCGGACAACAAACAAAAACTAATTAATTAATTCAAATACTGACATTGAAATCACTATTCACTGAAAAACTAATTTTGAATACAGCCAGATGAGCACAAAAAATGTAATAAATAAATAAAATCGCATCAAAGACATAACAGCGGTGTTCATTCAGATCCGTTTAACATTGTTGTTTTGTGTCCTTTCTGGAGCTTTTCGCTGTACAGAAAAAAGCATTCTTCTAATTAACTCCGTGTCCAACAGAACAGAACAGGATTGTGAGGACAGAAGTGTTATTTTTGGGTGAACTGTGCCTGAATAAGTACATAAAGCACATTCCCAGCTGTATCCGCACCAGTCTAAAGAGAGCGGCTGAGGACGGAGCTGAGTGCGCCGGGAGCTTTACGCACAAACCATGACGCGTCTGTCTGTCAACACATCTGTTTCAGGAAAACATCCTCTCAATGCCTCATTCTTGGTTCATTTACTCAAAAGCCGGAAGCATCGTGGCCGTGTTGTTGAAGACACACAGACGAAACCAGAGCGGAGACAAAGACACTGAGCAGGCAAAGCACAAGAGACAGACAGACGGACACGAGGTCAACTCGGGAGGGGAGAGAGACAGGGGTTAAACATCTTTAGAATCAGATCCTCATTAATATTCATGATCGGTGTCAGTAATTGGTGAATTGTGAGCTGAATGCAGCACTGATTGGCTGATTCTGTTAATGAGTTAGTGTCCTTGTTAGTCCGATCTTATTAAACTCACACACATTCAGCTGCCATGGAGATGGTGTGAACGGTGAAGGAATGTGAACAAATGGAGAAGTGATAACGACAGAAAGCAGGAGTGAGTTTTAGCATCTGAAAGCTCGTTTAAGGTTTGAACCCTATTAAAGGTATATAGTTCTCCCAGAAATGAAACTTTGCTGAAAATATTTTCAGCCTCGGGCCATCCAAGATGTAGATGAGATTGTTTCTTCATCAGATTTGGAGAACTGTAGCATTACATCACTTGCTCACCAATGGATGTGAATGGGTGCCGTCAGAAGGAGAGTCCAAACAGCTGATAAAAACATCACAATAATCCACACCACTCCAGTCCATCAGTTAATGTATTGTGAAGCGAAAAGCTGTGTGTTTGTAAGAAACAAATCCATTATTAAGACAGTTTTAACTTTAAACTGTTACTTCCAGCTAAAACACTAGTCTATAATCCATAATATCTCTTTCTCTAGAGAAAAAGTAATCTAGTCTGAATTAGGAGTGAAATATGCACAGATTAACCTCCGTTTAAAAGCTGAAACTGTTTTACACCAACAGGGATGTACTTTCACAGAAGGTTTTGAAGGATTATGGACTCGCATTTTGGCCAGAAGCGACATTATAAGTCTTAATAATGGATTTATATTTCTTACAAACACTCAGATTTTCACTTCACAATATATTAACTGATGGACTGGAGTGGTGTGGATTATTGTGATGTTTTATCAGCTGTTTGGACTCTCATTCTGACGGCACCCATTCACTGCAGAGCATCCATTGCTGAGCAAGTGATGTAATGCTACATTTCTCCAAATTTGAAGAAGAAACAAACTCGTCTACACCATGGATAACAATTTTTCATTTTTGGGTGAACTATTCCTCTTAAAAAGAGGTCTTAAAAAGTAAATACACAAAACTTTAAGTCAACAAATCTAAAAAATAAATAAATAAAACATTTAAATTGTTGTTTCAAACAATGCTGTAGCAAAGGTTTGACTATAACAGCCGACCGCTAGTGCTTTCTGTTTCGGAAAGGATCAATAAAACATAGTACTATCTTTATTTATCACATTAATATTTACACATCATAAATATACTAATTACCATAAACGTTTGAATGCAAAGCGCCCAAGCTGATATTAAATATAAATAGAATTTGCAAGTAACCAAAGCAGCAGTTGACCGCTTGAAGACTCGGTATCGGACGAACATCGACGAAACATTATTACTGTCATTATTAATCACTGTTTGTAGATTTACACACGACAAGAGACCTAAATGACTTTTTGATTTAATAGTCTCTAACTTTCTAAGACAACTGGTCAAAACAATAAACAAACATCTTGAGATGTGACGTTTTTAAACTTATATAAAAAAATAAACATCTAAAAGGACTAATGTTTGGCAAAATGTGACAAGAGTCAATTTAAACCGTTATTTTTATCAACTATTGTCATCCAAAAGTTTGAGTCGGTAAGATTGAAGTCTCTTCTTCTCACATAGACTGCATTTATTTAATCAAAAATACAGAAAAAGCTGTAATACTGTGAAATATTATTACAATTTTTAAATAACTTTTCTATTTGAATATATGTTAAAAAGTTATTTTCAGCATCATTACTTCAGTCTTCAGTGTCACATGATCTTCAGAAATCATTATAATATGATGATTTGCTGCTCAACAAATATTTCTTATTATCAGTGTTGATAATTTATAATATTATAAAAGTCTTTACTGCCACGTTTGATCAATTTAATGCATCACTGCTGAATAAAACTATTAATTTATTTAACAAACAAAAAAACTTTTAATGGTAGTGTACATTAACCATCAACTGAAAGCAAATACATGTAAATACATAAATACTAATAAAGAAGGAGCAGAACTTGAGTGGGTGGTGTATGACCGGGTTTACAGTCTGTATCGACACAGAAACAACTATGCAATCAATAACTAACATTAATGCATAATATAATTCAAATGATAACACATCAGTAGTTAGAAAAGCTAGAAATGTGCTGATCATTTCGAGAACAGGTGAAATGAGGACAGAAAAGAGAAAGAACACAACTCTTTCTGTATCTCTCCGTCTGTCTCTGCTTTCATGTCCTTGGCTATCGATCGAGGGCAGATAAAGGACATGTCGACGCTGAATAATTCATTCACTGTAGACGTGTCACTCGCCTGCAGGTTACTCTAACGTTTGGCTCAGTAACCGCTTTCACTTTAGCTGTCATACAGGCCAACATAAATATCATCTTCATAAATCTTTTAACAGTACAGGACTCATCGGTTTATAAAATGCATAATATTGTCTCTCAAATCTGATCCATGTATGAAGTAGTTGTAAAACAGATGAACACATATGATAGCACATTAATTACATTTTATATTAATGAGCCTTTGATGTGTATATTCTAATGATCTAACGGACTATATTAAAATAATTGTCAAAAAAGGCATTGAACACTTTTGCCTTATATCATGTCGCTAATGTTGCCATTTTATAAAAGCAATAAGCTATGTTTATTTTATTTGCTAAAAATAAACATTTAATTTAAAATGTTTAAATTTGTAATTTTATTTAAAATTGCCATTTTATAAAAGAAATGAGCCAATTTTAGCTGCTAAAATAAAATTATATTTATTTTATTTCATTTAAATGTATACATTTTGTGTAATAATTTAATATAAATTAATTAATATTTATACAGATTAAACTCTTGCCATTTAAAAAGCAATGAGCCAATAAGTTAAATTTTAGCTGGTAAAAAAATGCATTTTAAATTGCAATTTTATTTAAAATAATTAAAAATGTTATTATACAAATGAAATGAAGTAATGAATTAAATAAAATATTTATTTAAAAATAATTATGTATATGTATATTTATAATGTTTATTTTATATAAATTAAATAAAAATAAAATAAGAATCTATATTAATAATAATTCAATATTAATTCATATTTATAAAATGTAATTAAATACTGAATCAAATAAAATATATATATATATATATATAGTAAATAAATACAAAACTGTATTCATATTAAAAGATTATAAAATATTAATTTATATTTATAAAATTTATAATTATTATTTTAATTATTTATTTTAGTTGCTATTTTAAAATTAAATAGTTTATTTTAGTTGCTAAAAGTAAAAAATTCAAAATAAAAAAATTAAAAAGTATTATTTTAAATAATTAAATATGAACAATTTGTATACTAATTAACTAAGATGTTATTAAATACTTCTATATAATATTTACTAAAATAATTAAATGACAAGAAACAAACTATATTTGTACAGCTTCTCTTAGATTAGTTTTTGTGATTAGATCTCCTGATTCACTCACATTACAGAAGTAAAACAGGCTGTGATGCATTCACACAACACTAGCCGTTCACTTCTGCACACTTCAGTCTGTTCAGGCCATAACTGTTGAAAAACCAGCACGCAGCACAGCACGAGGAGAAACAGAAGATTTACAAACATCTCCCGCACATGGAGTAGATGTTATATATTCATGATGAATGCATATGATTATTAATGCATGTATCGGCAGGCTGCAGGTGTGTGTACCGGACAGTAGGGGGCGCGCAGAGCCTGGATCTCCCCAACATCTGGAATATGCTCTTCCAAGCGCTCTCGCCTCGAAAGTGGGCTGTTGGCATGGCAACCGAGGAGCGACGAGAGTGTGTGTGTGTGTGTGTGAGGGATGGAGGGCAGCAAACAGGAGACCATAGTGCACAAACAGCAGACGAGGAGAAGGATATATGACAGGTACAGGTGAGCGCCTCTCTGACACACGCACGCACGCATGCACGCACGCACACACACACACACACACACACACACACACACACACGGGCTGGAGGCAGGCCGCTTTGGGGTTCACCGTGACCTGTTATACTATCCTGCGTTTACCTGCCCTGGGAAGCAACGCATGCACCTCCAGACGTCCAGGCTGGAGAGAGAGCGGTCTCCCCTCTATACAGATTCCCATCAGAAACACACAATCACACGTCTACACAGCGTACTGGAGATGATTACATAACCAACCCACAATGCACAGCGGCATGAGAGCGACCACAATAACTCATTATTTCACGCGTGTGTGAGATGCAATGGGCCTTTCCAGACAAATGTCAAAGCCTGTCCAGTACAACTCTCACACACACACACACACACTGCTGTTCACTCATTCACTTCATTTAAAGCATGTCGTAATTTCTTGGACAGCAGCCCTCCACGCTGAACACACACATGTTGGTTTTTATGGTTTACGGGGACTCTCCATAGGCGTAATGGTTTTTATACTGTACAAACTGTATGTGCTATTGCCCTACACCTACCCTACACCTAAACTTAGCCCTCACAGGAGACGGTGCATTTCAACTTTCCCCCCAAAAAATGCACTCTGTATGATTTATAAGCGTTTTAAATTATGGGGACACTGAAAATGTCCTCATAAATCACCTTCTCCTTGTAATACCTATGTTATACCCATGTCAATATACAAATTTGTGTCCTCATAAACCACATAAACATGCCCACACACACACACACACACACACACACACACCTAATATGTGCTCGAGCACAGCAGAACAGCTCAATATAAATCTGATGCACCTGGGCAAGACAGAACAAGTTTGCCATCAAAATCCTTAAAAGAATAATTCAGCCAACAATAAAAAATAATCTACTGAATCTCATGTAGTTACAAAACCTTTCGGTCTACTGTAGTAAACAAAAGGAGATGTTTAGCAGAATGTCCAAGCTGCTCCTTTCCCCCTTCAGTGTATTGATAATAATAATAAATACTGTTCACACAATTCAGTACTTTAAAGGGGTCATGTGATGCGATTTCAAGCTTTGCTTTCTCTTTGGAGTGTTACAAGCTGATTGTGCATAGATCAGATCCTGAAGTTACAAAGACTAAAGTCTCAAAACCAAAGAGATATTCTTTATCAAAGTTAAGACTCGACCAAGCCGTTCTGCACCGGCTCTCTTCCCCGGTCTGCGTGTCCTGAAGCTTTTGACCAGCAAAAAATCTGAATAATCAAAATCCAGTAAAAGATTTTGTGCTGTATAAATCTTTACTATGACTTTTTATTCATTTAACATCCCTCCTGAATAAAGTATTAATACAAAATAAAAATAAATAAAAGACAGAAAGAAAAAATGTACTGACCCCAAACTTTTGCATAGCATTGTATATTGTAACACAAAATGTATCTTTTAAATAAATGCTGTTCTTTTAACTTTTTATTAATCAGAGAATCCTAAAAAATATCACAGGTCCCAAAAAAATATGAAGCAGCACAACGGTTTCTAACATTGATTATAAATCATCATATTAGACTAATTTCTGAAGATCATGTGACTCAGAAGACTGGAGTAATGATGCTGAAATGATGCTTTGATCACAGAAATAAATTATATTTTAAAGTACATTAAAATAGAAAACTTTTATTTTAAATTGCAATAATATTTCATAAAATAATTTTTTGTCTGTATTTTTGATCAAATAGATACAGCCTTGATGAGCAGAAGAAACTTCTTTAAAAAAACATTAAGAATTTTACTGATGCCAAACTTTTGCGCGGCAGTGTATGTATTTTTGTAGCCTATGTCATTTATACCAGACCACAAAAGTAACACCCCCCCCCCCGCTTACGCGACCCATGCCGTGAATGATCAGACCTAATAAAATCCCAAAGACTTACACTGAATTAGGGATGCAAGGCATATCTAGAGACTAGGACCTGAAAGAAACCTCCACTTTAGAAGCCCCTCACAACACCTTAGCATTAGCAAACAGTGAGAAAGTCAGCAGGCTAACTCTCCCATCGAGGGACAGAGAGACCGCAGGCCATGTGAATCATGAAACTCTACGAGTGTTTCACAAAGCCAGTCTGTTAAATCCTGCTGTGTCCAGACGAAGCCTGTTCCTTCACTTCAGCCGCTCGTTCTCTCTCATTAATACACCTGCTTTTAAACACACACTGCGCTCTCTCTTTATCTACAGCTAATTACAGAAGATTATCTACTCGAGTGGAGTGCTAGAAGCACACACACACACACACACACACACACACACACACACACACACGCACACACACACACACACACTCTCATGCACACACACACACACACACACACACACACACACTCTCATGCACACACGCACACAAACTCACACACACGCACACACACACTCACGCACGCATGCACGCACGCACGCACACGCACACATGCACACATGCACACACGCACACACGCACTCACGCACACATGCACACACATACTCACACACACTCACAGACAGACACAGACACACACACACACACACACACACACTCACACACACACACACACACACACACACACACACACAGACACACACACACACACACACACACTCACACACACACACACACACTCACTCTCATGCACACACGCACACAAACTCACACACACACACACACATTAATATTCTATCTATCTATCTATCTATCTCACATCCAGCGTTGGAAGAAAGTGTCTGCTAAACAAATTACTAATGTAAATACATAACTTTATTTCTAAAATATTTACATAATTAAAAACATACATCTATTAAAACCTACAGACTTGAAGCAAGTAAAGCTTCTCGTTTGACATGAAAAGAATTCAGCCAATCACAACAGAGATCATGTGCAGACGTCTTAAAGCAACAGCAGCAAAACCAGCCTGTTTACTTCTAAGGGTCAGAGAGGCTGGACATTTGGTGCCAAATGATTTGACTAACTTAAGCAGCTCCAGGGAAAAACCTTTGTACAAATCGAATATATGCTGTTATATAAGACTAAGCCTGTAAACCGCATTCAAACACAGAATTGTTGTGTGTGGGTTGCGACAGAGTTGCATAAATAACCTCATTATATAATCATTAAAATGATATGCATTTTTATGCAAATGCATGACCCAACAATATGTGTATTCACAGCAACAAACCACAGTGTCCCATTATCTTCTCAACACTAGACGTGTCTAACACAAGCTGCCCACACACTGAGTTGTATGTGTGTGTGTGTGTGTGTGTGTGTGTTTCAGGCCACGAGTGTGTAAGTTTGAACACAGCCAATAAAGAAACAAGCTTTTGTCACTGGGGTTTTAATTCCTGCTGATACTATAATCCAGATCACACCCACTGAGAACATGAACAACAAGCAGCACAGCAGTGTGTGTGTGTGTGTGTGTGCAAAAAACAGCATACTACTTTACTATGCATACTAACATTGCAGTATGCAACATACATACATTAATTAGAACTGATCGAGCAATCACACAGTTTGAATCAGCCGTAGCTCGAGCCAGACACACTGATTTTCCTTCACCAAACATTATTTGTATACTTTTTAAAATATAAAATGTTTATTTATTTTATGCCGGTGTCCGTCAGTGAATCTGCTGATGCACACCATGCTGCGTTGTCACGTTACACCCCTAATACATACATATATATATATATATATATATATATACACATACATATATATATATACACAGTATATATTAGTATCACTGAAATATTATTCGTTTTATTAATAGTTTGATAATTTAATAATTACGTTTTCATATATCTTGAATTTTCATTTTTGTTAAAGTGTTAATTTAGCTTTTTTTCTTAGTTAATTAATACTTTTATTCATAAAGGATGCATTAATTTGATCAAAAGTGACAGTAAAGACATTCATAATGTTAGAAAATATTTATATTTCAAATAAACACTGTCCTTTTGAACTTTCTATTCATCAAAGAAATCCTGAAAATCAAATGAATCATGGTTTCCACAAAAATATGAAGCATCACACCTGTTTTCAACATTGATAATAATCATAAATGTTTCTTGAGCTCTAAATCAGCATGATTTCTGAAGAATCATGTGACAAGACTGGAGTAATGATACTGAAATTCAGCTTTGAATCACAGGAATAAATGACATTATAAAATATACTCACATAGAATATTATTACATAGTAATATTTCACTGTTTTACTGTATTTATGATCAAATAAATGTAGCCTTGATGAGCAGAAGATATTTATTTTAAAAACATAAGAAAAAATCTCACTGACCCCAATCTTTTGAATGGTATGTATATACAATAATGTGCAAATTTCAAAATACATATGTCATCCTTAGGCAGCATACAGTATATATTGCTCAGTATGCAGTACACTAGACATTTACACTATTCACAGTGAAATACCAGTGTAAGTAGAACAACACACAACATGAATGAGTTTCATTCATAGACTCAAACTAACAGAGTATAAAGCGTCTGAGAGCCTCCGGCTGCGTTTACAACAGAAGATCCTCAACAGAAGACACAACACAGTCGACAGTTAAATCCATTCAATCTAAATGCCACGATCGCAGAGGGAGCTTCAGCAAAGCCTCGCCAGAAAGGTGCCGCATGCTTGAGTCAACAGAGGAACGGTGTGTGTGTGTGTGTGTGTGTGTGTGTGTGTGTGTGTGTGTGTGTGTGTGTGTGTGTGTGTGTGTGTGTGTGTGTGTGTGTGTGTGTGTGTGTGTATGTGTCTGTGTGTCTGTGTGTGTGTGTGTCTGTGTATGTGTGTGTGTCCACTGCTCCAGGTGTGTGTGTGTGTGTGTGTGTGTGTGTGTGTGTGTGTGTGTGTGTGTGTGTGTGTGTGTCCACTGCTCCAGGTGTGTGTGTGTGTGTGTGGTGTGGTGTGTGTGTGTGTGTGTGTCCACTGCTCCAGGTGTGTGTGTGTGTGTGTGGTGTGTGTGTGTGTGTGTGTGTGTGTGTGTGTGTGTGTGTGTGTGTGTGTGTGTGTGTGTGTGTCCACTGCTCCAGGTGTGTGTGTGTGTGTGTGTGTGTGTGTGTGTGTGTGTGGAGTGAGTGTGTGTGTGTGTGTGTGTCCACTGTGTGGTGTGTGTGTGTGTGTGTGTGTGTGTGTGTGTGTGTGTGTGTGTGTGTGTGTGTGACGAGTCTTTACGTGATATGACTCTGTTTCTCGCTGCACACGACACACGAGCCAATGACACGAAACCTGTCAGGAACACTTCAACACGCCATCAACACAAATCAATAAGAAATTAGATTGTGCTATATTTTTAGACCATTATTATTTTCTGTATTAAGATGTATTTTTATGATAATTAAGCATGTTCAAGACCATTTCTCATTAGCACGCTGTAATGTGAAAAATAATCACTGCTATACTACAGTAAGTAATATTTATTTATTAATATTTTAAAATCATATATTAAAACAGTACTTGTTGTACTAATTTAATTTAAGTTCATTTAATTGAGCAAATACAAATTATATTTTGTACTGAATTTAAATTATGGTCATAAATCAATCCATCAATCCGCTTGTGTTCAGAAACCGGTTTTACTCCACCTTTAATTGAACAATTAGTTTCACCTAATGTTCATGAAAACAATTAACAGTTGTACATTTTATGCAAAATATAGATTTCTAGGACTGATAAGTGATTTAAAAGGTAATTATTTATTTTTAATAACAGCATTTATTAGCTATGAAAAGCCACAAAAATACTTTTAATAGACACTTTTCCAAGTAATTCAAAACATATATTTCTAATGATCATTGTATTTTTTAATATATATTTTTTATCATTTTAAAATTAATTTACTAAATAATACACTAAATTCATAGCCCTAATAATATTTGATTTGTGTTGTTTTGATGCTGGAGTTAATTATGTCCCGAGCATCATGAGATTCACTCACATATTGATCCAGCGACTTCATACAGATACAAGCATATCAGACCGCACTTCAAAGTGTGTGTGTGTGTGTGTGTGTGTGTGTGTGTGTGTGTGTGTGTGTGTGTGTGTGTGTGTGTGTGAATACACTATCTCCATCTCCGAGATCATTTGCTTTCCACATTATATCTGTCGCTGCTTTAATATTTGAGCGCAGCTATGTTGCTACTCCAGAGCCGAGCGCTTCCTGTTTGATTCTCATTCACTGGGCATTCTGGGTAATCACAAGCCTCCAGAGCAGCCGCAAATGGGCCAGAAGAACGTGCCAACAGCTAGAAGGCTTGTCCATTCAGACACGCTCTCTTTCTCTTCTCTCCGTGTCTTCTCCTTATTAGTCTGCTAGCTCTTCCTGGCTGAGTTAATTGCATGTGTGTGTGTTTGGCGAGCGCTGAGTTTTACTCCAGCAACTAATTAACCAGGGAACGAGAGAAAGGAAAAAACATGTTTGAGGCGAAAAAGAGAGAGAAAGACCAAATAAGCCACCCGGAACATCTGAGAAATACTGAATGAGTCAAGTGTAGTTTCAAGAGAAAGTTCACCAAACGTATTGAACTATACAGCGGTGCTGGGGAAGCTGCTTCATACAAACTACTAGTTACACTGCTGCTATTATTATTATTATTACACACCTACTATTTTGGGCAGCTATAGCTACATTACAAAATATTAACAAAACACAGCTGTTGTCGATGAAGGTTTTAAATTAAAGTATTAATTGCCAAGCACATAAACAATGATTAGTTAGGGAATTAACCTTAAATTTACAAAACTCTAAACGTTCTAAATACAAAATAAAAACAGCTTAATTTACATACTTGAATAATATTTATTAAATATTAATTAGTAAATATTTTGTGTGTATATAGTATATTCCATTGGAGTATATATATATATATATATATATTTATAATCTCCATCCTCAGTACTGTGCTGTATTTTGTTAAGTTGGGAGTCACAATACTTTGCTTCACCAGAGGAGGCGCTAGCAGCACAGGAACTACAGGTGTTTCCATCATAATGAAGTCCTGCATCAGTCTGTATAATATTAATGGTGATCACGGCGACCCCTAATGTTTTTCTTGGCGTTTAAAGAGGCATCCGAGTGTGTGTCAGCGCCGGTCTCAGGAGACTCACACCACTTCAGTCAGAGGCCTGTAAATTAGCCTCGACCGCGGCGTCAGTTCCCTCCTCTCACTGGCACACCTCCAAACACACTAAATCACACCGATCACGCCATACAGCGGCTGTTTGAGAGGCACACGGAGAGAGACACTCACGTCTGCCGTTCTCTAATTTAGCTGCGATCACTCGTCAGCCCTCTAAATGATCAAAAACTAATTCAGCCTGTGACTCACTGCCATTAAACAGAGCAAAAACATTGTGCGATGATAGTGAGTGTGGATTTCCCTGGAGAGGTGTAGCCAGACCGTGTGCTGTGTGTTATCTAGAGAGCCATGCTTTTTAATAAATCAATGTTTATGTAAGTGACAAAATAATATAAAACCCTCGCAGAGCAATTCACCAAACGTGCACACACACACACACACACACACACACACACACACACACACACACACACACACACACACACACACACACACACAGGCTGTGTTCAAAATACCATACAATATTTCTATTACACTAATACCATAATACTGTTTCTGTCACATGCATACTGAGCACAATATGTGAATTTTCTCTTAAGAAGTGCAGTAGAAAATTTTAAGCATAAGATATCCCACAATGCATTGCACTCAATCTTTCATTTACAGAGAAAAAGATTCAGAAGCAGCATCAACATCAACCCTTTTTAATGTTTATCTTTTTTAATCAGAATTTGAAAAAAAATATTTTAATAATAAATAATATTAATCAAATATTTAAAATGATACATTTAAATTTGGTAATTTTTTTAATTAGATTTATTTTTTTATTCAAGTTTGTGCAATGCTTTATATTTTCAAATTTGGATAAAAAATGAATACAAAAAAGAAAATCACAGGTTAATGTTGCTTTAAAAAATCTTCCATTGACAACTTCAGATTTTTAGCTCATTTATAATTATAATTTGAAATATTGAAATTGATATTGAATATCAATATTGAATGATCCAGTTTACAAAACAACTTTATTTTGTAATATTTTTTAAACTTAAAAAATCATATTATAATAGTTATTAATAATATATAAAATAAAGATATATAATATAATACATATTTCATATATACATTTATAATTAGAAGTCAATTTAAAGTAAAAGATATTTTAAACAGTTTGCATATAAACTGTATGTATTTATGTAAATAATAATGTATTTAATTTAGTGAGGTCTTATGACAATGCAGCAATCGGTTTCAAATATGTATTGCTTCATAATGCACATTGTTTCACATACTGCACAGTAGTTTCCATTCAGAAACATACGTCAGAGCGGGAAAAGTCAAACTAACGAGACACCTAGTGAGAGAGCACAAATATACAGCATAAAGCATAAAAGACAAGATAAAAACAGTGAACTTGGGAGACGTGTTCAAGGAGAGCAGAGATAAAAGGATCTGACGCTAAAGTCAGAGGATGAAAGAAGAACAAATAGGGATAAAAATACCAAAAATAGAAATAAACAAGGCACGCGCGAAGACATGCAGTCAAGATCACAATAGTTCATATCTCAGCGTGAAGGAAGTGACTGTATCTCACAGCTCATTGGCTGAGCTCTGACCCACACAGCCACCAATGGCGTTCAAACAGCCGCTAGCCTCAGGTGAGGCTCATTAGCATGATTAATGAGCTCAGCACTTATTAGCGCCATACAGCCGAATGTACAGCTTGTTCATTTACATAGTAGACATTCTGAAGCGCACTTCCAAAACCTAGCGAGACGCCTACTTAGACAGCATTCATCCGGCGCGCTCCCTGTTCCACAGGTAGGTGGAAAATAACACAGCCGCAAGAAACCTCGTTAAGACACTAATCTAACGCAGCACTACATCCTTCACGAAGAAAACAGTGTGACAAGATACAGTAAGTGAATACTTTAAGATGGTGGAAGGCAACTATACTTAATTACGCATTGAACAGTTTGAATATAAGCAGTATATAATGTACACAAAATCAATCTGTACTATGTACTTTATGCTAATTAGAGTATTACGCCGTTAGCAAGTAATCATCATACTTTGCTGTAGTAAATTGAGTGTTTTGAATTAATTCTAAAAGTATCATTAAAAAAGATTAACTGAAATAAAACAGACTATTTTACTCATTAGTATGCGCAACATATTTTTAAGGCGTATTAGAGTATCGCAATAAAACGTAAACAACTAAACATAAAACGACAACATGCTAACGTCATGCTATAATAAAATCAACTGAAAGTACCGTTTCTCCTGTAGTTCTTCTGAGTATTTCTATTTAATCACATGCTAACTTCAAACTATTGGAATATAAATAGTACAAAAATTCAATATTTTATTCAGAACTTGTCTGTATATGTATGTTTATGTTAATTTGAGTATTGTGTTGTTAGCTTAGCAGTATGCTATCATTAGCTCTTCCAAAATCAATTTTAGTATTCTTGTAAACCGAGCAGTTTTGCATCGATACTGAAAATAATTGATGAAATAGTTAAACTTTTTAGTTAGATTGAACTATGTTTTTACTCATTTGTATGAGAAACCTATATTTTAAGGCTTATTATAATATAGTAAAGTAAACAACAACATGCTAACGTCATCCTATAATCAACTGAAAGTGTGATTTCTCATGAGTATCGCTGTTTAGCAATTCTCTATCAAACTACTGCAATATAAGTTTAAAATACACATCTTAGTAGCATTTTATCATAAAACTCTTAGAGAATCATATTCATATCGACACTGAAAATAATTAATGAAATAGTTCAATTTAACTGAAAAGATCAACTCATTTTTTTGTACTAATTTGTATGCTAAACATGTTTTTAAGGCTTACTAGTTTCGCAATGTAAACACAACATCACACGCTAATGTCATGCTTCGATTCAATCAAGTGAAAGTGCTGTTTCTCCAGTAGTTCTCGTGAGTATTGCTATTTAGTCACATGCTAGCAACTAACTATTGGAATATAAATAGTTAAAACTGCAATTTTATTCAAAACGTATCTGTTCTCTGTATTTGATGCTAATTTGAGTATAGCATTGTTAGCCTAGTAGCATTTTATGAAACTCTTACAGAATCAATTTTAGTATTCGTGTAAATAGAGCATAGATACTGGAAATAATTGATAAAATATTTAAATCTAACTAAAAGATTTACTATTTTAATAACTATTTGTTTGTATGTATAACATACTTTTAAGGCTTATTAGAGTATCACAATGTAAATGACAACATGCTAACCTTGCTATGATAAAATCAATTGACAGTGTTTCTGTAGCTTGCTAATCATTGAAATGCAAGTAGTAAAAATGTTTACTCCGAACGTGTCTGTACTATGTATTTTTATGCTGAATATTGTGCTTTTAGCTTATCGTAGCATGCTTACATCAAACAAAAAAAATTATAAAATAGACTTTTACTCATAATTTGTATGTGCAACATACTTTTAAGGCTTATTAGAATATGTAAAATTGACAACATGCTAATATCCTACTATAATAATCAATTGAAAACATTGTTTCTCTTGTAGTTCTCATCATCGATATTTAGCAACATGCTAACATCAAACTATTTGTAAAGTTCTTGTGCCATTTTGTAGCTTGTTGGATCAATACTGAAACCTATTTTACCCCAAACTTGTGCACGCTTTGTGTTTCCAATGTTTATTAGAGTATCACATCATTAGATTACCAATATGCTAATTTACCGCAGTCAATTAAGAGTCGGTTCTCATGAGTAGAGCTCTTTGTGAGGTTCACCTGCCATGCAGAGCTGCTGCCTATGAAGTGCACTACAAATAACTCACTTATGAGATCTGGCTGACCAAGTTGGCAGTCGCTAGCGTGACGGCTCACTAGTGTTTTGGAACCGAGCTTGAGAGAATATACTGGCTCTCATTACGACTTGAAAGAGAGAGCATGCGAGAATGCAACACACCGCTGTGTCTGTAACTGCCCCGGAGCCTGTGGCAAATCCATGCTATGATGGGCATTACCCACACTCCCTGGCAGGTGCTCAACCGCTTGCAGTGGGTTGGTCAAATATATAATGCATCTCTCAACACACACACACATGCACACACTCTGACAGATACCTCTTGTCAGGGGTGGTTTCTTGACTGGGCGGTACTTCCTGTAGGTCGGGCAGATTGGCAAAGTCGTCCTGCTCGGCCAATCCGATGGCGAGAGAGAGAACAACCATTTTTCCTTCCCTTCACCAAGAGAATGACACATAAAGAGAGAGCAGTAAAGTGCAGAAAGTAAGAGTTGAGAGCAAGAGGAAACACAAGGAGAAACCGTTAGTAGGTAGCAGATATTATTAGTGTTGAGTTTGGGATATCAGCCCCGTTCCTCAGACAGCACTGCACACGTTCTGTTTTACAGCAGCTGATTTACATGATGCACTTTAAGACTCAAGATCCTCAAGGAATGCCACGTGTGCCACCCTCAGAACTAGTTCAAATAAACACCTTGTATTCAGGCCCAATCACAGACTTCTCATTACCCAGTTGTACATGTACATACATTATTAGGGGCTGTGACGGGGCAGATTATTTTGTATTTGGTTTCAAAACAAGGTCCATCGCTCATCGTATTTTCCTGCGTTCAAATCTGCCAATCTAAAGGCAAACGGTGTGTATGGCGTTTGAGGTAATTCGTGAATTAGCATAGATTTATAGTCTATATAAATAAAACAATTTGCAACTGTTACTATTATTACACTTGTATACAAAACGTTGTATTATGCTTGTTATCGAGTGTTTGATGTCACGTGCACTACCACCAGTGGCAATAGACAAGTCACGGCGACTGTCACAGCCCTATACATTATCTATTATTATGTGAAGAAACTTTGCAGCTCTAGATGTAACGCAGCTTTTCTTAAAGGGATAGTTCACCCAAAAATAAAAATGCATTATTTACTCACTGCCAGGTTGTTTCAGGTTTGTCCCCATTGACTTCCATAGTATTTTCTCCCTACTATGGAGGTCAGTGTCTACCGGCAATTATTCAAAATAACATATTTTGTGTTCAACAGAAGAAAGTCCAACAGGTATGGAACCATATGTATAGATAGATAGATGCCCCATTTGACCGCTCCAAGCACTTAGACGAGTCCGCCATCAACAGTTAACTTGGCGTCATTCACCATAAAAGTCAATGAATATTCGAGGATGCCACAATCCTGCACAGCCCAATCATTGTAAAAACAGCCAGGATTTAAATAGTGTTTGCAGCGTGTTTCTGTATTCGGTTCACTGTCAAACTGACGAAGATGTTTTCTTAATTTGCTGGTGTTTTTTTCCATTTGCACATGTTGTCCAAGTTGCAACGTGTTGAGCTCTCTCGGCCATGGTACTCAAGGGTTCGCACACCATCGGATGTGCAGGATTTTGGCATCTTCGAATATTCATTGATTATTATGGTATGATATATGATGACAGAATTAGCATTTTTGGGTGAACTATCCCTTTAAGGCCCGTTCACACAAAGAATGATACCTATAAGGATAAGTGCAATGATAAATATAATGGCGTCCACACTAATCATGTTCAGTTTATCATAAGCATACTGCAGTTTTGTCGGCTGTTGCTATAAATGTTCTTTAATTGTTCTTTATTATCAGGTGGAATTTGATTGGTTGTCAATGTTTTTACCATTTACAATTATATCGGCCATCTGTGTTATTATCGTTATAACTATATATATTTTAGTATAACATTTATTGTTAAGTCATGATTTGTTCGTGAATACGCAGATTTCACACATGATTGTCTGCATACACACACTTAAGACCAAAGTATCCTTCGGTTTTTATGTGTATGCAAGGGTCGGTGTACAGTGCGTGTGATGCAAATGTTGTCATCAGAATAGTACACACATACTGTATGCGCACCATCTGTTTTTTTGTACTTTGTACGCAGAAGTTGCACATGCGCATTGACTAGGTTTTGCATTAATCGGTTGTTCCACAAGCTAGCAGCACTGGCCTGGGTCGTTGTTTCACAGTAGACAACGACACTAAAGAGACGGAACAAATTTTCACAAATTCACGTTTTACACAGATGATAATATCATTTTCAAGCCACCAAAATGCCGTCTTCATGTAGATGAATGGCCAAAACACATAAAAAGTTATATTTTTAGTTGAAAACCTGTCATGTAAACAAACCCGTTGAGCTAAAGAGACCCGTTGATCTCAACATTTAAGGCCTGTTAGCACCAGGAAAGAACTAATAACAGGTCTTTATTCTTTTTTATGCTAAAATGTGAGATTGTGTTTTGTGTTCATGTTATTGTCAGACAAATCGCATGTTCAGCTAAAACAAGTAAAATCTTTGTCAGATGGGTTGTATTTTATGTTAAACCAAGGTAAATTGGTACTGCTGTTTTTAAACAAAATCAATATTTAATTTCATATTTGTTTGTATATTTAATGTTAGGTTGTAATTTGCTTTAAAGCACAATCATGCGTTGTGTTAATGTTTAGGTATGTAAATTCAAATCAAACAACATTTTAAGTATGCGTTGTGTGAATAGTTCTCCAGTCATTCCTGCCGTGTTTAGAGCATCTCTCAGTGTGTGAACAGGCCTGTAAACACTCAAACACACACACATTGATTTACTGTCCTCTTCACATTGTCTGGATCGTCTCTCTGCACGTCTCACTCTCTCCCTCTTTCACTGATGTTTTCATCCCTCTCTTCAGTCTTAATTGAGGGCCGTTAGAGATCTGGACTAATTGTTTCTATTTGAGAGTGCCGTGTGTGTGTGTGTGTGTGTGTGTGTGTGAGGTGTCAGCACTGAGCTGCTGCTTTCTGGGTCACTGCTCACCCTCTATCTCCTCTTCTCTACTCTTTCTTACATTCTTCATTTTTCTCTCTCCTTACAAATCCCCCTCATCTCTGAGCCTCAACCTCTCTCTAATATCCTGCTATTAAACTATCTGCCGCACCACATATTGTTACAAACCAATATTTAATATATTTGTATAATGTTTGTTTATACATGTAAAAAATGTGTGTGTGTAATAAATAAATGTTTTATATATATTCCATATAAAAGAATATTCCATATTATTCTTTATATTATTTTGTCTTAATTTCTTAAGTTAATTATTGGAATAAAAAAATATTTAGCAAATGTCAAAATTATATTTTTTATATACTACTCTATATTATACTATTTTTCCTGTTATTCATGTTGTGATGCCTAAATTTGTTTATACAATTATTTTAACTAAATAAATATTTTATTCATGAAAATGTTAAGGCCAGATTTTTTTACATTCTTCAAAATATCTCCCTTTATTTTCCCCAAAAATTGACCAGCACACAGGTTTGAAATGACATGAACAATACCAGTGTTCTCATTTTCAGCTGAGCAATTCTTCTACGTCCTAACCTCGTCATATGTTATTATTAAACTTATTATGATCTCTTGTTCCACACTTTCTTTCCTTCTCCTCCCATCTAAAGTGGTTTTAATACTCTTCATCCCTCCCCCTCCACTAACCCCATCTTCCATTTCTCTTCTCTCTTCTGCTGTAAATCTATCCGTTCCTTCATATTCTCCTGGGCTTCCCTCCATTTTGGCACACTCCGGCTATTTTTACCTTTCAGAATTGGCTGCAAAAAATAGCTCCTGGCTGGTGCGACTACACACTCGCACACGTACGACACACACTCGTGTGCGCAACAGACAGTAATCATTGTCAAAGCAATAAAAAGAGGCAGTTTTCCGGTGAGAGCCGGACGGGCGAATGTACACAGGACTATCGCTGACCACTGATAACACTCCAACAACCCTCAATTACACCCCACCTCCCCTTCCTCTCTTTCTTTCTTCATCCTCCCTTTCTTGTTCTGCTTTTCTCTGTCTCTGTGTCAGACCCAAGGCCATGTATGTGTGTCAATGACACCCCCCTTTAACCAGCGGAGATGAAATATTTAGTCTTCCCAGCATAAGCGGAACAAGGATGTTTTGGACATGGCATACTTCCATACTATTTTTGCAGTATGCATATTGTTCACAGATTGTAAATTCTCTGTATGCATGAAATAATTTACTGCTTTTGCTAAAATACACAATATGCAAAACGCAAGTTATACTGTATTCCACAATGCATTTAACTTCATATTTTGAATACAAAACAGTATCATCGGCCCTTATTTAGTCTCTTTCTCTAGGTCATTATTATAGGTTTCTGCAGGTAAATTAACACTTTCTTAAAGACCTTTATAAGACCAAGTAAAGCAAATATAAGGAATTAATAGAAGAGAACACAATATAGTCTCTAAATAATAAATGTCTATTTTCAACTTCGACTGAAAATACAACTTCTAACAGATCTTAGCATATCATTAATTAATAAAACGTATTGCTTCAAATGTTCTTAACCAGTATTTTTGCTTTTTTAAAGTCCTGTTTTACATTAAAAATGTCTAAATATTCTGATCTCAGGATACATTGACTTTGAGAAGCAAAGTCTTGTTTTCTAAGACATTGATCAAAATGAACTTTATAAATGAGTTTAATAAATAAAACAAACAAATATGTGCCAGTGGGCTCGGTGAAATCAAATCTAAATTAAACATGGAACATCATTTCATGTGATGACAGTGTATAGCATACTTGAAACATTTAACAATGCTCATAGAAACACTGCATATAGAAATGTTCCAGTTATCCATGCTAGAAATGAAAAGACAAATATTGTAGGTCATCCGACATTAAATGCATACAGAAAATCTCCAGAGCATCTATAATACTGCAAACGGCAGTGATAATAATAGTAGTATGCGTTTCTAAACCTTGACTCAGACTCTATTTCCCCATTTTCTTTCTCTTTTCTTCCTTTGGCTTGGAGTAACAATCCATTTTGAGAGTAATGATTCGGAGGACAGAAAATCAATGCTTCCGGGTCAATGTGAATCTGCAGCGAAGACTTTAACCTCAACACCTGACTGCGTATTAAACGCAATCAAACACACATACAACAAACGTATATCCAAACACACACATTTAATGGAATAGTTCACCAAAAAATATACCCCCCCCCATGACAGACTTTCTTAACAGAAACGTTACAATTTGATTTGTCAGACAAAAATTGTTCATACAACTTGTGTGCTATATTATAAGTCTTCTGAACTTTTACGCAGTACTTTGACTACTGTTATAGTACATTTTTGTCCAAAGAACATCATCAACATACAGGTTTGGAACAACGTGACCGTGAGTAAATGATGACCGTAAACAGAAATAAAGCAACATACATATTAGATTAAAAACTTCAACTTAATGAAAAATAGAAATGTTGCAAATAACTGAAATAAGCCGAAGTACTAACATTTCTAAAATAAGCTTTATAGAAATACAAAAAAACTAAAAAATTATAAAAGCACATAAAATTAATAAAACATAACTAAATTGAAAACTGAAAATATTAAAATAAAAGCTAATTAAAATATGAGTAAATACTATAACAATATTAGCTACTACTTCAATCACTGGACAGAACCGGAAAAACAAGACGATGACAAGACGTATGAAGAATACATATCAAGCACAAGAAGTGCATCTGAAAAATGAGTGTAAATATCATGTGGCACAGTTGAACTGCCATAATGGCATTTGTAGAAAATATCCAGCAGCTTTTCACTAAAGTCATTTTCAAACCTGTCATAAAAGCTGTTGACCTAGCAGCGCGTGAAGACACCTAGCTATTCATCACTGAATCGCTGTGTTTAAATGTGAAAATTACAGGCCTTCTCTCGCTCCGACCCGTTTAGGAAAGCCTCTATTATAATTCAATTAAATGCGTCACAACAGAGCAAAATGTTGCATTCGCACAACTGCGGCAGGCTTACAAACTCAACCACGTTATTTCACTTGAGAACCATGAAATCCATCAATCACGCCGATTTGCTGTGTGTTCACGTGTGGATAATCTTAGGAAATTAGATGATGTTCAGTCGCCTTAATTGTTTGTCATTTGAGCTTAGACCTGCTCTCCCTTCCTCCGCAGGTCACGCAGTGGCAGGTGGAGAGATTTACAGAGACGGAGTTAAACGCCGTTATATAAACCCAACCAGAGCGTCTATTGAAGACCTGTAGCCCCTGTCAAGCCGTTGTTATGTGCTGCGGTCGCTTGATAGTCTGCAGTCCTGTTGACTCAATAAGTCACGGTTATTCTAAGGCATTATGTTTTAGACTTCGAATAAACAACCCTGTTTGAAAACAAAAGACTGAACATAAGTGTAACAAAGGGATATTAAAAGGATGGCGGACAAAACAATTGAATATTGTGCCATCATTTACTCACTCTTACGCCATTCCAAAACCCATGATTTTTCTTATATCAAAAGCAAAATCTGTAAAATAGCTTATGTAAAATATATGTGAAAATCAAATTAGCATATGTGCATTTTAAAACTTGTAATGTAATGGTAATTCGTGTTTTGCAACCGAAAGTGCAACGGTTTAATTTAAAAACGCAACATTTGTGAACTATAGTGTAAATTCAGTAAATTAGACTTTCATAGAAGTATAAATATGACTTTAGAAGACTTTGCATATAGTACACAAATTGTATGGATTACTTTTATGGTATTTAGAAGACAAACTGTTGTGGAATTACATACATGATGATAAAAATAACATTTTGAAGTGAACTGTGAACCGAACATTTTGAAGGAAGCACATTAAACGTTCATGAACACACTCATACACAGGCAAACACATGCCCAAACACAAAGGCATGTGCTGACACACATGCATAATATTAGTCCCGGTACCATATCTCCAGCGGTCCCCTGAGGTCCTAAAATGTGACATTCAAACTAGCTGAGGCAGGCCACACACAAGGCAATATTCAGCCATATAAAACAGAACGTCACAAAACAGCACATCAGTGCAGAGCGCTGAGGGAGGGGAGTGATATTCTGCTGCGGGGCTGAAATATAGTGTGACAGAATGAACGACTGTCTGACAGGGTCTGGAGACAGACCGGTGTAGAGGAAGAGAGACAGAGGTGCAGGAACAGAGATGAGGATGAAATAGAAGAGGCACTCAGATCATTTTCAGCTGAACTCTGGGAGATTTATACTGTTTTAATAGCGCTATTATTTACAGTGCTAAACAGGGCTAGTATTCATGAAGCATCACAGAGAAAGGGAACTGATGTAGTCTGAGATATTTCTCAAATAATGCACAAGCTCTCAAAATGTATGCAAAATTTGTACCTTTAATTTCACCCAAAACTAAATTATTTATTTTGTGGAATACAAAATAAGATGTTTTAGAGTGATGATTTACCACTGCTCTTTTCCTTACAATAAAAAATGAATGATGATGGACACATTTGAGCTTTAAAAAAGACAAAAAGCATCATAAAAGTAGTTTTATAAATCACATGATATCTTTGTACAAAGACCAGACTACAATATATGTAATGATATGAAATCTGTAAGACACGTCTTGATATGGTATATTTGAATATACAAGAATGCAAATACAATTTCAGAGTCGTGGCGAACCTTTGTAACAAATATGGCTTATATTTTGGTCTGCTCCAAACACAAAGTTATAATTTTGCTTCAAAAGATTTGGAAAGCAGTGCAAGAGTCAGCTGGATCCCTGTAATGGTGCTTCTTTAATCACTTTTGTAGCTGTACAGGCCCAAGTTACTGTATGCCTTTATTTAATGGAAAAGAGCAGTGTGATCATTCTGCTAAACTTCTAACTTTTCTGTTCTCTGAAGAAAGAAAGCCGTATAGGTTTCGAACGACTTGTAGATTAGTCAATGTCAATACTTTAACTTTTGGGTGAAAATGTCCAATTATTCCTATTCCTACCCCCCACCCAAACTGCACGATTTCCATGTCTTAAATCAAACAAACCTGTTTCAGATAATCAGCTTCCTAACCACAGTCCTAAACAATTAGTAAATTATTTTGACAAGACTGATAAAGTTAGGACATGCACATGGACAGGACAAAAAGGCATGCACAGGACAGACCCACACAGGAAGTGACTTACAGGAAGGATTTAACGTCCAGGCCTCGTTTCGTTATCTGGCCCATCATGTGATCCACGCTGCCAGGATTCCCGTGAGAGGCCCGCCCCCCGGCACCTGCCGGACTGCCCCTGGAGCTCCTTGATCCGGCCCCGCCCCCTCCCCCAGGCCCCGCGCCTCCACCCCCTCCGCTGCCCGGCTGGGTGTGTAGCTGACCCAGACTCTGGGAGATGGGCGGCCTGCTGGCCAAATTCGGGGCCGGAGCTTGTATCAAGGGTTGCTGGAGGCTCTGCTGACGCAGCAACGTGCGAGGCCGAGGCATCGCCTCCATCGACGGGACGTCGTCTAAAGTCTCGACCGAGGAGAGGGCGTGGTCGGACAAACTGTGTGGGCAGAGCAGGAGAGAGGGCAAGGAGTGAGAAGAAGGGCGAGAGCGACAGAGGGAGGGACGAGGAAGAAGGAGGAGAGAAGGTGGGACAAGAACAAAAGGGCGATGACGAGGAGAAGGATCCGAGGAGGATTTGGAAGGGGTCGGAGGAGGAGCAGGGGATACAGATTGGCATGGAGGAAGGGGAGTCGACAGGTTGAAAGGAAAGAGTTCGGAATCCGGGTGAAGGAGAGTCAGGGAGTCAGTCGAAGACAGGAGAGGTGATAACGGAGACATAGAGGAGGACGAGAGGTTCAGGGACGGATGGGGGCAGAACGGAACAGCCAGAGGAGAAAAGGACAACGAAAAGATGGTCTCATCAGGAGGAGAAGGGGGTAAAGAAGCAGAAGGAGGAGGAGGGGGCGGAGTGCGAGGTGTCGGTGGGAAGAGGAGGAAAAGGAGAAAAAAAGAAAAAAGCGTCAAACAGAGGCAGTAGCCACCGTAACACAGGTAGCAGAAGAGACCACAGCCGCCCTGGTCTGCGTGAGTCTGGAAGTGTGCGTGTGCATGTCCGTTCCCGGCCCGAGCGCGACTTCCCTGAGCCGACGGCGAGCGGTGAGCATGCCCATGTGCCTGGGAGGCGTGTGAGGACTGCTTGCGGCCCGCTCCCGTGCGTGCTTGAGTGGATCTCGGTGTGTGATGCATCTGCCCTGAACGACCGTGCGCATGTGTGTGCCGCGGCGTGTGTGGCGTCAGTCGGCCGCCACCGGTTCTTCCGGGAGACTGTTTTTTGGTCTGTTGAGAGCCTCCCATCTTCACGCATCCCTCTCCTCCCTTTCTTCTCTTAACTTTGCATGTCGTTTCTTGCGACACTCGTTTTAAGTAACGCCACGCCCCCCTGTGTCCCTTCAGCAGCCAACCAACTACGCTGGCTCATCCGTCATTCTTTTGTCCTCTCCGCCCCTCCCTTCGCAATTACATCCCTCTGTTTCGCTCATTAGCCCTGTTTCACTCTGATCTCAAAACTGTGTCAAATACACCTCGGAAACTTCACAATGAGTTTCAGCCGAGCTGAAAACACGATTCCTATAAAGATTCCCAGGTTATTGTATCCCATTTCAGCTTGCTCAATCTCCGCAATCCCACACTCTCAGACAAAATGTGCACAAACCTTTAGGGTACAACAGCTTGTCACATGGGCAGTAACCTTAAAGGAGCAATGCTGCTCATGGAGGGCCACTGTCCTGCAGAGTTTAGCCCAATTAAACACAGCTGAACCCGTTAATAAAGGTCTTTAGGCTTGAAACTGCCAGGCAGGTGTATTGGGGCAAGTTGGAGCTTAAGTATACAGGACGTTGGCCCTCCAGAAACAGGTTAGGACACCCCTGCCTTAAAGGGACATCTCTGAAACTTATTTACCCCTAAAAGGTTCATACTAGCACCTTAAATGGTACATACTACTCTAATGTAGTAATGTGCACCTTTTAAGAGTAGACGGGTGACAAGTGTCAAGCTGCTGTAGCCCTAAAGAGACATGTTTTGCATATTTCGTTTTTACAGTGCCTGTCAGTGAACATTTTAAATAATTAATTAAACACATTTCAGAGTGATTTAGAGCTGAATGTAATACGTTTATGGGACGTGACAAACTTGCTCCAGTGGAAGAAAGCCATCCTGATATTAAACTTGGCATGAAAAGGCATTCACATCCCATTTTACTGCTGTAATGTGACATTTTTATGTTAAACAGGATATTTAATGAGGAAATTCTGCATTCAAATACAAGTGATTTTGGTAGTAAAAACATTCAAGAATTTTTCACTTCACAGGAGATATTTTTCATGGTTTTGCATAATCATAAAGAGCACATTAGGTGTGTAATTGATGCTTTTTACATGAAATTTAGTCGAGTGAACTGGTAGCAATTTCTTTTACAGTCCTGTTCCGTGTGTATATACTATGTACTTATAATAGTAGTTACAATAACTGGGTTATAACTAACCTACTCCCTAAACCTAACCTTTAAGATGAGCCATGAAGTTACCTTATATTACAGTACTTTCTTACGTACACGTAAGTGCACATACTGTCAAAATAAAGTGGCCATGTGTTCATGTGGCCCTTCGACTTGTAAATCAAATCATTTGGACAGGACCTGAAGGCAACAAACTCAATTCTTGAGCTTTTTGACCTGGATATGCAGAGTAAAGGTCAAGTTCACTATCCAGAGCATCCCAATGGTTGCACTTCTTTTTCAAACCGATCCAAATTTGTTATTATTGCTCTATCCTTGACATCAAATGACTGTTAACTTCTGTTAATACTTTATAATCGCTGTATTACATTCAACAGTAGCCTAAAATGACTAAATATTTATTTGACTAAGTTAATATTATCTTCTTATTCAGTGTCTTATATTAATTTTCCTTTCACCCTTCACAGTAGGACCAGGAACATGTATTAATAAAGTAAACGGGGACATATTTGATTTCATGTTGACATTAATGAGCTGGCAGAGGGCATGACTGGCACCGGCTCAACTGGTTTAGCTGGTAAAGGGCATCAGGTAGTTGCAGGACAAACACCAGGGGGCAAAACAAGCTTAGTGGAGAACAAGATGTAGGCAAGAAAGAGACAGAGGAAGAGAGAGAACGGGAAAAGGGTGTGTGAGACACAAACACAAGAGACAGACACATATAGCTGCCTTAAAATAGAATCCAATTACTGATGGAGAAAAACGGAGGGCGTGTTGAGAGAGAGAAGGAGAGAAGAACGAGGAATGGTGGTATGGATGGAGTGTGAGAAGAGCGAATATGTGAGGTGCTGGAGGAGAGGAGGTGTAAGCGAAGGGTGTGAAGAAAACTTAAATTCAGCCCCCTGTGTGTATATGTGCGCAACACTTGCCGTGTGAACGTCTACACACAAGCGGCACACGCATACAAGTGGCGTTGTAGCAGCTCTGGGTTTGTTTTGGTTTGGAGAGGTTGCGTTTGGTACTTATTCATGTCTCGTCTTGTTCGTTTGTTCATTCCTTTGGTGTGTCTTGTTAATTAGTCTCAATACAATCAACATGAAATGTTCCTGGCATTATTTTGCACAATTCATCAATGGTCCGCCTCTAAAATGACAAGTTTTGCTATTCAGTGACTGCTTTTTGCAATCCAGTTCACAAATCTGAAGGATAAAATAATAAATATATTGTGAAATATGTTGTAAAGAGCGTTGTTTAATGAAATATGCTTTTCAAATATTATATATATATATACAAAATGTAATTCAAGTCCCAAGGAAATACATTTCGAATCAAAATACATTTTTAATAAATGCAAAAAATAGACAATATAAAAGTTATTTAGATACAATATACAAAAATGGCCCAAAATATTTGACGAAATATGCTGCGTGGCTTAATTACATATGCTTTTCAAACATTTGCTTGCAAAAATATATTACAAAATATATTTCCAATCATAAAATATGTTTTTGGGAAATGAAAAAAATAACAATTAAATGTATTTAGATTCTGAATTACAAGTAACTAAAACTTACATACAACATATGTAAATATGTTGTAAACTATGTTAGAAATATATTTGTATCCAATATGCAATATGTTTTTTATTTTTAAACATGTTTTTTTTATTGTGGGTTTTATTTTTTTATTTATTTATTTGCTGTATGGAAAGTCTCATATAACTTTTTTTCTTTTCAGACCGAATATTATTTTACTCTGAAATACACCAGATTGCAGAAGTAAAATGGGTTGAGAAAGGGCATTTGACTTTGACTGTAAAGGTGTAGTTGTTAGTAACACTGTAAAACGCTCTATTCACAGTTTTCCTTGTTATTTCCCTGAGTCAGTTTATGTTTAGTCATATATTTTATGGGCTCTTGTTTATGTAGACCAATGTCTCAAATGCCGACCTCAGCCTTTGCTGTCCTCACTTAAATGAGAAAATACTCCATAAGAGGTGCTCATAAAAACTCTCCTGAATCTACTGCTACAAATAGGACACGCTGCCATGGTGTGGACTTCATGGACACATGCAAAAGTCAGCATGAAGTGCATCATTCGGGACAGGGCCACAGATTTGATTTGTCACATTTAGCTGAAATCAATCTGTCTGGGTTCTCTAAACGTTTCTCACCAATGTAATGATATTTCCTCCTCTCCCAGGATTCGCTTCACACTCCTGACAAATATAAATGTAGGATCCACTGAAATATTAAGCACATTTATAGGACGTTTAATGCATTAATATTTTGTTCTGCACAGTGTCACTTGTCTGCGATTTAAGATGGAAACGTTGTGTTTATCATCTCCAGCTATTGAAACGGCTTCTATAAAACTTTAACCATATACTGACAGCTCTGAAAAATCTGGTGTTCAGAAACTCAGACAATTTTATGGAAATTTGTCATCGAAACGCATCATATTTTCCCATCTGATTGTGATTACAGTTTATTACAGCTCACTGGAATACTTGATTCTGGTTAAATGTGACTTTCTGCAGTCAAATATACTGTACTTCTAATCGGTGTTGTGGGTAACGCATTACAAGTAACGCAAGTAACGTAATATTACCTTTTTCAAGGAACTAGTAAAGTAACGCATTACTTTTTAATTTACAAGAATGTTACTTTTTCAAAAAAGTAACTTGAGTTACTTTTTATTCATTTATTGACTGATGCGCCGTGTGAACATGATCTTACTGTAGATCTAATCTAGACTAAATATGAATGTGCATTAATTCATCCCACTCGCAAAAAACAGATTCAGTGTTCATCAAAATTGAATTAAAACAGTGAAATGCAAACTCAGATTGTGAAGTAAACCTGCAATAATTAAATATGTTAAACAACACAAATATATCTAATCTCATTTTATTAACCGATGTGTTTGCTGCTGACCTTTGATGATCAGTTCAACCATATTAATAAGCAAAAATTACTTTAGATAAACTAACATTGTGCTTCATTGTTTTTATTGCTGAAGAGTGTTGAACTTCTCCTGTGTTCTTCTGTACAGACGTGATTTACTCGTCCTTCAGTCTGAGGTTTATTCATCACACTTTTTGGTGTGAAAGGCTTTACATTTGCTATAAATATAACTTATTGTATTAAAAACAAACAATCAAGCCCTGCTCATATTTAAAAAATAACGCAAAAAGTAATATAACGCATTACTTTCCATAAAAATTAACTAAGTAACGTAATTTAGTTACTTTTTTAGGGAGTAAAGCAATATTGTAATGCATTACTTTTAAAAGTAGCTTTCCCCAACACTGCTTATTATGGATGTTAGCTTCAAATATCTTTCTTCTCCCAAAATATAATGAAATCAAGATGGAATGCTATTTGCTACTAATTTAGCTTCATCAGGAAGTGAATGAATGATGCATTTATATAGCGCTTTATTGTGCATTGTTGTGCACCCAAAGCACTTTACAATCATGTGGGGGGGGGTCTCTCCTCAACCACCATCAGTGTGCATCTTGAGTACAGTGTACAGCGCCAGTGCGCTCACCACACACCAGCTACAGGTGGAGAGAGAGAGAGTCATAGAGACAATCAAGTGTATGCTCTCACCACACACCAGCTACAGGTGGAGAGGAGAGAGAGTCATAGAGACAATCAAGTGTATGCTCACCACACCAGCTACAGGTGGAGAGAGAGAGAGTCATAGAGACAATCAAGTGTATGCGCTCACCACACACCAGCTACAGGTGGAGAAGAGAGAGAGTCATAGAGCCAATCAAGTGTATGCTCTCACCACACACCAGCTACAGGTGGAGAGGAGAGAGAGTCATAGAGACAATCAAGTGTATGCGCTCACCACACACCAGCTACAGGTGGAGAGGAGAGAGAGACATAGAGTCAATCAAGTGTATGCGCCACCACACACCAGCTACAGGTGGAGAGGAGAGAGAGTCATAGAGACAATCAAGTGTATGCGCTCACCACACACCAGCTACAGGTGGAGAGGAGAGAGTCATAGAGACAATCAATGTATGCTCTCACCACACACCAGCTACAGGTGGAGAGGAGAGAGAGTCATAGAGCCAATCAAGTGTATGCTCACCACACACCAGCTACAGGTGGAGAGGAGAGAGTCATAGAGCCAATCAAGTGTATGCTCTCACCACACACCAGCTACAGGTGGAGAGAGAGACATAGAGCCAATCAAGTGGATGTGCTCACCACACACCAGCTACAGGTGGAGAGGAGAGAGTCATAGAGCCGATCAAGTGTATGCTCTCACCACACACCAGCTACAGGTGGAGAGAGAGAGAGAGACATAGAGACAATCAAGTGTATGCTCTCACCACACACCAGCTACAGGTGGAGGAGAGAGAGTCATAGAGACAATCAAATGTATGCGCTCACCACACACCAGCTACAGGTGAGAGAGAGAGAGAGTCATAGAGACAATCAAGTGTATGCTCTCACCACACACCAGCTACAGGTGGAGAGGAGAGAGTCATAGATCCAATCAAGTGTATGCCTCCACACACCAGCTACAGGTGGAGAGAGAGAGTCATAGAGCCGATCAAGTGTATGCTCTCACCACACACCAGCTACAGGTGGAGAGGAGAGAGAGAGTCATAGAGACAATCAAGTGTATGCGCTCACCACACACCAGCTACAGGTGGAGAGGAGAGAGTCATAGAGACAATCAAATGTATGCGCTCACCACACACCAGCTACAGGTGGAGAGGAGAGAGTCATAGATCCAATCAAGTATGCGCCTCCACACACCAGCTACAGGTGGAGAGAGAGAGAGAGACATAGAGCCAATCAAGTGTATGCACTCACCACACACCAGCTACAGGTGGAGAGGAGAGAGAGTCATAGAGACAATCAAATGTATGCGCTCACCACACACCAGCTACAGGTGGAGAGGAGAGAGTCATAGATCCAATCAAGTGTATGCGCTCTCCACACACCAGCTACAGGTGGAGAGGAGAGAGAGACATAGAGCCAATCAAGTGTATGCACTCACCACACACCAGCTACAGGTGGAGAGGAGAGAGAGTCATAGAGACAATCAAGTGTATGCGCTCACCACACACCAGCTACAGGTGGAGAGGAGAGAGAGTCATAGAGACAATCAAGTGGATGGGGATTATTAGGAGGTCATGATTGACAAGGGCCAGTGGAGGGAATTTGGCCAGGACACCGGGGTTACACCCCTACTCTTTACGAGAAGTGCCCTGGGATTTTTAATGACCACAGAGAGTCAGGACCTCGGTTTAACGTCTCATCTGAAAGATGCTGCTTTTTGACAGTATAGTGCCCCAGTATCTCTATACTGGGGCGTTAGGACCCACACAGAGCACAGGGTGAGCACCCCCTGCTGGCCTCACTAACACCTCTTCCAGCAGCAACCTAGTTTTCACCTCCCGTCTCCCATCCAGGTACTGACCAGGCTCAACCCTGTGTAGCTTCAGTTGGCAACCGGTCTTGGGCTGCAGGGTGATTCAAAATTCAGCTTTGATTCACATAAATAAATTAAACTTTAAAATATATTCAAATAGAAAACAGTTATTTTAAATTGTGATGGATTTTAACTATTACTGTTTTTACAATCTGAAGTGACTAGATTGTGAACAGATAAATCATTCTAATATGATGATTTGCTGCTCAAGAAAAAAATCTGATTATTATTATGCTGAAAACAATTGAGAAGTGGAAAATATGAATATGGCAACATAAAACGAAATGTTCCCTTTGTTTTTTGTATGTTTATAATTATATATAATCAATATTCCCTGTCCATTTGTTTGCTGTATAAAACAGTCAGCCAGTCGTTATAGTAAAATAACCCTCCTCAGGCCGATACAAGACCCTATTATCCCTTGCATATTGTATTTGCAGACTGAATCAGGTGCATGATATCACCAGTTATGCCGCCTTTTGAGTCATTGCTTTGGCTTTTATGTTTTATAATGGACTGAAATGAGCTATCGCCGCTTCTGAGTGTTTCTAAGTGTGTGTGAGTCAGTCGTATGGATCCTGCTATTATTAGACTGCAGGGCGGCCTGAAATCTCAGCAAAGCGCAGACCCACACAAAGGCATTTTTAACTTTCTTAAACATCTCACACACACATCACATATCTCTTTCTTGTCCCCTGTGGGCTTGACTCACTTGCCGTTCTTGAAGTCTCCCGAATGCAGGCGGCTTTGTACCGTCTGCCACCTGCCGGCTTTAATGCCCCCCATCATCATGTTCCTCATGCTGTCGCTGTGTGACGGCCCCCCTCCGTCCCCCAATCCACCCCCCGCGGCCCCTTTCTGGCCCCCGGGCACCGTCCCACTGAGGGAGCCAGGAGAAAGAGAGCCGGGGAGATGGAAGGAATGAGAGGAAAAAGGTGGAAAAAGACGAACATTGGGAGAGAAGAAACGGTTACAGGTTTGGATAAATCACAATCATTTATCCCATGAGAGTGTTGCATGTGTGACCTCACAGCGACTACATACACAAGTCACCCTGAGTAACACCAAGTGCAGCTCCTCCTCTAGGGGGCATAACAGAGCCTAGTTTTACCAGGTAGTGCAAGTGATTTCTCTCAAGTCACTCTTAAAAATAAAGCTTCTTTACTGGCCTTGATGCTTCCATGAAGAACCTTTAACATCCATGGAGCCTTTATGGTTCTTTATAGTAAAAGAAGGCCTTTTAGATGTTTAAAATGTTATTCACACTAAGAAAATATGGTTCTTTTAAGAACTGTTCACTGAACGCTTCTATGGGAAACCAAAAATGGTTCTTCTGTGGAAGTGAAAACACTTTTGGAACATTTATTTTTAAAAGTGTAGAAAAATAATTTTGGTTCCACAAAGAACTTTTTAAAATAACCATCCCAATAATGTTAAGAACATTTTACGCATCCAAACATATCCGCTATGAACTCCAAAAGCTGGATTGAAGCCATAAAAGAACCATTTCTGATTAATCAAAGAATCATTATTTTCTAAGTGTGCAGAACATTTTAATCCTCTAAAGAACCTTCCGCCACTAATGAGAACCTTTGTGGAATAGATGTTGAAGATTCTTCATGGAATCGTTAATGCCAATAAGAACCTTTTATTTTTAAGAGTGTAAATCTGTGGCGTACAAATGGACTTACAACATTGCTTCAAATAACCACATTTGTACTTCACATGCTTCACATTAATGGCACTCATAAATGTTGCAGACTTCACGCAGACTCATAAAATTTGATGAGTTACTTTTGTCATCAATATTTATAATCATGGTCACCACTTTGTGGACCTGGTGAAAGTCATCATGCAGTTATTAAGAGATTTATGTAACACTGCTGCACCGCTCAAACACAATACAACATCAACACAAACAAGGTCAAAAACCACAGGAGAACAGCAAAAAGAGCTTTAAGAGACAAAGCCGGCAGCCGCAGACTGCCACAAAACCAGATGAGGAACTGATGTCACGCTTAAAATCAGTACTGCTACTACGAATTATACTTATATATGTGTGTGAGTGTGTATACTTTATATGTATAATAATATAGAACATTTTAAAATATAAAAATAATAATTCAGTCTGATACCAATTAACCAATAATTATTTTGGTGTTATGGCAAATAACTAACCAAACTGATGATGTTGATGATAATATTAATAATTATAATTCATATAAGACATTCAGCAGGATGCACCTTTATTACAATTATGGCAGACATGACAATATTTATTTTCATGTTATGGCCAATAAATAATAAACAGCTGATATAAAATTCTATACTAAGTTGTCTAAATAATGTTTTATATGCTATAAATGGATTTAGGCATCGCAACATTATGTACAGTAAGAAAAATGGTTATTCATTTTGTGATTTGCTAGAGATTAAATTTAAATTATTCTAAAATTATTAGTGTAAATGTTAGATGAAGACCAATGTAAAAAGGTCAAATGAGTTTGCACAATTAAATATCCAAATTCAGAGAATATTTACTTTAAAAAATATATAATTAAAATGATAAATAAAGTAAATATTGTCATTTTAATTTATAATACAAAAAACCTCTTTAATTAGCCAATGACTAATATTGTGCATCCCGAAATACAAGCATCTACTATATTGTGACAAGATGGATGATAATATAATTGATATATAAACTGATATAATATTGATTTGAAAACATTATATGATCTGATAGGTTGCGATCACTAAACCAAATGCAGAAGACAACCAATGGATGTAAAATCATGCAAAAGAACAATCTCTTTCAAGACATATTTTTTCTATTTCTATTTAATTCTAAAGTCTAAATGAAGATTAAATGCTGCAAACTAGACTACATGTGTGACAAAGCGTCTGTTCCCAGTCGGTTTAGTTTCCGTCTGCGGCTTCCGTCTCAAATAGCCGAGCTTCAGTGCAGCGGTGTGCAAACACCCCACACCGTTTAATCCAGCAGGTCATCGCCTGAGCCACGCGGCTAACATGTTAATCTACACCGGCCGCCCCATCTGAACCCCTCCGTGCGTCTGCCGCCGGGTTTGATGGACAAGCGTGTTTAAAGCGTTTGGCTCTTTCTGGGAAGCGGCGGGCGAAACCTGTCTGGATTAGGCCGGCGAGGGTTGAGCGCTGGAGGAGTCAGGAGGGCTAGAGGGACACATCCAGCCCCAGAAAGAGCACAGAGGCAAAACAACACAGTCTCAAAACAAGGTGAACCGGGGGTTACCACACCACAATCAGACTGTAACGGTCAACCCTCAACGGGAGCGTTACACGCTACTGACGCCATCTTTCTCTCTTTGTTTACTGTTATTGTTGCTGTAGGGCGGGAGGGTTGTCCGTCTCCATGGTAACACCCCATGGGGGAGGAGGGGAAGGGGTAGGAGGGGCGAAAGGTTAAAGGTCATAAGCTAAGAAGAGACAAGCAGGGCTGTAGGGAATGAGGGACGTTTAGTGTCCGATTTTGGCACTTTTGGTAAAACTAAATGGATTTGAAGAAAAATATCACGTCTGGTGATTTTGAGCTAAATGTGTAATACATTAATAATGTCCCTGCAGTCCTGCAAAGCGTACAGAACATCAATGTGGAATAAATAACATAAAATCTGCATAATGACTTTCATTTAAATTATAAACTTAAATGTGAAGTGTGCGATTTGTGCGTCACGAGCGTACAGAACCGCTGCTCAAATAAACCGATTGAAATTCAGTTGGGTGCCACATACGGTAACTATTAAAGCTGTCAAAATCATTTTCTTTAACTGAAATCAAATATAAATATAAATATTAGATGAAAAACTTAGAAAAAAAAATACAAATGAAATAAAGATGTTTAAGTGCTAAAATTACTAAAACTGGAAGAAAAGATTTAAGCAAAATAAAAATGAATAAAATAGCAAATGCAAAATAAAAAATAAAATGAAGTAATAAAATAAAATAAAAATAATTTTCAATAAATACTATAACTTATAAATAATACTAACACTTAATTTTGTATGATTTCAATAAATCAGTAATTATTTCCATTTTATAGCAGATAAACAAACTATCAATATTCTGAAACAATTAAAAAATTATGAAACTATTACAACATCAAAATAGTATAATATACAATATGAAAGATGACAAATATTCCTTTTGAAGTGTTCGACAGCAAATAAGACCCCTTGAAGAAATGAGTGTTTCAAATCTAAACATATCAGTAAGGGCAGATAAGGAAGTTAAATAATATTATTTATTAATATTATAAAATTATATAATATATTTTTAAATTATATATCTATATATCCATCCCTAGGAGCCAGAATTTGACACTTCGCCTTCGAAGCGTTTAGTCTTTGTGTCATCTCGAGTGTGTATGATTCGGTTTTGATATGAGATATGAGATCAGATATGAGTTTGAGTGCATTATGAGTTCAATGTCATATCCTTCTGGAAGAGTGTGTTGGGTTGTGATGCTTCCTCATCGTTACAGCCCTGCCAGTGATCAGGGTGCGGTTGAGTCGTTGGGTAACAGGTGAGATGGGGTACAGTTATATATGGCTTGTGTTAGGGGAAGGTTAGTTTTAGCCTACAGTCTACTCACTGACTCACCGTCTGACACATACTACACAAAAACTGCTGTTTCAATGCATTTCCTTTGCTTCATCTGTGTGTGTGTGTGTGTATATTTATATTACAATATAATGTAGATGCATATATATGTTTAATAAATCTAATACATGTGTATGTACACACACACACACACACACATAATACATAATTGTTACTTTCCTTATAATGTATTATAATTTGTATTTTATTTATAAAAATGTTACAAATAAATGTTACATACATTATAATTTGACTACTTTAAAAATTTACAATTTTTAAATATAATAAAGTATTAATTAAAGTTTTTATTTTATTTTCAATACATACACATATATAAATGTATACATTAATTTATAAATATATCTATATACAATGTACTTGTATACTGTATGTTAAATCAATATAATGAATAATAACATTATTTATATATAATTTTTTACAAAAACCTATAACTTAAAATATATTTTGGAAAAAATATGAATAAATAAAATGTACTATTTAAAATAAAACTTTTAATAAAATATGTAATTGTATATAATTTATACTATTATTAATAATTAATACATAAGTATTTTTTTTATATAGCCCACTGCACACCAAAACATAATTACACAGATGAGCTCTAGCACTGCGAACTACACCGTTTTGATATCGCAGGGACTAAAATGAGCTGAATTAGCGCATTGTCAAATCTGTGAGAGAAAACAGCAACTGTGCAGCAGAATGCAAGTTATTTCACGAGTCAGCGAAAAACTGCGGATGGACTGACACGTACTTATTCATTTGTTTCTCATTCGGTTCTGAACGTAAATCTAGAATGACACTTTCACGTTATTGACAATATGAATCATTTTCAAGGAGCATATTTGTGACTCTGGACCACAAAACCAGTCATACGGGTCAGTTTTTTAAATTGAGATGTATATACATCATTTGAAAACAGAATAAAAAGCTTTCCATTGATGTATGATTTATGATAGGACAATATTTGGCTGAAATACAACTATTTGCAAATCTGGAATCTGAGGGTGCAAAAAATCTTTGAGAGAAAATCGCCTTTAAAGTTGACTAAATGAAGTTCTTAGCAATGCATATTACTAATCAAAGGATTAATATATTTACAGTATATCTTCATGGAACATGATCTTTATATTACTAGAAGAAAAATCAATCATTTTGACCCATACAATGTATTGTTGGCTATTGCTACAAATATACCCGTGCTGCTTATGACTGCTTTTGTGCTCCAGGGTCACATATTATGGCGCTATTTGCACTTTTGGGTCACTTTATATGTCAGTCAGACGGTGGTTTTGAATGCAGTAATCCGACTCTAGACAGATCTGGGGTGTGAGAGGTGAGGGTTAGGGTTGGGGTGTGGTATGAGCTGTGGGTCAGGGGTTTGTGTCTCTTACCGGCCTGAACAGAGACTCACTTGAGTGTGAGGCGCGGATCTCCGTAAGGGGCATAAGGAGAAATGTTTAGTACAAACTCCTTGGGCGGGTATGAGCTCCAGCGCTGCTGTACTGAACTGCTGTCATTGTTATTCCAAAAGTCTCTGTCTAAATCACTGAAGAGACACACATACATGTCATTAGAGCATCAGCCATCTTTCCTCCATCAGTCTACACACAGCCGATCTCCTGATCCGGGACAGTGAAAGAGGAATTCACCATTCAGAAGGAGTGCAAAGACAGTTTTATGAGCAAACAGGGAAATAAAAACAGAGCCGATGCATCCATAAGGCAGCAGAGCAGAAACGAGCGAGATTAAACCTGTGCATTCATTAGTTTTACCAAAAGCATAAAGGAGAGAGAGAGAGAGATAAAAAGCTGTAAAGCATTAACCAAAACACATTAAATATAATCAACACAATATCAGATGCAATTCACATTTGGCTTAAGAAAATAAATAATTGCATGGGTGGAGAGAAACACGAAAGCTCAGATGAACCTGATATTGGGAGGAAAGGTCATTAATGTCAAGTTAGAATTTCAAAAATAGCTTCAAGAAAAAAAAGATCATTTTTCAGTTATAAACACAGATTTCCACAAACACCTGCAATCTTCAAATCCAAAGAAGAACTCATTAGTTCAAAGCAGCAGCTGCAATGTCACGAAGCACACAACACAGTCAAAACATCGCACCGACTTTAACCGGCGCGGGTCTCCGAGAATAACCGTCCCGCAAATAAGGAGGCGTGTGATCAGCCGCCGAGCAAAAGAATGGAAACGCAGCGTCCCGCTGAGCTCAAACATCCCTCATCCTCAGTCAAACGCTTTCAGATTCACCGTCAGTGTAAGAGCGCATTGGCTGGGAGAGGATGCGTAATCAATGAATGCAGCTGATTGGTCTCATACTTGTCTTTTTTCTTCAAAGCAAGTTTAGACCGATCAACCGAACGGTGAAATCATGACTTTAATGCAGTGCCGGTCCGTGAGGGAAATTTGTGAGAGGCTGATACAGAACAACACTGAACAAATAAATACAAGATTGCAGTAGACTTCCCATTTTTTTCTTTATTGTCTTAATAATATTAGTTATCAACATAGTTATTAGAATTAATAATAAGACAACATGCATATTTTTGCTGACATGTCATTATTTATTATTTTGATATATTCAAGTCAAATGAAAAACATTATATAATAATTACATAATATTTAATATTAATAGGACAACATATGTATATATGTATATATATATATATATATATATATATATATATATATATATATATAATATGCATATTATTTTGTAAAATTTATATAAAATATATATTTTAACAATATATTTAATTACATATATGCATAATAATACAAAATGACAAAAATATATATATATATATATATATATATATATATATATATATAATATATATAGTGTAAATATATATATATATATATAAAACTAGTATTCTACTATTAATTATTTTAAATAATAATAATAATGTTATTACATATACATACATAAATACAAGTTTTTTATGTACTATAATTTATGTTTATTTTCATAACAATTATGTGTATATATAGATATTTATTTATAAACAAAATATATATTATACAAATATTACATATATATATATATATTACTAAACATACGTGCACATTATATATATATATATATATATAATAAATATAATGTGCATGTGTGTATATATATATATATATATAATGTGCACATATGTTTAATAATATATATATATATATATATATATATATATATATATATATATATAATAACAATACAATTATATACACACACACATTGCTTATTGTTGGTATTCTATTACTTATGTTAATAAATAAATAAAAATAAACACAAGTAAAAAAATGATTTCCTATTAATTTATAGTTTTCACGATTTTTCATAATTATAATAAATTGTATTTATTATTTTGTGTGTATGTGTATATATTTATATAATGCTCAAGTACACAGATAATCCTTCCCTAGTATCTTAATTTTGACAATAAATAATGTAATAATCTTTCTGAACACCAACCCAACGCTTGTCAATATGTAGGATGAAACATTACATTTATGAACTCCTGAGATTGTTTTATTTTGTATTATTATTATTATTATTATAATAATAATTAATTATTATTAAAAAAGTGATGTTAAGAATTTAATCGCCTAATTGAAATCAATCAATCAATTTGCTAATTAAAATTCTCTGGGCTATCACACAACAACAACAAATGCTTTTAATACTTCGTAATAAAATGTTATATATGTGTACATTATATAGATCTCGGTTAGACATTAGTATGTAAATGAATGAAATGAACGTTGCTTTTATCATTGTATTTGCTATGTCAAGCTGCAGCCTCTCTTGCTTCCTCTGACAGACCGCCACTGCTTTAACAACTTCTGAAATGATTTCCTCTGCTCAAAACACACGCGCTTATCATCCACGGACTGCGATCGCGGCGCTGATTTCTGATGTTCAGGCTTCGCTCCAACACAACGATCTTACAAAACCCCCCAGTGAACCAAACCAATGTCCCTGCACCTACTTGATGGCTTTTTTCTCTCCTCTTCCTCTTCCTGAATCAGGAGACCCCACGCACTCCACTCCTGGTTTATTCCTCTTCCCCTGAAAGACAGAGAGAAGAAAAGAGGAGGTTTATTCCCTGTCTAACTGATCACAAGCTTCTCCACCTCCAACTTCTGCACGTCTAGCATTATCCACCGCTCTCCTCCCTGATGCGTGGCTCGGATCGCTCAAATCAAGTCATCTCCATAGTAATTAAACCACACACAAGCCTCATATTTACATGGAAATAGCCAATTTAGCACTCGGCAGCGTCACGGGCGGCCGGAGAGAAGAGCGAGAGCATGTGGGAGAGACAGAATGACAGAAAGTGTCTTCAGAGGAGTAGGTGGCGATGTGGAAACCCTCCATAGACGTCACTGCTGTCCGCCTCTCTGCTCCATAAACAACATGTTACAGGAGCTTTGTGACACAGCCCACGTTCAGGTTTAGGGAGACAGACTGAGTTATAAGGAACACAAGGTATGCAATCAACTTTTGTATTTACAACACCTGAGCGTGTTAATTCGATTTCGGTTTTCAATATATATTCGATGGTGAGAGCTTCATTTTTTTCACATTCACTTATTTGCATTATAAAATGTAATATAATCATTATATAGTAAATATTTTTTTATTTACATTTTTTTATTTCCCCACTGGAAGGAAGGAAGGAAGGAATAAATGTTAGTCTGGGAAAACTGGTTCTAAGCAGGTTTGTTAAAGAAAAATACTCTAAAACTATATCATTATTATATTATTGTATTATATGTGACCACAAAACCAGTCATAAGTCGCTGGGGTATATTTGTAGCAATAGCCAACAATACATTGTATGGGTCAAAAGTATTGATTTTCCAAAAATTATTAAGATATTAAGTAAAGATTATGTTCCATGAAGATATTTCATAAATGTATCAAAACTAAAAATTGTATTATATGCATTGCTAAGAACTTAATTTAAGCAACTTTAAAAGTGATTTTCTCAATATTTTCCAGATTCCAGAATTTTAAATAGTTGTATCTCAGCCAAATATTGTCCTATCATAACAAACCATACATTGATAGAAAGGTTTTTATTCAGCTTTCATATGATGCATAAATCTCAATGTCGAAAAATTGATCCATATGACTGGTTTTGTGTAGCCGGACTACGTCAGACTTCATACTTCTGCTCAATTTCAGTTGGCTTCTGTACTCAGTCTGATATAGCAAACCAGCTCCCAGATTATCTCCTGCTCCACACCAGCCGTCCAAACAACGAACAGAGGGCGGGCTGAGAGCCATGACGTAGAGGTTAAGCACGAGACACGGGATGCTATTCGCTCTTTTGCCAACTGAAGCCCGAACAAGAAGAGTGTTTGGTTCACATTTTGAATGGAGGAGGTGTTGTGGCCCTACTCCCGACAGGTTTTGGGAAAAGTTGAATTTATCAACCGTTACCGATCGTCAGTGAGAAACTGGGGAGGCAAATGTATGGCAAGGCAATAATTGTGATTGTGTCCCCCTTGGTTGCCCTCATGGACGATCAGGTTAAGGAGGCAGCAAAACTCGGTCTGTGTGCTGCACAGCTTGCTGTGCACAATGATCGAGAAATCATGGAAGGGAATTTCAGCCTTATTTTTGGTCGTCCCGAATCCTGGATTCTCAATCCAAAATGGCAAACCATGTTGGCATCAACCCTATGCCAAGACAACCTTGTCGCCATTGTCGTTGACGAGGCACACGGCGCATACAAATGGTGAGTTTGCATACACGGGTTTGGTTATTAACTTCAACAAGTTAATTTATTTAGACATCGGCTCAGTTCAACACTGTCATTTGTTGCAAGTTCGAGGCAGCTGAGCCCAGAAGCCCATCACTGCAGAACAAAGATCCAGGGGGCGGGGTTGGATCCACATCTAGGGGGTGGAGATTGTTAGGTTTAGGGGTGGAAATGGGTAGATTTAGGGGTGGAGATGGGTAGGTTTAGGGATCAGGGGTGGAGATGGGTAGGTTTAGGGATCAGGGGTGGAGATGGTAGGTTTAGGGGTGGAAATGGGTAGGTTTATGGGGTGGAGATGGGTAGGTTTATGGATCAGGGGTGGAGATGGGTAGGTTTATGGATCAGGGGGTGGATATTGGTAGGTTTAGGGGTGGAAATGGGTAGATTTAGGGGTGGAGATGGGTAGGTTTATGGATCAGGGGGTGGAGATGGGTAGGTTTATGGATCAGGGGGTGGAGATGGGTAGGTTTATGGATCAGGGGGTGGAGATGGGTAGGTTTAGGGGGGTGGAGATGGGTAGGTTTATGGATCAGGGGTGGAAATGGGTAGGTTTATGGATCAGGGGGTGGAGATGGGTAGGTTTATGGATCAGGGGGTGGAGTTGGGTAGGTTTAGGGGTGGAGATGGGTAAGTTTATGGATCAGGGGGTGGAGATTGGTAGGTTTAGGGGTGGAAATGGGTAGGTTTAGGGGTGGAGATGGGTAGGTTTATGGATCAGGGGGTGGAGACAGGTAGGTTTAGGTCTATGTAAGGTGGGAGGAGTTGGATCTAGATCCAACCGCACCCCTGGATCTTGTGTTCTGCAGTGAGGACCATCTCGCTGAGCCGGCACATAACATACGTCATAACCAAATGTTATGTGATTGGCTTTCGGGTACACCAATAATTTTAACCATCAGACAAGCCCCCCTCCACCCATGAGAACGTAAACGCTTGCCAATTATGCCCTTCCAGACTCCAGACAGAAGAGTTTGGTATTACCAGGCTAGGTTTTGTGGTCCAGGGTCACATATGTGGTTTTCATTGGTGGAATCAGAAGCAGTACTGTTAAACTCTTCACGATTTCCATTCCTAGCGAGGCAACATAATTATCCTGCATATTTTAGAAGTAACACAATAGCGTATCTAAACATTTACAACACTAAAAACCCCAACAAAATGAGAACGAAATCTGCAAAACAAACACCGGTACAACCCGTCATCTTCCTCTCATCCCATCGGTGCGGTTACTGTGTCGACGGGATCTCCTCGCAGCGAGATCTGTCTCATACCATCTCGTCCCGCGCTCCCGTCGGCAGCGGTTCTGGCTCAGAGCTCAGCTAGTTCTGCCAGCTCATCTCTCTCACGGGGTCGGAGGTCAGGAGTATCATAGCGCTGGGACAGGAGCTGCCACACGCTGCCTAATGGTGCTCAGTGATTGGTCGAGGGCTGCGTGGCTACAGGAAACTCCCTGAGCAAGGGCACAATCTCAATTCTCTGAGCGTTTGGTCTTTTCTGGATGGAGCAAACAAACAAATAACAGTCCCGTCCCACATTTTTTAGATTGCGTTAAGTAGTAAAATGCAGATATTAAAAGGTGAAATTCTGTGCACACCTTATTGATGATGCAAACTTTGTACAGGCAAGCAGATGAACCCAGAATATAAACACAATGTGCAAAGTTTCACATGAAATGGTTTCTCATAAAAAATACAATATAGAAAACAGAACTATTTAACACATTATATTCATATTTCGGGCTCATTTGCTTGCCTGTATAAAGTAAGCATAATCATTAAGGTGTGTACTGAATTTCTTCTTTTTAAAAACATTTAAGGTGCTTTAAGTGTTAGTTTAGTGATTGAAATATTGCGGTGGGTGCATATAATATGGATTGTAAATTGCCAAAACTTGCATTTTGTTCTCATATCTTTGTTTTATTCTTTCGAGAGGTGATCTTGATATTTGCGGCTTGGAAACAGATGAAAAACTGACAGACTCGTGCTGCAGTTCTGGATGTTTTGCCCTTCAAGTCTTCGAACAGGTCATGTTACTGAAAGCTATGAATTCAAAGCCAACTCGGTTTTATGTATATTATTTCAAAGAATTTAATTTCATAATCTTTTTTTTGAACAATTTATATATTAATAATTTTATGTACATATGAATAATGTATATATTGTGAAGGTTTTGTAAAAAAAATTGTTTTATAATTTTATATATTTTATAGTAATTTCATAATTTAATTTGTTGAGAAATTGAACCCACAACCTTGCGCTGCTAACGCAATGCTCTACCACTGAGCCACAGGAACACAGTACACAGAACACAGTGCAGCTTTAATTGCCTTTTTGGTAACTTCATGTCTTAACTGACAACGACATCGTATGCTCGTAGTTTATACCACGCGTTGATATGAAATGATAAAGGCTACAGCGTGCGCCGGCGTCTTTATGGTGCAATAGAAGAGCACGCGCTCCGAGCCCAGGACTGTTTCTGCGCTAGTTTGTATCGCGCCTGGCGCTGAAGTGAAGGGGAAGCACATGACGTGCATCTGAAACATCTCCAGTTTGATGTGCTCGTAAAGACTGGCTGTGACTGAATAAATGCACTCCTGTCAAGAAAAAAAAGAGACAGAAGTAGCAGCTAGTGTGTGTGTGTGTGTGTGTGTGTGTGGGGGTTACCATAGCTCAACCCCTGCTTTAAGGCTTAAATAATTTTAATGCGTTAAACTGAACAAATTAATCACTTACGATAATGCGCTAATTTTGACAGCACTAATATATAAAATAATAAAATATTTTGTATTTTATAACATTTATTTTATTATAATTATTTAATGTTTTATATTAAAAAAAAAATTATAATTGCTATGTGATATTTTTTATGTATTGTTTAATTTTTTTATAATGTATTATTTTGAATAATATTGAAATCTTGCACCGCTTCATGTTGACTTTAAGATGGTCGAGCGGGTTTCTTGCTGATGTCTATGAACTCTGACCAGCTTACACCAGCGTGGTCTGCCAGTGCCAGGTGTTAGTTCATCTGATCAGCTCTCTAGACCAGCTAATGTGAAGCTAACTTCAGGTTCAGGATTTTTGCATCAGTATGTTCATCTTCCAAACATCTCAGTCAGCTCTAGAGTCTGACACACTGATTTAAACGAAAAAGGACAGTCCAAGAATCACCCAGATGAGCACAGCACACACAACGACACACACATGAGTCAGTCAGCTGGAGGGGACAGCAGCGACACACACACACACACACACACGTTATAATTACTACTGACTAACCCCAGAGACAACATGGGTAGCAGAAGCTTGGATAATAATAGAAAAATGAATGGAAAATATCAGAATGTTCAATATTGTGGCTATAGGAATGAAAGCCTTGCCTTACAACTATAAGAATCAATAATAATAGAATAGAAGCATTGCCTGATTTTTGTTTTGTTTTATTTTACTTCAGAACACAAAGTAGCTGGAGTAACATGAATTTTTTTTTGGCATGATTTGAACTAAAAAGCAGAATTTATTAGGGATGCACCGATATGAACATTTTGGCCGATACCGATAATTCTTTATATTTGAAAGCCGATAATCAATATGTTGGCCGATAAATCTATATACAAATTTGTATATACTTTTAAGAGCCTGAAAAAGGTCTCATTAAAAAACACAAAGATTCCACGACGTCATTTACAGTAATGTTCTTATTATAATGTTATGCAGCCTTTATGACAGACTTGCTCTGCACATGTTGCTCATACGTGGATTGTCCTTCTCAAAGTGATTCAATCATTTCTCAAGCATTTCAAAACCATCATGACGAACAGCGCACATCTGAAGTATCTCTGAAGGAAATAATGCATTATTTATCAGCTTAAATATCCGCCACATTTTTTTATCGGGCCAATATCGATAACAGAAAAAGAAATGGGGATTTATCGGCCGATACAGAAATGGTGGCCGATATATCGTGCATCCCTAGAATATACTATATTGATTTAAAGCTAATTTATAATATTATTAAATTATATTCATTTTAATTATAAAAGACTAACTAAATGCTGTTCTTTTGAACTTTCTATAAATAAAATTAGTCCTGAAAAAAAAAACATCAGTTTTCATAAAATATGAAGCAGAACAACAGTTTTCAACATTGATAAGAAATGTTTCTTGATCACTAAACAGCATATTGGAATGATTTCTGATATCATTTTATAGAATATTTTAAGAATTAAAAAAACGGAATAATAATTAAATATTATGAAATAAACATACACATACACCAGACCACTATATCAAATAAAACCCAATCATGTATTAAATATTATGAAATAATAATAAAAATGAAATATTATTTAAAAAAAATTAAAATAGACCACTATAGCAAATAAACAACCATTTATTAAATAATATAAAACATATATATTAATAATTTAAATATTATGAAATAAAATAAAAAGTGCAATATCACACACACACGCAGCGCACGCGCACAGCACACACACGCACGCACACACACACACAGTACACAGGCTGTAGTTTCTGGGTAAGTGCACTAGTGGTCTGAGCTGACACCTTTCTATATCATTACACTCCATGGATCTTCAGAATCCCATGATATTAGCATACAGTAATAGCTGCGGCTAAAAGCACCACGCTATCAATTACCTCGACGCCACAGTAGCACCAGTTCACCTTCAAACACAATCCAATACCCAATTTAGAGCAAGTGGATCAATAAACCAATTAAACGAGACACTTTACAGACCGTTTAAAGACAAACACATCCAGGACACGCAGAAACATGTTCAGAGACACCTACGACATGCCCTCAAAGACTGATTACATGCACTTACACACATTACATCTCTGACATTCAGTGACATGGTAATGCCATGGTACCTGTAACGCTAATACTCTATGATTCACCTTGAGACTTTAATTAGCAATTTAAATCACAATTAAATCAATAGACTAATTAAAAACGACCCTTCAAGCAGCATGAAAGAGTGACACAGAAATGCATGATTAGCCATAAAAGCACTAAACATGATACATAAAGACTGATTAAATATTGAAATACATCCATGTTGCTTATATACATATATATATATATATATATATATATATACACACACACACACACATATACATATATATATATGTGCGTGTATGCTTAAAACAAAAAAATATGCAATTTTGGAAATAAAAATAATAAAAAATATTTATATTTTAATTATTCTGATATCTTATTCAACTGAGCTTCGAGTAAATAATATGCTTTTTTAAAATAAAAAAATACAGCTAATTAATGCTTAACATTTTTTTTTTTATTTTTTAATTATATATAAATACAATTATGCATATGAAATGTAAATGTAATAATATATAATATATATATATTTTTTAAGGTCAACATATATTTTTTCTCTGAAATTCATTAATATTTAAAGCAATTATCTTTCAATTAAAAACGATTTTGAAAGATGCAAAACATGAAAAATACAGCTGAAGAACATTATATTTTTTATATATAAAAGCACTAGACATTAAACATGATAAAAAAGGCGAGATTTCCTCAGACTAACTAAATATTCAAATTAATGCATGTTACTTAAAAAATAAACAATAAATTATGCTCAAAACAAGAAAAAAACTGTTTTGGTAATAAAGAGATTATATGTTGTATAAAAAAATATTAAGATGCATATATTTTCTGAAAAGCAAATTCATAATGTTAGAAATTCTATAAAAATATTATAAGTCGAAACAAAAAAGAAACACAGCTGAAGAACATGTAGTAAGAGTAGTGTGTGATTGGTAAATATCACACACACACACACACACGGAGTACTTACAGGCTGCAGTTTCTGGGTAAGAAGTCGCAGTTTTTGACAGAAAAGATGAAGCAATCAGAGGAAACTCATCTGCCATCAACTGTATCATGAAATTTTCACAGAGAGAGAGAGATGAGAACGAAACATGAGAGAGAGGAAGAGTGCGGGAGGAGGAGGGGTCTGAGAGAGAAGTGGGGATGAAAGTGAGGGAGGAGAGGATGATTGAGACGAACGGAGGAAGCGACAGCTCGCCAACTGTGAGGCTCGGAGGGGGAACGAGTGACCGCGTGTGTGTGTGGAATGGAGAAAGAGAGAGTCAGAGATGTGCATTCAGAAGCATGACTCGCTCTGAGCAAAGACACACGTGCAAACGCTGCTCCACAAACGGCTGGAGGCAAAGACATCAGAAAGAGCTTCAGCCCAACAGACACAAACACGTTCCTCTCTCTCTCTCTCTCTCTCTCTCTCTCTCTCTCTCTCTCTCTCTCATCTTTTCTGTATTCTGTAAACTATATTCATCTCTCTCTGGCTTGGGCTTCAAATGCGTTTTTTCTCTTTCTCTCTAAATTTTTGAAGTACTTTATTGGAGTGATTGGTCCACACAACACCTACCATTAATACACAGTAAATATCAACAAATAAAATCAGTAACGAAAATTCATTTCCCAGATATTTACCGATGCAGAAAATAAAATACAAAGATCTAAAAATATAACTTTATAAAATAAAACATATACAAATATTTGAATAAAATACTTTATAAAAATATATATAATAAAAAAAATGTATTAAAAAGTATTTATTTATTTTTAAATACATTAATTATTTAATAATTAAAAAACAAATACAAATCTATCATAAAATACAATATATAATTATATATTATATAATAAAACAAAAAAACTAAATATTTTAGGAAAAATTTTGATATGATAAATGCATAAAATAATAAAATAAAATACTTTCTAAAAATAAAATACAAAAATCGTACTTAACATACATACATATATATATATACGTAGAATTATATACGCTGCCGCTCAAAAGTTTGGGATCAGTGAGATTGTTAATGTTTTTTAAGGGAGTATTTATTTTCTGCTCATCAGTGTTGTATTTATTCAATCAGAAATACAGAAAAAAAAAATTGTGAAATCTTATTGCAATTTCTAATATTGGTTTCCTTTTTTAATATAGAATATCATTTATTTATGTGATGCAGCGCTGAATTTTCAGCATAATTACTCCAGTCTTCAGTGTCACATGATCCTTCAGAAATCATTGTAATATGTTGATTTATTATGAGTGTTGAAACTGTTGTGCTGTTCATATTTGATTTTTCTTTTATTCTTTGATTAGTTAAAAAAAGATCTCCTAACACTATGAGAACGTTTATCAAATGCAGATGATATCACACAGATATTACAGAACAGTTTGCTAACATAATTTAATTAACATTTACATAACGTTAAGCCAAAGGTTTGTAGAACACTCCCTGTTAATAATTGTATAATACTGTTTTCAATTTACGAGAGAGAGAGAGAGCGCGAGAGCGAGAGCGAGAGCGCGAGAGAGAGAGAGAGAGAGAGAGAGAGAGAGAGAGAGAGAATTTGAATTTTACAATCCTTTATTACAAATATTATTCACAACACAGTTAAATTACAATACTCATTTATAAAGAAAACCAACTCACAAATGTATAAAAACCAAATCACCTTCAACAACAGAACACAATGCCTCATTGTAACACCAAATTTCCTCAAAGGAAACAAGATCATCCATATGTTTATAGTATTTAAAATCAATCAGTATTCTTGTTTGCATCATGTTCAAGAACAAGGTAACTAGATTCTGTTCCAAATTGTGTTCCACTTTTTCTTTCTACTTACATAGATAGCCAGTTTTGCTTGGCCTAAAATTCAGAAATTGACAAATAAATCTTTTCTTCATTACATATTTAAAACCAAAATAAATAACACCATATAAAAGGATTCATTACAATTTCTGAAAATGCTACCCAAATACAAGAATAAAGGTTTCAATCTAGTACAGTTGACAAATGCATGAAATATAGTTTCTCTCAGTACAAAAGGACAACCCGCATCAATCTCAGGATTTATGATTGAAATAAAAGCATTGACAGCTACAGCACCATGAAGGACTCTCCACTGTAAATCACCAGTTTTTAGTCAACGGTGGTTTATATAATGCTCTCCACTCAGGCTTTTATCCATATTCAACTTAAAATACCCACGCCATGGAGTATCAACTTTCTTATTTAACATTTTTTTGTTAAAATTGATTACACAACACTTGTATAAAACCTTCCCAGTGCTCAAAAAGAAGTCTAAACACATGGATTCAAAACTTTCAAGAAATACTCCGGAAGCTCCTTCCAAATTCAAAGAAAACACAAACAAGGAAAGGAGTCTTTGGGATTTGGGTTGCAGAGGCCGTCACTGTACTCAGTCAGCAGGGTCCTTTCTGTTGCATTAAGAGTTGACGACCATTTTACTAATAACTGTGCAACCAGACGAATTGATCTAAAACCCAAGCGTTGAGCCGTTGCCTCCTCCTTCTTAAAATCACGTCCAGCTATTTCCAACAACTGTCCCAAGCTGGTGACTTTACTGTCAATGAGTGTCTTGCTAAGTCCTGGGAAAAGTCCACTCGCAGACACATCCCGACGTGATCCATGAATTAAAGGCTCTTCCAGTAGCCAATGAAGTGACGGTAGGCCCTCTGCTTCTTTAAAAAAGAAAAGACTCCAAACCTTAAAAATGTTTCTGTAAAACACTGGTAGGCTAGAAGTGTTCAGTTTCAATGGGTCCATAAGAAAGAGAGTCTTATCCAGTCCCAAACTCTCAAGATTATGTAAAATCTCATATGCAACAGCACACCATTTAAGGTCAACTGAACCAACTAACAGTTTCTGTACAAACTGCAACCGAAAGGTTGCTATCCTACTTTGAAGATGTATTAAGCCATGTCCACCTCTTCTTTGGCAGGAACAACACATTCTGTGGGACCCAATGCAATTTATCCCAGAAAAAATCTACCAGAATAGCCTGGATTTTAGTTAACAGTTGTACGGGAGGGTCAACACAGGCGAACCTGTGCCACAATGAAGATGCAACCAAATTATTAATAATTAAAATACGACCTCTATACGACATCTTTGGCACTAAACATTTCCATTTATTCAGACGACCTTTAACTTTTTCAATGACCCCTTCCCAATTTTTCTGTACTGTTAACTCATCACCCAAAAACACTCCCAAGTATTTAAAACCAAATTTTCCCCAAATTAAACCTTCAGGAAGTTCTGGCTTTCCATGTGCCCACTTACCTAACAATAACGCCTCACTTTTACTCCAGTTTACCCTCGCAGAAGATAAACCATTAAAAGTTTTAAGTAATCTTGATAAGACCTGAATATCACTTTTGCCTGTTAATCATAACTATTACATCGCCAGCATAAGCTGACACTATAAGCAAAACCCAAACTAGAAGATCTAGAGAGATTAACCCACAAAATTTATTGGAGACATCCAAAACATCACGAACCAAAGAAACATTATCAAATATGGATGACACCATCCATCATATCCTGTTAGAGAGAGCAGTTTATAATCACTACAGAGCTTAGGCAGGAGGGTTAGCACGGCAGCTCACAGGCAACTGACCTTCAGCCAGGCTTTCATTCAACACCTCCAAAAGGTCCTCCTTCAGCTCTGACCAGAACGACTTATAAAAGTCAACTGGCAGCAATTCCTGGTGCCTTCCAGACTCCATTCCTTGCAGAGCCTTATACAGCTCCTCCGTGCTCAAAGCACCCGAGATTTCAGCGCGCCCTCTGATACCTGGGGTAAGTCATCAAAACTCACTATCACCCTGTACCCGGCCCCAAGTTCACTTATACAAGTTCTCATAAAACGAACTGCTTTTTGGAGAGAGAGAGAGAGAGAGAGAGAGAGAGAGAGAGAGAGAGAGAGAGAGAGAGAGAGAGAGAGAGAGAGAGAGAGAGAGAGAGAGAGAGAGAGAGAGAGAGAGAGAGAGAGAGAGAGAGAGAGAGAGAGAGAGAGAGAGAGAGAGAGAGAGAGAGAGAGAGAGAGAGAGAGAGAGAGAGAGAGAGAGAGAGAGAGAGAGAGAGAGAGAGAGAGAGAGAGAGAGAGAGAGAGAGAGAGAGAGAGAGAGAGAGAGAGAGAGAGAGAGAGAGAGAGAGAGAGAGAGAGAGAGAGAGAGAGAGAGAGAGAGAGAGAGAGAGAGAGAGAGAGAGAGAGAGAGAGAGAGAGAGAGAGAGAGAGAGAGAGAGAGAGAGAGAGAGAGAGAGAGAGAGAGAGAGAGAGAGAGAGAGAGAGAGAGAGAGAGAGAGAGAGAGAGAGAGAGAGAGAGAGAGAGAGAGAGAGAGAGAGAGAGAGAGAGAGAGAGAGAGAGAGAGAGAGAGAGAGAGAGAGAGAGAGAGAGAGAGAGAGAGAGAGAGAGAGAGAGAGAGAGAGAGAGAGAGAGAGAGAGAGAGAGAGAGAGAGAGAGAGAGAGAGAGAGAGAGAGAGAGAGAGAGAGAGAGAGAGAGAGAGAGAGAGAGAGAGAGAGAGAGAGAGAGAGAGAGAGAGAGAGAGAGAGAGAGAGAGAGAATTTGAATTTTACAATCCTTTATTACAAATATTATTCACAACACAGTTAAATTACAATACTCATTTATAAAGAAAACCAAACCAACTCACAAATGTATAAAAACCAAATCACCTTCAACAACAGAACACAACGCCTCATTGTAACACCAAATTTCCTCAAAGGAAACAAGATCATCCATATGTTTATAGTATTTAAAATCAATCAGTATTCTTGTTTGCACCATGTTCAAGAACAAGGTAACTAGATTCTGTTCCAAATTGTGTTCCACTTTTTTCTTTCTACTTACATAGATAGCCAGTTTTGCTTGGCCTAAAACAAAATTCAGAAATTGACAAATAAATCTTTTCTTCATTACATATTTAAAACCAAAAATAAATAACACCATATAAAAGGATTCATTACAATTTCTGAAAATGCTACCCAAATACAAGAATAAAGGTTTCAATCTAGTACAGTTGACAAATGCATGAAATATAGTTTCTCTCTCAGTACAAAAAGGACAACCCGCATCAATCTCAGGATTTATGATTGAAATAAAAGCATTGACAGCTACAGCACCATGAAGGACTCTCCACTGTAAATCACCAGTTTTTTTAGTCAACGGTGGTTTATATAATGCTCTCCACTCAGGCTTTTTATCCATATTCAACTTAAAATACCCACGCCATGGAGTATCAACTTTCTTATTTAACATTTTTTTGTTAAAATTGATTACACAACACTTGTATAAAACCTTCCCAGTGCTCAAAAAGAAGTCTAAACACATGGATTCAAAACTTTCAAGAAATACTCCGGAAGCTCCTTCCAAATTCAAAGAAAAACACAAACAAGGAAAGGAGTCTTTGGGATTTGGGTTGCAGAGGCCGTCACTGTACTCAGTCAGCAGGGTCCTTTCTGTTGCATTAAGAGTTGACGACCATTTTACTAATAATTGTGCAACCAGACGAATTGATCTAAAACCCAAGCGTTGAGTCCTCCTTCTTAAAATCACGTCCAGCTATTTCCAATAACTGTCCCAAGCTGGTGACTTTACTGTCAATGAGTGTCTTGCTAAGTCCTGGGAAAAGTCCACTCGCAGACACATCCCGACGTGATCCATGAATTAAAGGCTCTTCCAGTAGCCAATGAAGTGACGGTAGGCCCTCTGCTTCTTTAAAAAAGAAAAGACTCCAAACCTTAAAAATGTTTCTGTAAAACACTGGTAGGCTAGAAATGTTCAGTTTCAATGGGTCCATAAGAAAAAGAGTCTTATCCAGTCCCAAACTCTCAAGATTATGTAAAATCTCATATGCAACAGCACACCATTTAAGGTCAACTGAACCAACTAACAGTTTCTGTACAAACTGCAACCGAAAGGTTGCTATCCTACTTTGAAGATGTATTAAACCATGTCCACCCTCTTCTTTTGGCAGGAACAACACATTCTGTGGGACCCAATGCAATTTATCCCAGAAAAAATCTACCAGAATAGCCTGGATTTTAGTTAACAGTTGTACGGGAGGGTCAACACAGGCGAACCTGTGCCACAGTGAAGATGCAACCAAATTATTAATAATTAAAATACGACCTCTATACGACATCTTTGGCACTAAACATTTCCATTTATTCAGACGACCTTTAACTTTTTCAATGACCCCTTCCCAATTTTTCTGTACTGTTAACTCATCACCCAAAAACACTCCCAAGTATTTAAAACCAAATTTTCCCCAAATTAAACCTTCAGGAAGTTCTGGCTTTCCATGTGCCCACTTACCTAACAATAACGTCTCACTTTTACTCCAGTTTACCCTCGCAGAAGATAAACCATTAAAAGTTTTAAGTAATCTTGATAAGACCTGAATATCACTTTGCCTGTTAATCATAACTATTACATCGTCAGCATAAGCTGACACTATAAGATTATTTTCACAATTTGGCAAGCATATACCATGCAGTTTGGCTCTTATTTGCTGTAGAAGTGGTTCTATTGCCAAAGAATAAAGCATACCAGACAGCGAACACCCCTGCCTAACACCTCTATGAACACTAAAAGGAGCACATAAACCACCGTTCACCTTAAGAATACTCTCCACGTCACTATAAAGAACTTTAATACAATTCATAAAATTCTGACAAAACCCAAAAGCCTCTAGAACCCTCCACAAATAGCAGTGCTCAACACGATCAAAGGCTTTCTCTTGATCTAGAGAGATTAACCCACAATCTAAATTTAACAACTTGGAGACATCCAAAACATCACGAACCAAAGAAACATTATCAAATATTGATCTACGGGGAACACAGTAAGTCTGGTCAGGATGGATGACACCATCCATCACTCCTGCTATCCTGTTAGCCAGGGTTTTAGAGAGCAGTTTATAATCACTACAGAGTAGTGATACGGGCCGCCAACACTTGATCTCTGTAAGGTCGCCCTTCTTAGGCAGGAGGGTTAGCACTGCTCTACGGCAGCTCACAGGCAACTGACCTTCAGCCAGGCTTTCATTCAACACCTCCAAAAGGTCCTCCTTCAGCTCTGACCAGAACGACTTATAAAAGTCAACTGGCAGACCGTCAATTCCTGGTGCCTTTCCAGACTCCATTCCTTGCAGAGCCTTATACAGCTCCTCCGTGCTCAAAGCACCCGAGATTTCAGCGTTGGCTTCCTCTGATACCTGGGGTAAGTCATCAAAAAACTCACTATCACCCCTGTACCCGGCCCCAAGTTCACTCTTATACAAGTTCTCATAAAACGTAACTGCTCTCTTGCGAATGTCAGCAGGGTTTGTTAACAAACCTCCAGATTCAGAGCGCAAGGCATGGATGGCCCTGCTCTGACCATTCTTCTTCTCCAAACTGAAGAAGAACTTGGATGGAGCATCCATCTGGTCCACACTCTGGAACCGAGACCTGACCAGAGCCCCCTGTGCTTTACTACCCAGCAAATCAGCCAACTGTGTCCTTTTACTTAAAAGAGAGTCTAAATAACTTTGGGCACCAGTTGACTCAGCCAATTCTTGAAGCTTTAGAATGTCAGTCTCCAAGGTGCTCATACTAAAAGTGATCTCCCTAGTGACGTTTCGAGTATACTGAAAACAAAATTGTTTTATTTGGGATTTCCCAAAATCCCACCACTGTCGTAGAGATTTAAAAGACCCCTTTGTGGTTTTGAACTCATCCCAAAACAATTTAAACATATTCTTAAAATATTTATCGCCCTAACAAATTAGTGTTTAGATGCCAGTACGCACTCCTTGGTTTAATAGAATTTAGAAACACAGAACACTGCACCATGTGGTGATCAGAAAAACTCAGTGGAGTAATTAAACATCTTTTACAATATTGCAGTGATGTTTAAAACATAAAATCGATCAAGTCTTGCCAGAGAAATCACACTGTCACGAATATGAGTCCAAGTATATTGTCTTTGTTTCTCATGAAACTGTCTCCAAATATCACATAAATCGTGAGTCTTAACAAGCTGGTTTAGCAAATTACGAGAGGGTAAATGGGGTTCAACATGATTCCTGTCTAAATTTGACACCGTACAATTAAAATCACCGCCCAAGAATAAATATTCCTCCCCACAACATTTTTGCAAAACTGAGCCGACTATATTAAGAAATACGATTCTTTCTACTGCTGAGTTCGGAATATACACACAAATGAACACAAAAACAAAATGTTCAAAAGTAGCTCTTACTTTTAAAAGTCTACCTTTAACTATTTCCTCCACCTGAAGAGAATGTGGACTGAAAGGTTTAGCAAAAAGAATGGCCACCCCTCCACTAAGTGAGGTATTGTGGCTCAAAACTGAGACCCCCTCCCACTCTTCTGCCCAATCAGCAGCATTCTTTAAGTCACTGTGTGTTTCTTATAACATCAATTTTCTTTTGTTTAACTACCTCAAATATTTCTGCTCTTTTTTTCATTTCTCTTGCACCATTTATATTCATAGATGCAATATTCACTTCACTCATTTTTAGAAAAAAAGGGGGAAATGAGAAACATAGCAGCAATCCACACACCCCATACACATCAACAGCCAAGCTATAAGGCTTTCTCAGACTCTTCATTTGCATTGTCAGCAGTGAATTTTCTCACTATCTTTTTTAATCGATATACCTCTTTGTTGGTAAACAACCCCTCCGACATAAAACCCCTAGTTTTACCAACAAACTGTATAATGTCAGGAAAATAATCATCCACCCTCACCCCTCTCTTGTTTTTTGTGGCTCTGAGAAAGAACTTAATGTCATCCACTTCATAACCTCGGCTAGAAAAGTCACTCTGAGATAAACTGACGCTAGAATCAGAAGACTCACTGCCGCTTTCCATTCCGTCTTCGTCATAAACATCCTCTACACCTGCTCTCTTAGCTTTAACGGCTTGAAAATCGTCAGATTTTTTCCTTTTAGACGGAACTTTAAATTCACTTTGTTCTGTCTCCATTTCAATGCCCTCACAAAACAAATTGGACTGCAAAACATTGTCAGCGCTATCGCTTTGTTTCCTGTCCGTTTTAGTGGCGGACTTACGAGACTGAACATTCGAGGCTTCAGCACTAACCGGTGTATTAACCTCTTCCGCGTGTTCGGGATCAGTTACCGGCGCCGCATTCGTTGCGCTCTCGCTCTCAGATGAACTCACAACCGTGCTCTCCTCCACTGCGCCGGTCTCTACCACTTGCGGGGCAACGTTTGACGGTCCCGCCTCAACAGGCTCGCCAGCATTAACATCGCTCGCCGAGCTGTTTCCTTTAGTTTTACCAGGGCACGCGCGAATCAAGTGACCCATCTCCCCGCATTTAAAACATCTCATTTTGTCCGTTGTAACATAGATGACATAGTCAAAATCATCAACTTTCAGATGCAGTGATAGGTCGAGCTCTTCGTCGTCTTTCAAAATCATGTAAACGAAACGTCTAAAAGACACCACATGTTTTAAAAGAGGCGAACCACAACCAATTGGTATCATCTTAATAGGTGACACCAATTTGCCATATCGAGAAATAATTCTCACTAATGTTTCATCACTTATAAAAGGCGGAACATTAGACAGTAGCACTTTTTTGGATGGCATGGAAAGTGAGAGGACTGGAGTAAAAAGATTGTCAACAACAATGCCAGTCTCAACTAACTCATTTGCTTTTTCCACAGAGTTAAGAAAAATAACTGTAGCACTGTTCATTTTAGAGGCTGACACGATGTTCTCATGCCCCACAACTTCCCCTGCAGCTAGACAACAGTCTTCCACACTCACCGCGGCCGCCACCTTCACCCCATGGCGCCGCGTGAGTTTACTCAACACCTGCGACCGCGGGGCCGTCATGCTAGCCGCAAAATTAAACGGCAGCACGCGGCCCTACCAGAGAAATAAACCACCAAACTTAACAACAGTAATCCAAGCAAGAAAAAAAGAGTAAGAAAAGAGAATACACTCACAGTCTCAAACCCACACTCACAACACTCTGTCGCTCACACTCAACAGTCACACCGGAAGTAAAACTATTTTTGTGAGACTTTTCTAAGTTCAAGGTCTAGCACACGGGTTCTCAAAGTCATTCAGAGGTCCAAATATGAGTATTCATCGTTGCCAAAGGTCCGGACAATTGGTTATTACAAAACTTAATAAACATATATCATAAAAACTAGTTTTGGAAGTGCCCTTTGCATTCAAAATACATTAATAACAAGTGCAAACGTGGAAAAACAACTGATTTAAGTGTCTGCAATAGAGGTCGACTGATAAGGGTTTTTCTCTGGCCAATGCCGATATTTAGAAATCAGGGCAGGCGATGGCCGATATATGATGCAGATTTTTTTGGCCGATATATTTGTTTAAAATTGCTATTTTTTGTTTCTTTTTATATTAAAAGTAGAGTAGAGTAATTGTTTATAGCAGGCCGCAAGATGGTAATAGTAGTAGTAGTAGTAGCGTAATTCATAGTACCGGTAATAATACATGGCTCAAAACTTAAGCATCTTCTCAAAACAGTTCTGGGGCCTGTTTCATTAAACAGATTTACCTAATTTATTTCAGTTAGTCTGATTTATTGTCAATTGATTTGGTTCAAAATATGTCAGATTAACTGAAATAAGGCTGGCTTGTTTGGTAAATGTGTTCCATGAACAACCCCCTGAAGCATGCGTTGTGTTTATATTTGCTGACACCAGTGTTTCACCATAGACTTGTTAATTCATCCTCTGCCAGCAGGAGGCGCTGCTGGGGCGGGAGATATAGCGGTTTCCCCGGTAACGGATGTAAACAAATCAGTGCTACGGTCAGGAAAGCTACTTTATCAGGCATTACAGGAACACAAAATGAAAATGACATCAACGTTTTTCTGAAGAAGACATTCGGTTCCTTTTAAAGATGCGTTCATATAAAACACCCGCGCTGCATTTCAATTTTGAAACGTGCAGTGCTCAGTTTATTCAACCAAGTGTATAAGCCCTTTGAAAATCTATTTGTGCTGGTCAGTTTTGATATTGTGAAGGGTCGCAAATAACTCGTTTGTATGGGAAACACTGGACACTGTCAAATGGCCATAATCTAAGTGATAACAAAAATAAAACAATTACTCATATTAGCGCTGCTATTACTGATCCAAATGGTCATTGTTGAATAAAAAAAAATTTAAAAATGCTCAGCTAAACAAACTAATCATTCCATATTTATAGAGATTAAAAAAATTAAAATGTTTGTATGCAAATTTATAAAATTCATTGTTAAATATAATCCTACAATTTTTATATTTCTTTCCCAAAAAATTAAATGCAAGTATAAAAATGTTGTAATTTATTTTTTTAAGTTCAACGTTCATTAAAATAATTTTAAATCGCTTTATATCTGAGATGCTAACGGGATGGGACTCACTGAATTAAACATGCATTATTTGCTGTATACAGTATATGATCAGCATACTACAGTAAAATCACTGATGACTAGTATACCTGGAGAAAGCCAGTTATTACTCACTCTAGTTATTAAATTAACTTATTATTGTACATTTTCCGGCAAAATGAAGTGTGCTCCCTAATTGCATCTGACAGCAACAACAGAAGCTAAATCTGATTCTAGCCTCGCACACTACTTAGAGTGGACAGTATGTGAATTGGAACACAGTTCAGCTTCTGAAGGAACATTCTATTTTATCACATCAATTCCAGTCAGTCAAAAATCAGCGGTCACTCCTCAAAATGCCTGTTTCCCTTCATTATTAGAGAAAGAGTGCCGGGAGAAGCGGCTGTTTTATGACAAAGTGCCGTACAGAACAAGAGATCTCCTCCAACCCCAAGACAGGATGTAATTATCACAGCGCTTCACACACACACACACACACACACGCGCACGCACGCGCGCGCACACCATCTGAGTCTCAGCAGACTTCATTAAGGATTTAATACCAATCTGCTTGACCCCATGACACCTAGTCATGACGCAGGGGAAGCGTGAAGTCCAACTGACTCACACAGACTGACTTCACTCATCGCTCTGGGTGGAGCACAGTCAAACACTGAATAAACCCATTTTACTTCTGTAATGGGATACATTTCTGAGAGTAATATTCAATAAAAAATCCTTTTAAATATTTATATGTATTTTTAGAAGCATACATACATATTTTCAGTTTTCAATATATATATATATATATATATGCAATATAAATATAAAACGCCTGCATGCTCAAAATGTCACTTATGTCAGTCTGTTATTAATTATTTGTGTTTTTGGAGCCTAGGTCTGCTGACTTTTTTCTGTTTTTGTAAAATATAAAAAAAGTTTTTCTTTATAGAATAATATACAAGAAGTTGGGCAGTTTAAATTATAACTCACTAAATTCATTAAACTTTCCTCTTGTTGGAAAATGATGCATATGATTTAAATTATTGCTGATTAGTTTGTAGTTCTCATAATTAATACATTCTTACTGATGATTTTGAGCCTTCAAGTGCACGAAAATCAGCACAGAAAATCTGGAAAAAGTCTGTCTAGCTCTCAAACAGACATGCATGCATTGATTAAATGGCCAGTGCTGATTAGTAAATCTTTAGGAGGTTCTTAACGAGTCTTTGAGGAAGAGTTAATGAAGTAAAAAGGTCCATATTGACATGATAGCATCACGCAGTTGCTGCAGATTTGTCGGCTGCACATCCATGATGTGAATCTCTCGTTCCACCACATCCCAAAGCTGCTCTATTGGATTGAGATCTGGTGACTGTGGAGGCCATTTGAGTAAAGTGAACTCATTGTCATGTTGGATCTAAGCTTTCATGTTCTTTACGCCAAATTCTGACCCTACTATCTGCATGTCGCAGCAGAAATCCAGACTCATCAGACCAGGCAACGTTTTTTCAATCTTCTATTGTCTGGTTTTGGTGATCCTGTGTGAATTGTATCCTCCGTGTGCTGTTCTTATCTGACAGGAGCGGCACCCGGTGTGGTCTTCTGCTGCTGGAGTCCATCTGCTTCAGGGTTCGACGTGTTGTGTGTTCAGATGGTATTCTGCAGATCTTGGTTGTAACGAGTGGTTATTTGAGTTACTGTTGTCTTTCTATCGTCTCTAACCAGTCTGTCCATTCTCCTCTGACCTCTGACATCAACAAGGCACTTTCATCCACACAACTGTCGCTCACTGGATATTTTCTCTTTTTCAGACCATTCTCTGTAAACTCTAGAGATGGTTGTGTGTGAAAATCCCAGTAGATCAGCAGTTTTTGAAATACTCAGACCAGCTCGTCTGGTACCAGCAACCATTCCACATTCATTCTAAAGCGCAAAAAAGCCCTGAAAACCTGTTTGTCCTTGAATGAAGAGAATATGATGCATCTGTCTCACTCAGAGGGTAGTCCGGACTGCTGAGCAAATCATTGGTAAACCCTCCCCACTCTCCAAGAACTGTATTTATCCAGAGTGAGCAAAAAGGCTGGAAAAATCACTCTGGACCGCTCACATCCAGCACACTCCCTCTTTGAACCGTTACGTCTGGTCGACGCTACAGAGCTCTGAACACCAGAACGACCAGACACAGAAACAGTTTCTTTCCCCAAGCAATCCATCTCATGAACGCTTGACATTAAACGTGGAACACACAACACTATTATATTTATAACACACACACATACATATTTTTTTTTCAAATTTGCACATATCAGACCTGTGCACACAATTGTCTGTATTGTATATTGTGTTTTTGCCATTTTGTACATTGCCTATGTGTATATTATTCTTTATTATCCGTGTCTTGTCCTGTTGCACTGTGGAGCTTCTGTCACTATAACAAATTCCTCATATGTGTAAACATACCCGGCCAGTAAAGCTCATTCTTTCTCCCTCTCATTACACTCGTCTGTGTGAAAGTCTGCATGTCTTCCTGTACGGAGGAGAATATGTAACCCGATCGCTCTACACAGACCGGCTACTCCATCCACCCAGCAGACCCACAGTACAGATGAGCCAATCCTTCATGTTTCTTGTTCTCGTCGCTGGAAAACTCAGAGGTTGGGAACACTGAGATGATCTTAAAGGGACAGTACACCCAGAAATGACAATTGTTTTATAAATTACTCATGATCTGTGGAACATAAGAAACAAATGAAATCGGAGCTCACTAATTCTTTCATCACTATAATGCATTTTGATAGTCCACTTTAGACATTATACTAAATATAAGTAACTTTGCAACTACATGTCAACTAATTCCCATTCATTTTCAACTACATGTCTACTAACTCTCAGAGTAGACTGTTAGGTTAGGTTTAGGATTAGTAGAATATGTTGACATACTTGTAAAGTTTCTCATAGTCAGTATGTTGTATGTTGTGGACCCATCAAAATAAAGTGTTAGCAGATATTAAGCAGACAGTCTACTAATACTCAAATGACTGCTAGTTCACATGTAGTTGTAAAGTTACTTACTGTTAGTAGAATGTCTAAAGTGGACTATTAAAATTAAGTTTTACCGAAACTCCTAATAGTAAATATTAAACTTTAGCACGTTATTTATGCTTGACAGCACGCAACACGCTATCAGCAACTCTAAACACCTTTGTGACTGTATAAGAAAACCCTCATATAACTCAAAACGCCTTAGCAACTGCATAGCAACACCCTCACTTAACTCAAAACACCCTAACAACATGCTAACAACCCAAAACACTATGGCAACTGCATAGCAATATGCTCATAACTCAAAACACCCTAGCAACCAAGTTAATTAAAATAAAGCAAAAATGTAATAAAATATTAAATAAATAATTCAAACTAAACTAACCTTTAACGGAGTGTCTATTTACACTAAGTGAAAAATAGCCCGCCTTGATGGCAGAGGCTATTTACACTAACTCCGCCACATGTGATGAGGCTAGTCAAGATTACAAAAGTCTGTTAGCTCTGGAGGTGCAGATGGTAAAATGTGTGCCATACTCATTTTGACGCGATCGACCCGGGTTCGAATCCGCCTCTTGGAAAACTTTTTTTTCTCCCTTTTCAAATCACATCAGAAAAGCATTTATTTTCAGTAAAAATTAAGGAAATAACCAAAAAGTTGAAAATAAAGTATCGGGTAAGGTTTGGGAGGGCATTTTCACTTAGGGGTGTACTCACTTTTGTTGCCAGCGGTTGAGACATTAATGGCTGTGTGTTGAGTTATTTTGAGGGGACAGCACATGTACACTGTTATACAAGCTGTACACTCACTACTCTACATTGTAGCAAAGTAACATTTCTTCAGTGTTGTCACATGAAAAGATATAATAAAATATTTACAAAAATGTGAGGGGTGTACTCACTTCTGTGAGATCCTGTACATAACACTAAAATAACATTAATTTTGCACACACACACTCTCAGCAAACATACTGTTAGTCTTCCTTTAACACACATCCAACTAACTGCTCAATTTAACTTAATGTTACTGGCAGAGGTGACCCGTCTGAGCTTAATGAGGCAGCGACAGGTGCAGCTTCCTGCTGAAGTGCAGGTCATTTCCTGTTGAAGTTGACGAACACAAGGTCACAAAGCGTTCTGAGCACCAAAACACACACAGAAATGCATTCACTTAGCCATTGTCATAACAAAAACACTGTAAATCAGCAATTTTCACATGATCAGTCCGGTCTACTGGCTGCTTTTAAAGAGATGTTCAAAGCTAGACCAACTTAATATTGCCATGACTAGACTGGGAGACTATCTTAAGCCATCTATAACCACCTTTAAAGGGATAGTGCATCCAAAACATTAATAATTTGTGTTGAACTGGACTGGAACACCTGAACTGGAGCACTGAATGAGTTCATTCATCACTGGATCATATCCGCTGCTATTTTGACTTATTTTGAGACCAGTTTCTTGCACAGACAAATTGTTTTCCTTCATAAGACCTCATAATATTGTCAGGAGCCACGGGTATTAATTTTGTTTAGCTGCTGACTTGCATTTTATGGATCACCAAGGACAACAGTTTCAGCTGAAAATCTTATTTACTGTTCTACTGAAGAAAGAAAGTCATCTACATCTTGGATGGCCTGAGGGTAAGTAAATTTTCATTTTTGGGTGAATTATTTTTGCTTATATTAGCACTCAGTACAGAGAATGTTAATGATTTACAGATTAAGCATAACCAAAAAAATGCAGCATATAGTATTCAAACAAATAAATAAACATTACTTGCTTCAATTATGAATCATTTTTAAATTTGAGGGCATCCATGAAAGAAGGTCTCCAGAGTATAGCCAAGTAAACACAGAAATTCACTCCCTCAGGCATGCACACATAGGCACTTGTTAGTATGCATGTGCACATCCTCCCTAACCAAAACACACACATGCACGCACAGGTCGAGAGTGCATGTATGAGCTCAATGACCTCGTGACACTTGCTGTGATTGCCTGTGGTCACTCTTCTGGGTGGAGTAAGGTCAAAGATCACGTACCGTTGTGGTTGAGGATATGTGGCTGAATTTACGATGGCCTGTACGTGTGAGATCTGCTGGCATGTTCAATTAAGTAGTTGGCTTCTGGTGGCGTAAATGGGAAATGGCTCTTTTACTTTGAAACACCTTTCAGGTCACTCAAGGTTGTTCCAATCAGCACTGCCATTTAAAAGTCTGATCAGCAGTCGTGAGGCTGAAATTACAGGTCACTGTTTTCAGCCTTTAATTGGAGAAAACCCTTTTGGCTCTTCACATGACGTCACCGAGGAAACAAGCTGAACGGGTCTAATATCAAACACAATACTAAATAAACTACATTTACTGAGGAAAATGATGTTCTGTGTGGTTGCAAATGTGTTTCTATGTGGTTTCTATCATGTTGATCAGTGGTTGCTATACAGTTAGGATGTATGTAGGCGGTAGTTAAGTGTTCTGAGTTCTTTTTAGTGCTTTGCAGTTGCTAGGATGTTCACCTCAGTGTTGCTATTTGGAGTGTCGCGATATACCGGTATTGACGATTGTAACACCTATACCTTTGTCTTTTGTGTAAGTGTCACACGAAATGAGGGACCAAACAGACCAATTGTACTCATGAGTCAAGTGCATTACATATAATTTCCCAGAACATGCAAATGCAATATGACACAAACAATTGAGAGTTCAACAGTTATGACCAGAGCATAAAAAACAGTCCAGAATTCCAAAACATAGTCCTTGGCTTGTAATCACTTAGACTCATAAACATTCCTGTGGCTCAGTGGTAGAGCATTGCATTAGCAGCGCAAAGGTTGTGGGTTCAATTCCCAGGGAACACATGTACTGACAAATGTATAGCCTGAATGCACTGTAAGTCGCTTTGGATAAAAGTGATAAATGTAAGTGCAAAAATAACAGTACTTGAATGCCAAGATGATTCCTCAGCAAAGTTCAACCAGAAATGAGATGCTAGAAGTCCAACGTTGCTTTCAAGCAGTAGATGAAAGTCAGTTCTCCTAAATCCAGACTTCTCAGATGTTTAAGCCACCAAATAATCCATACATGCTCAGAACACAAACCCTCTGTAGACAAACATTTAAACAAACAAACCATAACCAAATGCTACAAACACATTTTTACCAAAGCAAAATATCATGAACCATTACTTACAGATGAGCTTTGAACTATAAAGTTCCTCAAACAGGATACAGAGACCCAAACCAAAGAAAATAGAGAATTAACTTCCTGCCATTTCTCCTTCTGTGCTACCTTAAATAGGTGAATTCCATGCATTACTTTAACAGAGCGCCCTCTAATGCTCAGGTGAGTAATGACAGTGCTGCTCTAAGAGGACTTCTGGTACATAAGTAACAGAGAAACCTTTACACGATAACCGTGATATTCAAAGCAACAATTATCGATATCATGTTAATTTATTATGTGACGCAGTGGCGGCTAGTGCTAAAACATTTTGGGGGGGGTGCAAACAAACTGAAAGTCTGGTCCAAGCTCCTTGATCCTTTTTTTCTTCAGTATCCTTATGTTCATTGGGTGAGAAAGAAAACTCAAACAAAGTAAAAAATTATTTGACTGATATCTTTTCCCCCCAAGGTTTCTATAGATACTGCGATATATCGATATCGTGAATTCTTATGGTTACGATAACCGTGATATGAAAAATCTAATATTGTGACAGCCCTAGTTGCTACTGTATGTGAATGCCAAGGTATTGCAAGTGGTTTTTAGTACGTTGCTTGCTGGTTACCTACAGTATGTGGTTGCTAGGGCATAGCTATGCAGTGTCTAAGGTATTCTAAGTGTTATTCAGGATGTTACTTGGTTGTCACCAGAGTATTTGGTTGGTAGGGTGTTGCTGTGTGGTATTTTAAGTGGTTTTTTTCAATATGCGGTTGATGGGGTATTCTGGGTGATTGCTAGACCATTGCTAGGCATTCTCTGTAGTGTTTAGCAAGTTGCTATGGAGTTGCTAAGGTGTTGTCGGTGGTCTGTGTGGTTTCTTACCGGTCTAAGTTAAAAGTCAAATTTTATCGCCCACTTTGAAATAACTGAAATGCAAAACTGTAGACTCCTGTATAAACGTTCCGCTCCATCGGTCTACTGAGCTGCTGGACCGTCCTAATCAATACGCTTTTACACTGATTAATCAGCTTGGAGACCACATTATTATTTGACATTTCACAAATACTCATTCTGTAGGTCCTCTGTTTGCTCACTTGTCTTTAAGGAGAAACATCTGAGACAAAGTTGATACTTAACTGAGAATTCAATTCATTCTCCCAGGCTATGAAAGACTAACTCTTAAACCATAAAATATTAAATCTGTCATGTTATAGAAAGGTCAGAAATAGGGTTGGGTATCGTTTGAATTTTATCGATTCCGATTCCGATTCTTTTCGATTCCAATGTGATTAGATAATGATATCAAGCATTTATCCCGTCTCTTTTTAGCAAACCATTGCACGAGAGCCTACTATATTTTAGTATGCATTTGAGAGACGTTCTGAAATGTAATGCATTCATACATGCATGCACAGTTTGCAGTTTTAATCGCCTTTTTTGGTAATTTCATGACTTAACTGATGACAGTATACAGTTTCTTGTGCACTTATTTATGATGACACAAATAGAGCGTGCGCCGTGAGCACAGTGACGGCGGACAGGACAGGGAAGATTGTTTTACTTACATATAGCCTGACAGCATCTCGTTGTTCTACCGAAGCTCATTTGGCTGGTTTATCTTTTATCGCGCTCATTTGACTCACGCCTGGCGCTGAGGCAAAGCTGCAGTGCGCGTCTGAAAAGTCTCGTTGGATGTGGATGCAAAAAAATACACCGGTTCCGCGTCTTAATAAAGGCATTTCTTGTCAAGAAAAAGGGGACAAAAACTGCAAAAGGGTGGCCAAGCTTAGATCAGTGGTGGCACTGCTGCACGGATGAACCATCACAACATTGTGATCGCACACCTCAAAGGTTGAGGAATGAAACAGACAAATCATTTTCATTTAGGAATAGAATCACATTTGTGTTTGAGTCATGTTCGTGATCTTTAACGATCTTTTAAATTAATGTCATGTTGGTGGTGACACCTCTCTTGCAACATGTTTAGCTATCACAGATATTAGGCTTCTGTTTGCAAATGCAGGCAAACTTTGGAGGCTTAGATTAGCGAGCAAGGTCCTGGCAGATCGTTAGGTCACACCTGTCCTCACAGATAAAGAAAAAAAAAGCGCATAGGAATCGATATCGAAATTTTAATTTGACAAGAAGTATCCGATTCCTGACCTTAAGTATCCGATTCTGGAATCGATTTTCGATTCCCAACCCTAGTCAGAAACATTTAAGATACACAAACGCAGATGCAACGTTTGTTCAACGCATTGTAAACGTTCTGCCCTATTGTACAAATGCATGTACTTGAATGTCTTAAATGTGTGTGCGTAACTCACCAGCTTACGTTGACACCATCCACAGACGCCGCAGAGCGCTACCAGCCAAACGCCACACACGGTTACCGCCAATCGACACCAGCAGCACGCTCAACGAGACGGAGCCTGTGAAGCACACACACACACACACACACAACGTTAATATCCAAGCATAGGGGGAACAGTCTGACATTTACTCTGACGAGAATGCTAGGAGTTTATGAAGCCTCTGAAGTCCTAAAGACGGATCAATATTTTTCACGATGGGAACAAATGTGACTGGAGAACAAAATCAGAAAGGCAGAAAAAGACGGAGAAAGAGGGACAGAGATTAGAGTTTTAGATAAAAAGTATGAGATAAACCAAGCCCAAAAATACTGTATCAATATTGAACACTTACAAATGCAAGATCAACATTATTTACCATGTTGCTTGGTGCTTGCTACAGTATGTGGTTGCTAGTGAGTTTCTAATGTTTTGTAAGTGGTTTTCAGCATGTTGCTAGCAGCCACAGTCTGTGGTTGCTAGGGCATTGCTAGGTGGTTTCTAAGGTATTCCAAGTGGATTTCATCATGTTGCTTGGTGGTTAGTACAGTATGTGGTTGCTAGGGCATTGCTAGGCGGTTTCTAAGGTATTCTAAGTGGATTTCATCATGTTGCTTGGTGGTTAGTACAGTATGTGGTTGCTAGGGCATTGCTAGGCGGTTTCTAAGGTATTCCAAGTGGATTTCATCATGTTGCTTGGTGGTTAGTACAGTATGTGGTTGCTAGGGCATTGCTAGGCGGTTTCTAAGGTATTCTAAGTGGTTCTAACGATTCGAGAGTATGTGGTTGGTAGGGTGATGCTGTGTAGTATTTTAAGTGGTTTCCAGCACATTGCTTGGTGTTTGTTATAGTGTGCGGTTGATGGGGTATTCTGGGTGGTTGCTAGACCATTGCTACTGCAGGTGTTCTGTGTAGTGTGTAGCTTGTGGCTATTGAGTTGCTAAGGTGTTGTGGGTAGTCACTAGGGTGTTGCTATGCAGTTACTACGGTGTTCTAGGTAGGCTGCAGTAGGGTGGTAGTTGGGTGTTGGGAAGTCACCAGGGCTTTTTTCTATGTGGTTTCCAAGCCATTACTATGCAGTTGCCGAGGTGTTCTGAGTGTTTTCTTCATGTTGCTCTGTGGTTACTAAGGTGTTCTGGTAGTGTGCACTTTGGTAGTATCTAAGGTGTTTAAATGAAGAGCTCTTTTCCAAAACGCGATAAACGCCAAATTTTAAAAATGAGTTCGTTATGCCATTTTGCTGTGTACTGAACCTATTCACTGCTCCATCAATGTTTCATGCCAAATCGCTATATTTTCTTGTTTAAAATGTACCTCACTCTCCTGACCTCACAAAGAGGCGCTCTAGCGACTGACGCTAAAAGCTGTAGCCTTTGGCGTTCCTTGTTAGAGCGCCCGCCGCCCGCGCCGGAAACCTGGGTTCGAGACCCGCTCGGTGTGATGGTGCGGACCCGGGGGGGTTTAACAATCATTGTTTAACATGTTCAGACTGAGCCAACAGACCATTTTAACATGATACATTAGCCTGCGTGGTGATGAAGGGGTTAAACAGTGCACGCGCGCATTTACAGCGTGTTCTTTCACTGCATGATTCAGTCGATTAAAATGCATTAAGAATGATCGCAAAATTCAAGATATGGGGCAGAAAATGTATATATTTACGTTTCATATGATTAAAATCACAGGAAGAGAGACGTTTTTTCTTCAAAAATAAGCATGATTACAAATGTGATATTGATTTTATACAACAGTTCAATAAACAATAAGTTAATATTAAGATACTTACGTTTTAGACACCATATTGCCTGTTTTTGCTGCATTTCGCCGACAAAAATAATTTCAAACAGCCACAGCGATGTTTTGAGTCTCTGATTCGTTCCTGAATGAATCAATGAACCGTTTAAATGATTCGGTTCAGTGGCAGTGATTCGTTCCTGAATGATTCAATCGTTTAAATGACTCGGTTCAGTGCTGCCACCTGCTGGCGGTTTAATTTCACATTTAAAGTCTATTTTCATTTTTTAAATAATTTTAAATATCAGTATTCAATGTTTTATGTTCATTTTGATGATATTTGTTTCATTTGTTTGGGAGCAGCCTAAATGTGTATCATCTTAATTGACTGGTTAAATGTAACAATTTGACTCAAAAGATGTACACTTTTAGAAACAAAATGGCTTTATTAAAAGGTAAAAATCTAATTTAAACTTATAAATGAAAATATTGATAAATCACTGATGTGAACTGAGCACACAGAATATGAAGAATATCATAAACTGCAGCTGTGCACGATATTCAGATATCAGCACAATAACACACTCGGCAAAATATCGTCTAATTATCGTTATCGGAAAAATCCACACAAATATAATTTTTTTCAATATCGCACACCCCTAGTTAGGATACATAACGACAAAAGAAACCGTAGGTATAACATGCATGTAGTAGATCAGTGCTGAAGGCCACACATTTGAGACACATAGAGAGACAGACAGAACTGAAAAAGAAAGAGAGAGACAGAAAGGAACCTGACAAAATATGATAAATGGACACATCTGCTGATGGAGGTGTAGGGAGGAGATGGAGGGATGGATGGTTGAGGGGAGGGAGGGACAGGAGTAAAGAGTGATAAACGTTTAAGATTGATCTCTCCTGTGAACTGAAGGGACAAAGCGTGATGCACTCATGCAGTGTGTGTGTGTGTGTGTGTGTGTGTGTGTGTGTGTGTGTGTCCGTATAACACACAGGCTCTTTGTTCTGCTGTTCCAGCACAACCTTGTGAAATGAAAGCAGAAGCGAACCTTCAGAAAGAGCTTCTGTTCCACATCAACAATGCTTTACTGTCATAAATATTCTTAATAATAGAAAAGATTGTGGAAAATAAATAAATACATAAAATAATTCAACGCTATCTTATTAATTGCCATGAAATCGGGCTGAATAATTAATTGATTAATAAAAAAAGAATCTTATATATGTATTTAATATTAAAATGTATAATTGTACTATTTATTATTAAATCAAATATATAAATATATTATATAAATCTCTATAGCAACATAAAGAAAAGAACACCTTTGGTAGCAATACCTAGCAATCCGAACACCCTAGCAAACACAATGCTTTCTTTTTTAACACCTTCATCTGTTGTTTTGTTTCAAACCGTACACGCTTCTTATCAAAAGATTTGCTTAAGCTATATTTCTCCAGAATAAATGTGACCAGCTTTATATTTTGTTATCTACATTTAGACACTTTGAGGTGTCCACATACAAGTCGCTTTATCTTTTTCTGTCGTTGTTTTCATCAGCGCTGTTATAATCAGACACTGAAGAAGTAGTTCTGGGAAAGGATAGTGTTTTCTCTCTTTCTTAAAGACACTCTCTCACCCATACAAATAGAAAAAAACACAGTTCACCACTTTTGAAAAAAGTGGAAAAAATTAACTGAGGTGAAATCGCTTTCTGAAACAGATCAACACTGACTTAATGCCGGAAACTCATCCAGATATCATCCAGATTTGTTCCAGTAAAACAGTGTTTGGAACTGCACACTACCATATTTTTGACAGTATGCAGTGCACAGTATGTGAATTTGCTGCATGCATGGAATATGGTTGAGCTACTACCTTTTTCAAAATGCTGTGCACACACAAAAAAAGGTCCAACAATGCAATGCAATTGACTTCACTTTGCAGTTCTAGTGTGTCAAATGAATCGTATGATTTTTTAAACATCTCCTATAGCATTTCCTCAAGTCCTAGAACAGCAATATTATTATTATTATTATTAGTAGTAGTAGTATAAATTATGTATTTCTATAATTATTATTATTATAGTATATATATTCAATATTATATTATTATTATAAAATTGTTAATATTATAATTAATAATATGACATGGGTTATATATACATATAGGGTTATTACTGCAAACTAAACTTTTCTGTTACTTGAAATAAAATAAAAAACATTAACTGAAACTAACTTAAATATTTTAATATCTAATATATTTTAAGTTAATTTCCAAGGCAACATTTGTTATTTTCATTTAGTTTGATTTGAAGTGCCTAAATTATTCAAATGAAATAAATGTAAAATAATTAATTAAAAAAAATTTATAAAAAAAACCCCGCATCCAACACAAAATACCGCATCCAAAATAAAAAAATGTTTTTACATGTT